>JAUMJK010000868.1:0-329109 GCA_033558105.1 Coccyzus lansbergi
CCCGCCTGACATTGGCAGCCGCTCTGACCGCACCCCCTTAGTGGGAGGGACCCGACGGGACCTGCCTCTCCGATTGGCCGCGCTCCGCCCGCGCCGATTGGCCGCGGCCGCCGTCCGTCCGCGTTCGCCGCGCCTCACGTGACCTCCGCCGGCGGCCAATGGCGGCGCGGCCGGCTGGGGGGCCAATGGCGGCCCGCGCCGGGCCCCGCGCGCGCTGACGGGCGGGGCGAGCGGCCAATGGGGCGCGCAGGGCGGGGCGCGCGCGGCGGCCATGGCGGAGCGGGGCGGCGGCGGCGGCGCGGGGGCCGGCGAGGGCGAGGCCGCGGCCGAGCGTTTCGGCGGAGACATCAGGTGCGGGCGGGGGGCGCCGGCGCCGCTCCAGCGCGGACACGGACACGGGCGGCGGCGGCGCCGGGCGGGGGCTGCCCGGGACGGGGGCGCGGGGGGCAGCGCTCCGGGACAGAGAGGGGCCGCGTGTGGAGAGGTGGGGCCGGGGGGGGCTGGGCAGAGCCACGGCAGAGGGGCGGGGGGGGGGGGGGCACCGGGAGGCGACAGGTCTAGGGGAACGGGGGCCGGGGTGGGAGGCAGCGCTGTGAGCACGGGACGGCAGGGGACAGGCACAGGCCTGGGGGCACAGGGCTCGGGGGCACAGGGCTCGGGGGCACAGGCCCAGGGGCACGGGGCAGCCCCAGCCCCGGGGTCACATTCCCCCCTCGGCGGCCGGTGGCGGGGACTCGGGTGCTGACAGCCCCTGGCCCCGCGCGGGGCCCCCCCCGGCCCAGCCGGAGCTGCTGCGGGGGAGGCAGGAAACCAGGGAGGTGGTTGATTCCCCTTCCCTGGAGGTGTTTAAGGCACAGGTAGATGAGGTCTTGAGGGACTTGGTTTAGCGTTAGATAGGAATGGTTGGACTCAATGATCCGATGGGTCCCTTCCAACCTGGTTGTTCTGTGATTCTGTGAACCAGAGGTGAAGGACCCTTGGCAGCTCTGGATGCAGCTCAGCAGCTCCTGCCTCCCGCGTCCCACCTCTAGTTCACTCATTTCTTCTCCTGGAAACGAAACTTGAAGATTAAACTTGGCTGCTAAGGGGAAGAGACTGTTGAAGTAGCTGCCTGCTTCTATTCCAATGAGGCACTTTTTCTAGTGTCTCAATTTTCATTGGGGCTTTTCCATGCTAAGTGTAAGGATGGTGTTTCCTACAGCCAAGCAGCAAACATGAGATTAGGAGGAAGTTTTTCACACAGAGGGTCATTGGGCATTGGAATAGGCTGCCCAGGGAGGTGGTTGATTCACCTTCCCTGGAGGTGTTTAAGGGACGGGTGGATGAGGTGCTGAGGGACATGGGTTAGTGTTTGATAGGAATGGTTGGACTCAGTGATCCAGTGGGTCTCTTCCAACCTGGTGATTCTATGATTCTATGAAACATGCTCTGTTTCCCTTTGGCTTCCCCACAGGATGGCTCAGCAGCAGGCGCTGCGGTTCCGCGGCCCTGCGCCCCCTCCCAACGCGGTGATGCGGGGACCACCACCTCTCCTGCGACCACCTCCACCCTTCGGCATGATGCGAGGGCCTCCACCACCGCCTCGGCCACCTTTTGGGCGCCCTCCCTTTGATCCGAACATGCCTCCTATGCCACCTCCAGGAGGGATTCCCCCACCGATGGGACCTCCACATTTGCAGGTAAGGAACGGGAGATTCTCTCTGTGTATTGAGTTGGGATTTAGGGATTTTTTGGTCATTTTCACGTGTGGAAATAACAAAAGACAATAAAGTGAATGGAAAAGTGATATGGCAGGACGAAAGCATCAGGTTCGTGCATGGCGTTAAACACTGCGGTGTACTTGTGGTATGGAAACACCTGTTCTGTTGAGCTCTTTGAGGCAATTCTGCATTAATCATTTGGGATACGCTCAGCGACAGAGGCCGCAGTGGAAGCTGCTGTGATTTTGGAGCCCTGTGCAGAGAGCTGGATCCAGCTGTGCTGGTTTCAGAATGTCTCAGAGCAGGAACATGAAAGGACACACCAGCCTCTAGGCTTATCCTGGCTGTGCCTGTGCTCCCTCCAGTTGCTCCAAAGCCAACTGCAGGGTCCTACATGTGGGTTGGGGCAGTCGCAAGCACAAATCTAGGCTCAGCAGTGAATGGATTGGAAGTAGCCATGAGGAGAAGAACTTGGGGTGCTGGGGGAGGAGAAGCTCCACGTGAGCCAGCAGCACGTGCTCTCAGCCCAGAAACCAACCATGTCCCGGGCAGCATCCAAAGCTGTGGGACCAGCAGGGCAAGGGAGGGGATTCTGCCCCTCTATTCTGCTCTGGGGAGACCTCACCCAGAACCCTGCATCCAGTTCTGGAGTCCTCAGCACAGAAGGGACACGGAGCTTTAGGAGCAAGTCCAGAGGAGGCCACGGAGATGATCTGAGGGAGCACCTCCTGTACGAGGACAGTTTGAGGAGTTGGGGTTGTTCAGTCTGAAGAAGAGAAGGCTGCAGGGAGACCTTAGAGCAGCTTCCAGTACTGAAAGGGCCTCCAGGAAAGCTGGGAAGGAGCTCTGGATCAGGGAGGGCAGGTGTGGGACAAAGGTTTTGTTAGAGCCTAGGCTGCGCGGGAAGGTGCGCAGTAGCTGTTCACATCAATGAAACGCTCTCATCAGAACAGCACTCCAGTGGAATTGAAGACAGAAAGGGTATGTTTGAGGGCTGTGCACAGCCCCAGTTACCTTGATGAATGTCGTTGTTCCTCTTCCTGGCATTCAGCACTGGGAGCCTTGTCCTGTGTGACATTTTCAGGCTCAGCTTAAGTTTATCTAAGACAATTTCCACCTCCTGCACCTTACTTCTGATGGTTTATGATCTCATTTTCCTCTGTCTCGGTGTTAGTGTTCATGTGCTCACGCACTCACTACCTTGAAAGCCCTGGAGCAGTGGAGAGTGTTAGTGGGTGCTGTGGAACTCCGACCGAGAGCGGAGAACAGGACGTCGCTTCCTGCTATCTCAAGGATCATCCCAAGTTGATCCCCAAGCCTAGGAGCTGCTGTCACCTTGATCTGTGTGTTTGGTTTATATTCTGAATGGGTCTCGGCTATTCCCTCACTGCTGGTTTATCGTGCAGTGCAGTACGCGTGTCTTCTACTCCACGTGGAGTCCAGGCATCAAGTGTGTCTGCATTGTTGTGCCCTGTCAGCAGAGCGCTCAGCTTTGCATTCAGTGTTTGGGTTTTCACTTCTTGTTCCACTTTGGTGCCAGGGCGGGCGCGATGCTGAAAGGTGGAAGTGGAGGACACGCTCCGCTTAGAGCGGAGCTGCAGGATATTCAGGATCTCCTCCTCGCCCCCAGCACTGCCCTGCAACTGTCTGACCCTTTTTTAGTGGGAAAGCAGCACCAGCAGACAACAAGCAAGCTCGGCCAGATTCTTTTTACGGCATGTAGAGCAGTGAAGAGAAAGATGATTTTGCAGCCAGCTGAGGAGAAGAGAGAAGGAAGGAGAGAAAGGATGGGGTTACCTTAGTGGCTGTTTTGTTTTGAGTCCACCTTGGTTTAGCAGTGCTGCCTGTCAGTGCTCTAATGCAGGAAAATTTTGCTTGGAAATCTTTTTAATTATGATTGTTATAACCAGTGTTATTATTGTTATGTGCCTTTAGAGACCACCATTTATGCCTCCTCCCATGGGAAGCATGCCACCACCTCCTGGTATGATGTTCCCTCCAGGAATGCCTCCTGTCAGTGCCCCTGGGACACCAGCAATGCCCCCGGCTGAAGAGATATGGGTAGAAAACAAAACTCCAGACGGCAAGGTAGGATGGGTACCAGGAACAACAAAGTGATGGGTTTTTACTGCTGTTGAGAGCATGTGGTCATGCAGCCTTGTGCTGTGGCAAAATGGCACACGCTTCTCTGTCCTCTTGTTAATTATTTGTAAAGCAAGAGGTGTTGGGCCGTTTCTGAATGCTGCTCCTCCAGGTAAGCAGCTGTTTGATGATGACATTCTTAAATTGTAGGTCTATTTCTATAACGCACGCACACGTGAGTCGGCGTGGACCAAGCCAGATGGGGTCAAAGTGATTCAGCAGTCGGAGCTGACACCGATGCTGGCGGCACAGGCCCAGGCCCAGGCGCAAGCAGTAGGTGCCTCCACCCCGACCACCAGTAGCCCTGCGTCTGCAGCTTCTCCATCCACCTCCTCGAGCACCCAGTCCTCCACAACCTCCACCACAACCACAGCCACTTCCGTTTCACAGACTATTTCCAGTGAGTACCGAGGGGTTCCTCAGGCTTTGGCAGGGCACTTGGTGGGGATGCTGCTCTGGGAATTACCACAACAAAAACTTGGTATCCAGAGGGAATTGGTTGATATAAAGTGGAGTCCAAGTTCAAAGTGCAGTGTTTAATCCAGAAGAACCTTGCATGCGAACCCTTTTTTTGCCCCCGTCTGTAAAAGTTACTCCAGGAGGGTAATACTGGATCAGTGTGTGCAGCCCTTGTCCATTAGGTCTTTGTGTTATCTTTCTTCTGCTGTTATCACATCATCTTGAAGCTGTTATGCATCCATTTCCTTTCTGTAGAGAAAGCTACCTTGTCTTCTAGAAGTTATTTCCAAGAAAAGTTACTCTGGGTTAGAAGTTGTAGTGGTTTCCTCTGTTTCCAAAGAGGCATCTACTGCTTTAAGAGGTTGAGTTTGTGCTGTTGTTCCTGGGCTGCGGAGACGCGGTTGATGGCAGAATAGAGCTACTTCTGGTATATTAATCTTATTAGCATTGTTCTTTTGACTAAGCCTTGTAAGTTCCCTCTTGCTAGAGTTGAATGGAAAAGCAAAGTCCTTAGAGCCGTTCTTGTTCACTCATGACCTTTGAATAATAACCTGAAGATTACTGCTGTTTGCAGAGGCTGAGCCTTTGCTTTTAAGGCTTTGCCAACTGAGGAGAAATGGGACAGCACTTATACATCGTGCGGATAATGTGTGTCTGTGCATGGTGTCTGCATATAACACAGGTATTATGATTTACGTTATCCTTTGGCACACTTAGGCTAATAAAGCGCCTCTAGCGCAGAGCATCTCTACAGAGATGTATCCTGTGTGCCATTTGCACACGTGTGTGTCACCAGTGAACAACGAATGTGATTGTCTAGCAGGAACAAAACCAGGTGCCCTGGTTAGGGACCAGTCTGGCCAGCAGTACTGACTGTGTGCGCAGCAGTTGTATGATCAGGAACTCTGCTGTTTGACAGCTGATGATTGTAGCTGTGCTGTCAAAAGTGTGTGTGCTGAGTCAGGCCAGAGAGCGAGAAAGAGTTGCAGCCACTGGGTGAGTGTAACTCCTGTGGCTACATCCTCTGGAACACCTTCATCTGTTTCTGTAGCAGTGAGAAGCCAAGCTCTGCTCACTGCTTAACCCAGGCTCTGGAGCTCTGTGTATGAAAGGGAGTCAGATTTAGGTAAACCTTGGATTATGCTTTCCATTAACACTGGAAGGAGGACAGATCGTTGGAGCAGCAAACGATTTGTATTGCTGAAAGTACTTTAGGGCTTTTATTAAATTGGAAAGGTAACAGTACTCTTGTGTTTGGCTGCTTTGGTGAAATGTGGTCATCTCTGACCGTTTTGCTGAGTAACAGGAATCAGGTAGGAGGTGAAAGTCAGCTTCTGGCCTAGTGCCAGAGAACTGATCTGAACTGTGAGAACTGATCCTGCTTTCGGAATAGCTCTCCGTGCACCTTCTCTGCAGCACAGCTTCCTGGTATCGAACGCTGAGAACCTACTCCACCTCTGCCTGTTCTACCTGCTAAACTTTGTCTTTGCTTCCAAGAACTGTTACTGTTGGTGTTTGTGCCTGGGTGATGAAATTTTAACGTGAAATAATATTATATCTCTAAGATTTAGACTGTAAAAAACCTGGCATTTCTGGCTGAGCTTTGTTCTTGCCTGCTACTGATTTGACTTAGGCCCTAAAACAAATCACATACTGACTGTCTGCTCTGTTTCCCTAAATTTTAGGCAGTGCTGAGAGTTTTCACTCTTTCTGAAATACTGACAGCTCAAAATTCCATGTAAATGTTCCGATACTGGTGTTTTATTGGGGATGCTTCTGGTAGTCACCAGACACTGACAAAAATGCACAATATGCCCATATTTAATAAGGTTACCTGTTGGTGTGGTTTCTCTTTTTTTAATTAGCTGATTTTCCCAGCAGTTCCTTTTCTTCCAGTCTCGCAGTGTGAATTTTCAGGGCTGGTCAGTGAGTTTAACCAGTCCCAGGTTCTGCCCATGGCCGCTTTGCTCTGTGGTGCTGAGTTCTCACTTAAGGGCCAGTGTTGGTCATGCAGCAAGCAAGGAATTGAATCCTGGTAGGGTATTTTCACACTAGGAGGCACTGAGGACCAAAAAATTCTTGCAGCTTCTGAACAGAAGTCCTTGCCCTTTCCTTGCTGATTTACATGGGTCCTTATTGACATTTTCCATTTTGGATCTCGGCTCAGTCAATGTGGTTCTGACTGTTGTCGGGCACATGCTGCTGCCATCACTGTTATAAAGTGGAACCTGTTTCATTTAAGAGAAGAACAGACTTTGTCCATTTGTAATATTCCCTTTCCATTCTCTGGCCTGGAATGTGGGGCTGTGTTTGCCTCTTGGTACATCCTTGCTGCTGCTCTAGAGACGGGTTGGGTGTAAAGAATAGGACAAACAAAAACTTGAAATTAGCTTTTGTGGTGAATATTTATTGTTGTTTGCCCACGAGTGTCTTCCTGCTGATGATATCTAAGCATACCAGCTTGTATAATGCCTGTTGGGAAACAGAGCCAGTATGTTTGCAGCGAATATATTGCAGTGTCTAAGATACAAGGTGTTCTTTGTGTTTTTTTATCAGCACCTACCACCCAAGACCAGACCCCGAGTTCGGGTGTTTCAGTTGCCACACCATCAGTCAGTGTTTCAACCTCTGCTCCTTCTGCTACACCTGTGCAGACTGTACCCCAGCCAGTCCCACAGACATTGCCTCCTGCAGTTCCTCATGCAGTGCCTCAACCAACTGCAGCAATTCCTGCTTTTCCACCAGTAATGGTACCTCCATTTCGTGTCCCCCTTCCTGGCATGCCTATTCCACTTCCAGGTAAATTGGCAAACTGTAATTGTCTTGTCCGCTACATGTCCATGTTGTCGATTTGTTTGCACTCATGTGTCCACTGTGTTTGGAACTTGCCTGAATCCTCTCCGCTCAGAGTATTTTTGAAAGAATTCAGGGTTAGCAGACAGACTTTTTAAGAATGTGAATTTTTTTGACTTCTCCTTCCAGTTCTTTGCTATATGTATCGGCACACAGCTGCCTGTAAACATGCAAACCTGGTTCTTTTAGACAGTAGGGAAGCATAAGAATTGCACTAAACACTTCTGAATCTCATGGCACATGTCTGTCTTTTCATCCTGTTAAAGCAAATTGAGCTGGACAGAACCCATGTGTGACTGAGAATTCATAGCACAACGTTTTACTAATTGCAATATTGCTACAATTCTCTAATGTTCGCTTGATTTAGACCTTAAGTCCTGTGGATTATAGCCAAAAAAAAATTAAACCAAAAAATATGTTTACGAGCAGGAAAAAAGTCATTTAAATGCGTTACCCCAGAACGATGTTAGGTGCTTGCAGTCCTCTTGGTTTGCAGCTGTCAGTGTGATGCTGAACACGTATGTGAACTGAGGACCACGAGGAAGGTGTTGCGGGTGCTGGAGTGTTGTTTATAGGCTTTGGATATAAAGGCCACAGAAAAGAAGCCTTAGATGGCACCCACTGGTTCCTGGGCAAAGCACATTTTCTTAAGTTGTTATAAAATATTTAGATATTGAAAGAGATTATTCTAGGCTGGTGGAATTCCAGACTCGGCTGTTGTTGGTGTTTGCTACAGAGGCCTCTCCAGACAGGTGGGTGAAGCCTCTGCTTGCTCAGGTAGCATGTGTCAGCTCTCAGGGTTGAGTTCCTGTGCTAGGACAGAAGTGGTTGGTGTTTCCTCTGTGTGAAGTAGCACTGAAGATGTACCCAGAGCTGATGATCTCTGTTGGTCTGAGGCTGCAGTTGTGTTGGATACAAGTTAGTTTGTGATGAAGGGTTACAGAGGCAGCTCTTAGCATCTTCCTCCTGTTTCTGACTCTGTACAGGCTGAGTGAGGTGACTTCTTTTCTGCTGCGGTTTTAATGCCTCAATCCAGTACACCAAGAGGGAGGCCTCTTCTGTCAAATTAATCAAATAAAAAGTAATCCTTTACAACACTTTGATAAAGGGTATTAGCATCAAAGTAGTTAAGATGAGTGTTCTGCTAACTAGAAGAGAGGACCAACTGCCTTTAGGATAGTCTTTTATAATAATTGGCTGAAGCTGCTTTCATCTGTAACTTGCGCGAGAAGGAGATTGCAGTGTCGTGCTTGTTGTGTTAAGACAGGAAACACTGTTCTGAACGTGCTGTTCAAGGCCAAACAAAAAAATGGATGAAGGGTGGAGAAGGGATTCTGATGTCTCTGTGTTTGTGAGGTTTGGCAGAACAATAAGAAGGGTTAAGTGATAAGGATGGTCAGCTGAATGTTCTTAACTGTGATTTCTGGCACTGCCAGCGAGAGATCAGCAGAGAGAAGAACCCTCACATGCCCTTGAAGAATATCTTCATCCACTTAAACGTGAGCTGTCAGGGAAAGCACGGATGGACAAAGCTGCAGGGAGGAGTGCTGGTGCAGGTGGATATGCTGGGGGTGTGCTTGGTTTGAGCCTGTTCGTAAGCTATCGGTCAAGAAGTTTTGATTTGTGCAATACAGAAGGACAGGCAGAGCAAAACCAGCAAACTTCTCTTCCTTAAACTCCATTTTGAAGGGGAATTTTTCAGAACTCTTCTGCAGCAAGTCTTCAATCTGGTCTCTCCTCCTGCTCTCACAGAGGAATGGGCCTTCTGGGTGGCAGGGTACCAGCAGGGAAGCATGGGCTGCCACCAATGAGTCTAATTGGCCATCCTGCCTGATTACAGAGCAAAGCCAGTCTACTACTTTCAGATAATTCTGGATTGAGTTGGTTTATAAACACTGTAAAAGAAAAGGAAGTCTTTAAAATATTTCACAGTTATGTGAAACAAAAGAGAAGTCAAAATTACTCTGTGGTGGTAAAAAGTGACGTCAAAAAGGCTTATGAAATTTTACTGTGGAGATGCGTGGGCTTTCAGCACTCGATGTAACATCAGCCAAATTGCTCTCAAGTTCCAGAGGCAGAGCTGACCGATACCGTTGCCAAGCGATTTCAAAGTTAATCACTGTATTGTGCTATAGTAAGTCAGAACAATGGAAGAGTTGATTAGTGATATCTCTTAATCTCTGATCTTGAAAAGTAAGTCTGCTTTCTCTTAATTCCCATGTTAAAAGTTAGTTGTGTGTTTGAGGATGAACTTGGCAGAGGAACCAGCTTGGGTATTTGCTCAGTCTTATCTGCGCTGCAGTATCCCTAACTCCAGCGACCCCGCAGATGGCGTTATTTATACTGACCAGTGCTAAGACATGCTGTAACTTCCTTAACAAAACGAATTTTCAGATTCATTTTCAAAGACGTGACATGAAACATGCCCCCAAAATTAGACAAACACTTCATTCAGTGCTGTTTGAGTCAGTGGTTTTGTGTCTCAATTCATACTTTTTTTTGTAAAACCAGTTTGGGATTCTTTCATTGGAGTCATTATTGAAGAACAATTCTGGCTTCTTGCAAATATTTTTTTAAATGAATTGGCAGTTTTTTTGTCTGCTTTCCATACTGGATCTCTAATGAAGAAAAAGAGAAATTACTTTGGTTACAAACACAGGGGTTTAATTTCACTTTGGGCTGCAGGGTTTCCAACCTCAGATGGTGAAACATTTAGGGGAAGGTTCCTGAAGTGTTGTAGTTTGAGTGTCCAGAGTGGGCCAGCGTAGAAAGTCTGCAGTTTCCTTCCTTCTCTTGTAATGAAAGCTTTTGGAAATGTGTTCCCCTCACCCCATCAAATTTCCTACTGAATTTTGTGTCTCGTGGAGGAGGATGGGATGCTTCCCCCTTTGTGCCCTTTCTGTGTCATTTCTCGGTGACCCTGGGAGCAGGGCGGTGCACGAGGACACCTTTTTGAAGGCTACTTGTGTGGCTTAAGGAGCGTTTTTCAGCTCATGTTGTTCTTGATCATGAAAAATACAGACAATGTTTGCTGCCACGGAGCTGATGCAGCTCTGTTTGCAGCTGCATCACTTTTATTTCTTCTCCCCTACTTTCTGCCCCCTCCGTCCTTTCCATAAGACCCCTCCTAATCCCAGCTTTCCCTTCGGGCTGAGGTTGGCTTTCACCCTGCCCTGCCTGCCCTTCTGACTGGTTTAAGTCTCTCCTACTGCCCTTACCCCTGCTTTCTAAATGCACTGCAGACTGAAAATAGCCCAGATGGTCCGTTTCATTTTGCTGCTGGATCTGTCAAGACCAAAGGCTGTTGGTGGCAGCCACCACCCATAGCAGGGTATTTCCCATGGTGCTGCCCGACAAGGAGAGCCTTGTTTCCCCCTTGAATGAACTTAAACCCCTGCGTCTACGCTGAAGTACCTTTTTTCTTTTTAATGGCATCCCAGTAACTTGCTAAACATAGGCAGAAACTGTTGCTGCAGCTTCAAATTAGTTTTATACTTGATCTGGCATAAAATGTTGGAGCAAAACCAATTCCCACGTTCTCCCCGGCTGCAAGCGGCATTCCAAATTGCAGCAGGAAGAGGGTAGCGTCCCGACTCCCAGTGGTAGCTGACGTACAATGGCAGCTTTCCAACATGCTTGCTTATCCGTTTTACAGGTGTAGCAATGATGCAAATAGTCAGCTGCCCGTATGTAAAGACAGTCGCTACCACCAAGACCGGTAATTTTCAAACCCATCTTAGTTCGTTTTGTCTGTAAGTTGGCATGGTAGTGAATGTTGGTGTTTATCTTTTATTTATTTATTTTCTTCCCCAACTGAATTAATATTATAGCCTTTATTTTCCAAACCAGTATAAATGCAAATATCATGTTTGGCCAGGAAGTACCTTTCTCAAATGACTGTTAGCATTAGCTTATTTCACACAAATACTCCAGTTTTCTGTAATCACTGAGTTCTGTAATAACTGTGACTTTCCATGCCCATTCCTCTTAGTTAGTCTCAGTTTCTTGTGTGTGGATTTTTGTTTTTCCTACTTCCACGTGTGGTGACGTGACTGTGCTCGCATGTTGGTGTGCATGGGTGTGTGTCCTAGTATCAATTCTTATTTTTCAAACTGTGGATTTGGAAAAGTTGTGTACTGAGAATACAGAATACAGCAATGTGCAATGTATGCTCTTCCATTATTTAAAAAGATGGACCTTTTCATACAGATGTTCAAGGCTCCAAATTATGCTCTTATTGCTCTAGTCCCGTTCAATTTGGGTTCTAGAATTTGTCAGTCAAATATGTCCAATATATCCAGTTTGTTGGGATGAGTAGAGACATAACAGGGTAACAGAACATTCTGGCTTGCTTACCTGCAGCTGTTTACTTGCTGTTTTGCTCCACACTGCAAACAAAATGGTTTTTTTCTGATCAAACTGCAGTACTTGCAGAACTAAGCAAACTCATCACACAATCTGGAATTATTTCATTCTCGCCAGTTTTTATCCAGTGCTCTGAACTAATGTGAATATCTTAAGCCAAGATTTAAGACCTTTCAGAGTTCTGCCCTGTGTTATACGGCTCAAATTCAAACCAGTGTTGTGGGTTTTTTTCAAGAGCAATAGGAATATCTGTTAAAATGATAGCACAATAAAACAGCGGAGTGGATTTTTTTAAAACAAATAATTTGCTGTAGTGCTCTAATGAAAGGCTTATTTTAATCCATAGAGCACTTAATTCCAAAGCATTAAAGCAAACGTCTGAAAATGAGCAAGCTTTGTGCTGTGCAGAATTACACTGCATAAAATAAAGAGGTACCTGACTTGCCTGGCAGTCTGGGAGTTACTGAGTGTAAAGCACAGGAAGGATGTGTAGAAATGATGCACAGAAACAAGCCTTGTATTTATTTCTGTGGATTGGTTATTTGTAAGTTAAGTCAGCAAGGTGCTAGGTGTAGGTTCTCAGGTACTTCCTTGCCACTTACTGTTTCTTTCCTGTTCTTTTTCCTTTTGTTTTCCTTTTTTCCTTTCCCCTCTCCGTACAGGAGTCCTGCCGGGCATGGCCCCTCCCATTGTTCCCATGATCCACCCCCAGGTTGCCATTGCCGCTTCGCCTGCGACGCTGGCTGGAGCAACAGCCGTCTCCGAGTGGACAGAGTACAAAACAGCAGATGGAAAAACTTACTATTATAACAACCGGACCTTGGAGTCAACATGGGAAAAACCCCAAGAATTGAAAGAAAAAGGTACTTTCTTTTTAAATGCAACTGTATACTGGGCAGAATTTCTTAGACCGTTGGTGTCTGTGTTTGGAAATGTGAACCTCTCTAATCCCTTATCTCTTGTCAGAGTGTTTTGAAGTGCTGATTGTAAGTACCCCTGCCCATTGGTCCTGAGTCTGAAAGTTTCAGTTGCTTGTTTTTTGCTGTTTTCTAACCTTTTTTGGTGCTAGAGACATTTCAGACCTGTAATCCTTGAGTAAATGCATGTTTCCACTCCAGTTGAAAGCAAGGACCTTACGTACTCAATGTGTTTGAGAAGATCCCAGTTGCAGAAAGATAAAAATTGAGGGAAAACATTTGGTTACTGTAAAGACTGTGAACCGGGGGAAGAATGACATTCATTGAAATGCTAAGTGTCAGATCTCCAAAAATTAAGTATATAAGCAGCTTTGGAATATTGGGTGGCAATCGCCTCCTGCATCCACGTCCCTCAGTCATGTTCTGTTCTTGTTTTCTGACTTGTGTTTGTTTGAATACACGTTGTATCCACAGAGGAGATTGGAGGGAAACAGCTCTTCTGTCATAAGAAGGGGCAAAAATCTTGTGGCTTTTATTTAATTCGTTAATAAGTCTTTTAGGAAAACCAAATCCAATTGGAGCCAAATAGTTCTTCCTTTTATTGTCTGCTGCATTTTCCTGTTACAAGAAATCCTTACTTAGACAAGTTCAGGACACCAATTTAATTAATACCCATCTCTCTAATAATTCAAGTTTAAGGAATAGATCACCTTTTTACTGAGGTGAAAGCTTCTGGGACAGCAAATACCAGTTTTGAGTAAATATTCTGCTGAGCAAAGATTCTGCATTTTATGATGTTTTTAAGTGGGCATAAAGCAATTCTCAGCCAATTCTCCACATATTTTTCTCTGATTTTTCTTTTGCCAATGGCGTTTTGAGTCCAGAAGTCGTGCACAGTGCTGCTCTACTTGTTGCAGCTGTTGGGTGATATTTTTATTGGTGCTTCAGTTACTTGTTGGACACTTTAGTTGGCTTTATAGTAGAATTGGCTGCTGTAGGCTGTTTCCTTTTCCAGTCTCAAGCAGATCTTGGTACAGGAGATAATTGTGTCTTCATAAGCAGACACTGTGAAGTCCAAGAAGTACAGAAAAAAGAAAAGTTTCATTTTGCTATTGTGCTTGGAAAATCATATTCATAAAAATTAATTTGTCGTGGTTCTATAACGGTTCCGTAATAATACTGCGGAAAATTCTATTTGTGTTTAGAAAAAATGGAAGATAAAATTAAAGAACCAATTAAAGAACCTACAGAGGAACCTTTACCAATGGAGACAGAAGAGGAAGAGCCAAAAGAAGAACCTATAAAAGAACTTATGAAGGAGGTAAAAATCCTGCAACCCAATAGTTGCTGTTTTGAATGCTGTTTCCTACGGGTGTGGGTGAATCTGTACACCAGGCGTGTTGACAGGAGTCATCGAGTTCGGGAGCTATTTCAAAAGTCTTCCTGTTGGGACTCATAACTATTTTTTTTAATTAATTTTGTATGTAAATCAGAAGGGACATTTGAAAGAAAAATGCAGAGTGAATTAAGGAGTTGATAAGAATGTGGGGAAGTTAGGCGCTAAATAGACGTGATGTTCTCTCATTGATTTTAAGATGTTCAAAGAAATGAAACTTGTCACATTTCATTTTCATAGAAATTAATTTTAAGAGTAAACTGAAATTTATTTGTGAGGAGCTACACCCTCACCCCTGTACTCAGGCCTTGACCCAGGGATTCATGCAGATCTAGGAAGGCATTTAAATAAGGTTTCACTGAAGTCAAAAGTTACGTGAATGCGGATTTCCTTTATTGAGGTTTTTGAATAGCAGTTACTGTTGACATTCCAGTGCTTCTGTTTTAAGCACAGATTAAGTGTAGTTGAGAACTGTTTGTTATTGTGTCAGACTGCATTTGTTTAAAACGAGGTAGTTAGTTTTGATGGATAATTAGCTACCTCTCATTGCCTGAATCCTGAAATTGCTTTTGCTTTGAGGAGCCTAAAGAGGAAGAAATGACTGAGGAAGAGAAAGCAGCTCAAAAGGCCAAACCGGTTGCAACAACTCCTATCCCAGGAACCCCATGGTAGGTAGTGGTTTTCCTTAGGGGGGAGGCTGGGTACTTAGAGCAAGTGAGAGTGCCGCACTTCTGTCACAGATAGTGCTGGATTCCTCCAGCTGGTGCTGTCACACTGCCAGCTGTCGTGGTGTTCAGTGGGGTGTGTGTAGGCTTCCTGAGGTGTGTTACCAGTGTAGGTTCCGTATCCCAGCTCCTTCATCGCCATTGGTTCCTCCTGATCTGGTATGAAAAACTGACCGAAAAGAAAAGCCTGTGCTGCCTTTGCCCTTACACCTTGGGGAGCAAATGGGTGCTGCCACTGACCAAAACAGTCCCTCAGGATTTTTATTCCTTTTAGGCCTAGAAACTCAGTCGGTGCCTCTGTGTGTGATGTCGTGGTAAGATTGCTCTTGCTGTAATGTCCACAAATCATGTGTCTTTGGGTGACCATGGTAAAAGCCTTACTGATGGGAGAAGTGTATTGGTTTAATTTTTGCAATTTAGCCATCAATGCTTTTTATTAATATTTGATATTTAGAAATATCGAATCTCCCTTTACAATCTCCCTTCAAATCACCTCTGTGGTTCTTTCCTCCCACCACTTACAGCATCCTGGCAAGAATGTTAGGTTGCCTTTTCTCGTATTCTGCAGAGCATCACAGAGGTGAGGTGCGTTTTATCCCAAAATCTGATTCAGCTGTTTAAAACATTAGTCCAGAGCGGAACGGAGCGTGCTGTGGCTCCTGATAGAAGGCATTTTTAAAATGGCATTTCAAATGTGCTGGCAGAGAAAAGCAGTAATTCAGTGTCCTGTTGGGACAGTAGGAAGGCCTGATGGCTGCGCAGTAGGTACGACCTGGATCTGTCTGTGACCGTTCGTGTGCTTCAGCCTTTGCACACGGCAACAACTCTGCAGAGTGAAGGGGCACCAGGGTAACACAAGTGGTCCTGTCTGACTGTTGAATCCCTAGGTGTGTGGTGTGGACTGGTGACGAGCGCGTTTTCTTCTACAACCCTACCACACGTCTTTCCATGTGGGACCGACCAGATGACCTGATCGGGAGAGCTGACGTGGACAAAATTATTCAGGAACCACCTCACAAAAAAGGAATGGAAGAAGGAAAAAAACTTCGTAAGAGCAATCTTATTGCCTTCTTAAGAAGTCTGAATGTAATCTATCACTTTATGTCAGTCTTCAAAGCTAGAAACACTTGAATAAGTGAGAGAAATGTAAGGACACACTGAAAAATGTAAATAGCTTTGGTATCTGATAAGGCTGGTGGGATGCAGATTAGAGAGTACTTCAGGAAAAAAGCAGTTTGTTGAAGGAAGTAGGTACCAACAAGTTTAATTTTTTTTAATAAGTGCCAACAGGCTGAAAAAAACCCAGTTTTTACTGACCAGAAAAAAATTGACTTAATGTTTTATAAGCAAGAGGAATTTAGGGGCCAGAAAAGACTAAACCTAGGAAACGAATGGGCCCTCACAGAGAGGATTTAGCTTGGAGAACATCACATACAGGTTTGGAACAGCCGACAGAAGCAGAGAACATTCCAGAGGCTGCTGAGATGAGACTTCTTCCTGGCATGAGTTCTAGTAAATGATCCTGGGATGACACTCGGGTTGGGTAGTTGGAGGAGAGCAAAGTGCAAGTGGGTGATCAGGGTCCAAACATGCTTCATCAGACTGTTTAGCCTGAGTTTTTTCCTTGGAAATAAGAGATCAGTGTTTGTAATTTTAAATATACAGTTGGGCCCAGGTCCTTTAGTCTTGCCACCAAATTCTGCTGGTGTTATTCTGTAAGCACATGAAAATCATCTCTCTGCCTTTGTCTAAATACATTACTGGTGCATATGCTGTGCTCTGGTTTTGCAATCACATTTGTGATTTGCAAACTTTTCATAAAGATAAACACTGAAGTGTTGAAATCTGTTACAGTTAGAGAAGAGCATGAATCTCCTGAGGATGCAAATGAAGATGAACCTATTAAAATCAAAAAGCGCAAGTAAGTTGTTTTTTTTTTTCTTTGATACAAAGATAAAATAATGGAAGCTTCTCATCTGAGCATGTGCTGTTGTCTTCAGCAGAGTAGAGACAGTAACTGATAAGACCGGTGAACACCACCATCAACTTTCTAATCATTTTAGCAGCTCACGTACTTGCTATTTCTCTGAGGTAGCTGAGATTCGTGTGTAGAAGAAATAGTACCTCCTTTGGAAACCATGATTGGTGTAAGTTATTTGGTAAATGCGGAAATACTTTGAGTGCAGTTTATCTTAGTTTGCTTCTGTTGCTTGTTTATCTGTCTTGTTAATTCCTGTGCACAAGGTTTTGTTGCAAAAAAAAGAAAAAAATCCAGCTTCTCAAGTTATGCTGTCTGTTCTAATTCTTTCAGGAAAGATGATAACAAAGATATTGATTCAGAGAAGGAGGCTGCGATGGAAGCTGAAATTAAAGCCGCTCGAGAGAGAGCCATTGTCCCTCTGGAGGCTCGGATGAAACAATTCAAGGACATGCTTCTAGAAAGAGGGGTCAGAGAAATAAGTGTGTGTGTGTGTTTGAGAGAGAGAAGGGGAGAGAGGGAGGGGGAGGTTCCGGCAAAGGTCTTAATTCTGAGCAAATTCAGTACCTGCAGTGCTGTATGTAAACAAAAGAATCTCATCCTCCTCTGATTAGTGGATGCGTTTGCTACAAGATTCCATGTTTCAGAGTATGTTACAATTATAGCAAAACTTTTATTTCTAAGTAACTGACGTTAAACAGTATCAAGACAGATTGTTTTTAACTTCTTTTCCAAGTTAAGTGAGTACCTAAGTGAAAGCTGCCATTGAAAATAAACAGGACACACAAACTGGACGTGTCTTTAATGTTTGTGGAAATGTTCCTACATGAGAAAAGCAGTAAGTTCCACTGCGGTCTGTACATTCTTGTCCTTAAATGGGAGATGGCTTGCTTTTAATTAGATAAATTTGAAATATGCTTGATACTAATCCTTTCCAATAGCTAAATTAGGCTGATACAATATAAATGCATATTTGAAAAAAACTGAAGTGGTTCCAGCTGCCTGTGCAGGTTTCATTTAGGTTCAGTAACTGGAGTTATGGCTTATTTTAGATGAGCTTGAACGTGTTTGTCAATCTCTTCTGTAGCAGAGCTGTTTATACTCATACAACTTAGAGAGGGCATAGAGCAGGCATGGGCGGTGAGAACCCAGGAGCCAGAGACTTTTTCTGGTGTATTAATCTTTCAGTAGCAGTAATCAAGCCTGTTATTAGTTAGAAGTTTTCAGAGCCAATTAGTGCTAAAACTTGCTCTGGCAGCCGCTGTCATCCATTAGTGATGGGAACTTAAGTTCATTTCCCTCTTTCCATCGGGAGTAAAGTTTTGGCTTGAAAACTATAGGACAACTTCTGTATGTTTGAGGAACCTTAACCATCAGTTAAAATTCTGCTCTTTAATTAAAGGTCTCTGCTTTTTCAACGTGGGAGAAGGAGCTACACAAGATAGTTTTTGATCCTCGGTACTTACTTCTCA
The DNA here is from genome assembly GCA_033558105.1 of Coccyzus lansbergi. Lineage (NCBI taxonomy): Eukaryota > Metazoa > Chordata > Aves > Cuculiformes > Coccyzidae > Coccyzus > Coccyzus lansbergi. Next base: position 18,008 of record JAUMJK010000868.1, read on the forward strand.
ACCCGAAAGAAAGAAAACAGGTAAAAAAGAAGTCAAATTCAGTCCCTGTTCAGACACAGCTACTCCGGGTTTTGCCTGACCCCTCAGTCTCCAATTCTTGTTCCTGATAACCTTCCAGACCAAACAGTGTTGCGAGGGGGTTTTTGGTATAATTAGTGTTTGTGTGGAAATGGAAGAGAGCTCCCAAAACCTGAACAAAATGGTGAGAATCGTGTAATGAATGATCTGTCCTTTTATTTTTTTAAAAAATAGTTGGTGGAAAAATTATGCGCATTTTTACAATTAAGCAAATTCTTTTCTTCAACTGGGTGTAGGAAAATGAAAAACTTCAAGATTACTGGAAGTGTCTGCTGCCTTAAACCAGGGCCCAGAAAAATGTTAAAGTAACTTGAATGTGTAAGGAAATTCTTGGCAGTTACTAGATGATGTGCTCAGGTGCAGTACGCAACAGGTTCAGCAGGCTGGAGTAATCCACATATTCACAGAGTTCCTAACCTTTCTTTTTACATTGTCTAAGTTGGTTCTCTGATGAGAGGAAAGGAAATGGGAGGAAAAAAGTGAAGAAATGGGATTTTTTTTCCTCCTCTTGCCTGGAGCTTATGTGATGTCACGTTTGTGTGTGACATGGCGGTGACTGGTGTTTCTGTAGGTATTTGATCAGTATGTGAAAACCAGAGCAGAAGAGGAGCGCAAGGAGAAGAAAAACAAAATAATGCAGGCCAAGGAGGATTTCAAGAAAATGATGGAAGAAGCAAAGATTAACCCGAGGTAGGAGCTTCCCTGTTGTTCGTGTGTGCAAGCACTGATAGAGCAAGGTGTGTTGGGTGCTGTTAGGTAGGTTAGCCTCGTTCATAATGGGCAAAGAGGAGAAAAATCATCAGACGCTTTCGAAACCTTTTGCTGGCTTGTGTTTACCTAACCCATAAAGCGATAGGACTTGTGATGTACTATGAGTCACGTATATGAAATCATTTTAAAGAAATCCTCTGCATGTCTGGATTGTGAGACAGGCCTCGTGATCCACCACACGCTTTCTTAATAACCCTGTTTCTTGAGAGTATCAGTATTCTCTGAGAAGTACTCAGAAGGTTTCCTCAGTTTGGAGGGGGCTGCGGGGGCATTTTTCTGGATATAGAGTCCGTAAATGTTATTGACAGAATGTTCTGGGTGCTGTAATACAGAAGCTGTTACATTCCCCTCCAAGGCAGACCTGCCTGCAGTGGTAGCAGCAAGTTGGTGGCAGGAAATTCAGGCAAACATTCAAGATTTTATTGCTAGAATTGTTCATTTCACAGCTTTCTCATATTAAGTTTGTGAAATACATGTTTAGGTCACCTGATGATGAGCCTTAAAGCATTCTCTTCCAGCAGCTCTTGGCTTATCCGGCCTTAGTTCTTTTACAGTGAAATAACTCATTTGTTTCACTTCAGCTTAATTTTTTTCAGTGACCCACCTTGGAAATCTGTTGGAAGGCAGTTTTGTTTTACCTTTAAATTACGTTAAATGTGATTGATAACTCTTATTTGGAACAGCTCTCTGCTCATTTAATAGGGATAGCAGTTTTGGCAGTCATAGGTGGGGAAGAATGGAGGTACGGAAGTGTCTTAAGAGCGAGTTCATCAGTAGTAAGTGTTATAAGTAACTCGGAGACGAACGTGGACACTGACGTTAGCTTCAGTATCCTCAGCTTCCCAGGGAGTGCCGGTGTGTCTTACGGGCACTGACTCTTACCTGGTTGTGGGGTGGGGTGGGAGAGAGAGTTCCAGCTGAAATACTGTCTTGTTTAATCTTATCCTTTGTCTTCTGGTTTCAGTGTTTGTCTAAAGATATTGCTGTACTCCTGTGAGTGCCAGACGGGTTTTTTATCATCTGTCTCAGTCCAACATGCTCAAGAGTTTGTGTTCCACTTCACTTAAGCAGCTCTTGTTCTTCAGTATAGCTGTACATTCACTTTCTGATCTTTTTGAATAAGCTACCAAATTCTCTTCTTGTTTCGATTTACCCTACAGCAACAGTAGGCTGGATTTTCCAAGTCTAATTATTTCCATGCTGTGATGAAAACATTCGTATGATTATAAGTGTCTCACGTATTCTTGGGGCCAGATTTGCATCAGAGCTTGGAAAAAGCACAGTAGTGGTTTTTTTCGAGGTAAGTGGCAGTACTATTTCTACTGCACAGGTTGGAATCTGGCCCTGGAGGTGAGAGAACTGTCAGGGAAATGCTGTGGGGATGATGGGTTGGACGCCCAGTACTGCTGCATCTGCCCATAGTGCTTAAAATACCAACTGCGTGTGTTTTAAGATGAGGCCAACACAACGTTCACTGCAGGAGGGAAAACTGGTTCAGGCAGTGTCCGTTGTGACTAACACAAAAAGGTGATTTTCATGGTGAACTCTTAGCATGGTTTGGCTGCAAGTGAGCGCACGCAACATTTTCAGTTTGACAGCTGTGAGATGCCTGGATAGGCTGGTGGTGAGCTGCTAACCCACAAACCAGAGGATTTTTGTAAACAACTGAGGTTTTTCCATGTCTTCTTCTTGGTTGCATCACAATTTGTCTTCCTACACCTGCCCTTTCCGCAGGTAGCTGCGTCCAAATGAACAAACCAACCAACCCTGTAGCTCTCTAATGATACCTATTGTGTGCCTAAACCTGACTCCTCTCTGTAGAGTTCATTGATCAAGCATCTCTAGTGAGACCATAGGATGTTGCCTTTTTTCAGTCGTGTTCTAGCAGCAGAAATATTCCTCTGCTGAACCTGCTTCCCAGCAAAGACAGCTCTGCCAAATTAGCTCACTTGCCATTTTGTTGCAGAACTACTTTTAGTGAATTTGCAGCCAAGCATGCTAAAGACTCGAGATTCAAGGCAATTGAAAAGATGAAAGATCGGGAGGCCTTGTTTAATGAGTTTATCACAGCGGCAAGAAAGAAGGAAAAAGAAGATTCGAAGACCAGAGGAGAGAAGGTAAGGTGACTTTTGTAGTTCCAGCAGCATGAGTGGTGCGAGTCTGAGTGAGATGGGACAAAACCAGCACCTGTTTCCATTCTGCCTCCTCCGAGCCAGGGTCCTGCTCTGCCCGGAGAGGTTGTGCAGTGTAAATGCCCTGTGGGATTTCTGAGTGGCTGGTTTCAGTTTTCAGGCATACTGACTATTAGAGCGCATAGAATTAAACTTAATACATTGATTTCTGAAGCTGAGTTTAATTAAATATTCACACTGGTTTTTGTTCACCTAGCAAGAAGCAGTACATTCTCAGCTAGAATAACACCTATTTTTATTTTTTTGATTAAAGTTATATTATCCCAGAATGTTCAAAGGAAAAGAATTCTTGTCCTGTTTGGCTAGAAATCCCAGAACTGGCCATTTCCTCCTGCTCTCTCAGTGGAGGCAGCAGCAAGAAGTTGAAATCCTCTGTAGGATACTGTTTACATTTCAAACAGCTCCATATATTGCTCCTTCCATCTAAAAGCTAGCACTCCCGTGACTTTTTAATCTTTCAGTAAATATATCTTATGTGTTAACTGCTACTTATTAGAATTAAAGGTCAGCTATTAAAGATTAATGAATTCCAAATGTCACTTTCCCGTCCTGTCCCGTAGCAGAGGGCAGGATTCCCCACTGGGGACAGAGGCTGCTGGGGAGGTGGCGTCAACCGTTATCAGGGAATCAAGCAACCGCTTCCCTCCGTGTCCCCGTGTGTCATGTGACTGGAGAGAGTGACCTCTGAGGCCCAATCATTTCTGTCATTTTAAAGTCTGCAATATTTATTTTGTAGTATAAACATATTGCAGATTTCACCTAATACGAATGCTTATAGAAGAGCAAAATGAGGAATAACAGCTTGGATTTGGGGGCGGTTCCGTTATTCAATAAGATTTTTTAATTTAGAAGATCTGATTCGATTCTTGTCAAATATTGACTTATTGCTGGTATTTTCAAGAAATGATTGTGCTTTAGAGGGAGAGCTGATGTAATGCGGAACAAGACATTTTGATTCTGAATATGAATGTTTAAAGCATTTTTGCAGCTTACTAGTGCAGTTGAAGACTTAAAAGTTAATATTTATTTGTTGTTGCATGATTGCTCTAAAGTTGAACAGTTAAAAAGACGAGAGTTTGTGTTTGTTTGCTTTTGAAATAATGTCTTTTCTCCAAAAGCCTTTTGTAACCATTTTATGTATTCTGTTTTATAACAAGTGGATAGACTTTACAGTTATGTGCTGTGCGGCCTGTCAATCAGTTCAGTCTGACAGCTGTCAATCACTGACACGCAAATATTATGGGATTCCCTAGTGAGGAAAGAATTGGTATCTCTGTGTGGTGACTTTAGCCTCCCGCAGTTCCGGTACTTTACATTTTTTTAGTTTTTTTCCTTGTGAAGTGATGCGAGTTGTACCTGCAATGTGTTAACTGCCAAAAAAAAAAAAAAAGACTTCTAAATACACCTGCAATATTTCCAGTCTTATTTTCCTTTGATTTTGAAAGTGCTTAAAACATAAAAGGAAATTTAAGGCATTTAACCTGAAGCTTTCTCAGTCTGCTTTAAAACTCCAAAATCTTTATTTAAGGAGGATCAACTTTACAGAAATCTTTAACGTAAGGGTTTTAAGTTATATAATGGTTTGATTTTGGGTCATTGAGTTACAGATTACTGGGTGGTGATGCAGCAGCTGGCTTTGCAGAGGGCTGGGTTCATTGGCCTGGTAGTTGCAGTGAGCCCAATGCTCCTTGTCAGGGAGAGATGCAGACACACACTCGGGTTTGAGGAGATCAGGGGAGGGACTGACCACTGGTGATGCTGCCCCAGCTGCCCACAGGCTGTCCTAGAGAGGAGTTGTCTGGTGAGGGATGAGCAGGGTGTCCCACATTGTGCAGGCTTGAAGTGCTCAGCGCAAACGCCCTGCAGCCCCTCGGCCGCTGTCTCTGCCTCACGCCTGTGCCAGAATCTCCAAACAGCTTTTTCTAGCTGGCAGCTGTGTGTAGATGTACTGAACCCCTAGTGTCCTAGAGCCATCAGCTTAGAAAATTACTTCTGGGTGAGATGGCTTTGACTTGATTTTTGTAGTTGTTTTTGCCATTTTTTTTAAGTGGAAGCCTAAGTCAGAGCACTTAGAATCATAGAACATCCAGGTTGGAAGGGACCCATCAGATCGTCTAGTCCAACCATTCCTATCAAACACTAAACCAAGTCCCTCAAGACCTCATCCACCCGTCCCTTAAACACCTCCAGGGAAGGGGAATCAACCACCTCCCTGGGCAGCCTATTCCAATGCCCAATGACCGTTTCCATGAAAAACTTCCTCCTAATCTCTAGCCTAAATCTCCCCTGGTGGAGGTTGAGGCCGTTTGTCCTGTCCCCTGTCACTTGGGAGAAGAGGCCAGATCCCACCTCTCTACAACCAACTTGTGTTGGATGTGTTGAGGATGGCAGACGTTAAACCCGTGCTGCAAGAACATTAAAGGCCTGGAAGTGACATTTGTTTTTCCCAGGAGAGACTTGGTTGCACCCTTCCAGTTTTCTACTGGGTCAGTCACTGGGAAGCGGCAGAAAGCCCGACTGGCATCTCAGTCCAGAGCTCGTGGCAGCAAAGCCCTGTGGGAGCGAAGAGGGGAACATTGCCCCTGGGCTGGTGCGGGTGGGCTTAGGTCGGTCTGTGTGGCAGCTGGTGCCACGGGGCTGCCAGCAGGGCTGGGACAGGCAGTGTTTATCCTGCAAAATGCACATATATGCAGGTGTGATCTGTGCATACCTCTGAGATACCCTTACTTTATAGACTTCTGTAGCGACATCTGGGAATTGTTTGACTTTTAACAACTATTTCTAATGCCATGGCTTAGAAAGCTTCATACTTCTGATACTGCATGCATGTTTTAAGATGTTTTTAAACAGCATTCTTAAATTGACAATGAATAAATGGTTTGCTTAGCATTTTGTTCAGCTACTTTAAGAAAACCTGATAGTGCTGTAGATGTAGAGCAACTCCCCACTGGCACTAACCGGCTCTTTTCTGATCCCTGCTTACTCTCATAATCTCCCTGTTGAGATAGTAAAGAAACAAAGACTATAAAGCCTCTTATGTATATATGTTAATATTGCTAAGAACTAAAATTATTGGTGGGCAAGGTTACGGGATGTTGGTTCTGATCTTCATTTTGTCCTTGCATTCTGTAACAAGGCCTGATCTAGGGAGCTGGGAGGTGACAGTGCCCTGGCACCTGTCCACCTGCTCACTTCCCTGATGAACCACAGCCTCTTGCAGCTCAACTGCTTTTGGTGGTTTCCTTTTAAAAAGGGACGAGTATCAAATAAATGAACGGCCACCCCCTTCTCCCTGGTTTTGGGGTCTTTAATGTGTGCCCTGAAGGGGTTTTGTTTTGTGGCCCAGCAGGGTTTGGGGTGCTGTGAAGGCAGCATGCTTTGCCCTGCCCGTGGGGTCCCTGTAGCCGTTCCCTGGCACTCGGCGAGCGAGGCGGAGCAGCCCCTTACCTCTCTGTGCCAGAGAGATGGAGTCTTGAGTGCCAAACCAGGCGTAAAGTCGTGGCAATGAAAATGAGAAATGCCAAGGGCCTAAAGTGCAGCAGGAACAGGGAGATCATCCGCCCCAGAAAGAGATGTAATAACAATTTGGTAGCTGCTCTTACCGTGGCTGTTTCTGGGAGTTTGGGTGACAACGCATTGCCAATTGTCTCGAGATAAAGCCAAGCACTATGACTGCTCCTCTGCCAGCCCTGGTGGCTGCTGCGCACAGTCCTCACTTGCCATTGCTGATTCAAAAAGTACATTTCCCTAAACCTTTACGTATGTGCTTATCCATCTTAAATGTAATTTACCTAACTACCATATGTAATTCTTTATCGGTTAGATCCACTTTAAGGCATTGCCCTTTGTCAGCAGATCCAAGTATTTACCTCTGTTCACTATACGCTTACAGGGTGAACCTATAAATACTCGATTTATCTTGAGCCCTGTTTAAAACTCCATAGCTTCTCTGGTATTAATGTACTGCAATACAGAATCAGTAGCTTGTTACTTTAATATAAATATATAAAAGCTAAAATAAGAAGCTTAAATTGGAGTAAACAGTATTGGTGAATCATTCCTCAAGGAATATCAATCATCTTGGATGCAGCAGATCATTTTCATGTATCTGCTCTTGCAAAATGGGGAAGTGAATTTTAGATGCAGCTATGACTAAATTCAGATTTTTAGTGTTTTCTCTGAATTGTAATGGTATGTAATATTAATATGCTTCCCTCGGTTGGAGGTAAGTTGACTCCTTTTTTCGTAAGTGCAAACTGTCGAGTATCAAAGTGTCTTTCTCAAGGGCTGCCTTTCTGTTTCTGTCTGTAAACCAGATCAAAATGGACTTCTTTGAACTGCTGGCAAATCACCACCTGGACAGTCAGTCTCGCTGGAGCAAAGTGAAGGACAAAGTAGAGACTGACCCGCGTTACAAAGCAGTGGATAGCTCTTCGCAGAGGGAGGACCTGTTCAAGCAGTACATAGAGAAAATAGCCAAGGTGTGTGCAGGGCGTTCGGGGATTCAGCGATGGGTGTTCTGCTGGCTTCATTGTTCTGAATGGGGGAAGGAACCGAGCAGGAGGGACACTGTGTGCTTCAGTTCAGTGCTAAGAGCATTCTGTGTCGTAGCTGCCTGCAGAATTATCCCAGGATGGCAGCTGGGAACTGAGCGGTGCTGCCGCTGGTGCTGCTGCTGCCGCGGATGTCGCAGTCCATGTACACATGTGTGCACACACAGCACGTCCAGGAAGATTTATCCGGCAGAAAGGCAGAGACTCCTGTAAAGCCGTGGATTGTAAAAATGCCTGTAAAACTGCAGCCCAAACAGACACCACATTGATTGCTGCCTGTCTGGAGGGGCAGAGTTTCTTTTGCTGTGATTTTTATCTCAGCTGAGCTTTCTTCAGGAACATAGGTGGTTCTTGCACAGTTCCATCACTAGGTCCTCTCTCTTAATCCAATATTCCTACCGTTTTCTTCCAGGCAATTCGCAGCTGAGAATGTAAAATTGTGTTAACAAATAGAGGTGCCACACTCTCCTGCCCCACCCTCATTATCAGAATTCGTCCCTGTCCACAGGAACCTGCTCCTGGGAAGGGTGGTTCTGAGATTAGCATTGTGACCAAGCCCCTCTCCTCCTCTCCATGTAAACTTTATAGCACTTCCACAGAGCTGTGGAGGCAAAACTTTGTGATCCGTAGGTCTCGGATCACATTGAAGTGCCTCGTTCCAAGGGACCATTAGTTTGATAACTCTTTAATTTACTTTTCTGAACGTATGAAACGTGATGTGTCTTTTTTCCTGAGAAGAGTTTGTTCTTGTGTTTCAGAATTTAGATTCTGAGAAAGAAAAGGAGCTGGAGAGACAAGCACGCATTGAGGCGAGTTTGCGCGAACGAGAAAGGGAAGTCCAGAAAGCTCGTTCAGAGCAGACCAAGGAAATTGATAGAGAACGTGAGCAGCACAAACGGGAAGAAGCAATCCAGAACTTCAAAGCGCTTCTGTCTGACATGGTGAGCTGTGGACAGGCTGGTGCAGCTTGGCAGTGCATCCCTTTTCCAGCGCAAAAGCTTTGTCATTTGTAGTTAAGTTTATAGAGAAATAGAACCCGGTTGTCTTCTCCCACTACCCTTCCCTCATGGTCAGGAGTTCTGCCTTGGATGGCAGAGAATGCTTTGCCTCGAGGGCTTGTGTTCTGACATCTTGCCCAAGGAGTTAGCAGATAGCGTTATTCCTGCTGTGATTCTCTGGAGTTTCACAGGAGAGGGTAGATTTTCAGGCACAGTACTGTAAACTTCAGTGTTTCTGTTAGAAAATGAGATTATGTTGAGCATTAGCAATAGTCCCCTTGTTTTTGCACTGTCCCTCTTCTGTCCGCTCCAAACTCAGCATCTTTTTATCCTACTGTGACTCTATGTTGTGTGTTTGCTTTGTTCTCCTCACCAAACTGATCCATGAGAGAGCAGTTCCTGGGTGGCCGGTGTCCTGTAAGAGGACAGAATTGGCAAAATGAGTTCTCACTGGTCGATGTGCTCTTGCTCCCTGGTGTCAGATGTGACATCCCAACAGGTTCCTGGTGCTCAGTTCCGCATTTCAGCACTGGGATCTTTATAAGGGGACAGGATACAAATGGCTAATCATTCTGGGCTGGTATCTGGTAACATAAGGCAACAGCTCCTTGAGGATGCTTTTCAGGCTAGAAGGAAGGCACTGCAAAGCTCCTACTGTCTCTTTGGAAATAGTTGTCTTTGAGGCTGCCTTTCCAGGCCACTTACAGTTAATACAGCAGGTAGTAGCACAGCAGAGGAGGGTGCTGGGTTTTCCTTTTTGAGAGAATGCTCAGGGGGAGGGATCTCTGTCTGCATTTGAACTGATGTGAGGTCGTTTTTTCTGCCACTGCCTGGTCAGTATTTGTGGAAAAGCTACCGCAGACTTTTACATAAGGGCTAGGTTTTTTAATCTTTATTTTGAACCTTGACTTAAAACAAGAAAAATTGAAAACCTAAGTAATGTATAAGAAATATCAGTGAATTCTAGAAAAAGTGAGTTAAGAAACCAATTTTCTTTTGATGCAGGTGCGTTCTTCAGATGTGTCGTGGTCTGATACCAGAAGGACTCTGCGCAAAGATCATCGATGGGAGTCGGGCTCCTTGCTGGAAAGAGAAGAGAAAGAGAAGCTCTTTAATGAACATATTGAAGCACTTACCAAAAAGAAGAGGGAACACTTCAGGCAACTCCTGGATGAAACTTCAGCAGTAAGAGCTGTGTGCATTTGAACCTCAGTGCTCTGCCATCCTATTACTCTTTTTCTGGCTTCCTGTCACGCAGTCAGATTTGTTTGGTTTTATTTCCCACACCCTTTTGCTTTTTCACTGTCTTTTCTTCTTCATAACAAAATCTCTGCATTGTGCTTCCTTACCTGTTTATCTCAAGTGCTATTTTGGTTTAATCTGCAGCTCATTTACATGTAAACTTCTAATCAATGATCTTTTTATCTCCTGCAGGATGTTACGTTTCTCCAGCACTGAGCTGTGTGATGCTCTGTGGCATCTTGTTCTCGCAGATATCTGTGTGTTCGCATTAATGACTGTTCATTTAAAATCTTACTAGTTATCTGTTTTATGTTCTTCTGCTTTTTCCTTCTGATACTGAACTTGAAATTCTGCTCTGTGATGCTGTGGGAATCCGTCACTCTGTGCATTAGGGCTTTAGGGAGTCTCACTCTATTTTTAGCTACATGCTTACCAGTCAGCTTGCTTTTAACCCAGAAGCTTTTGCCTCTTTTTTTAATACTTTAGTTAAAAGCACTTAGAAGATCAACAGGCTTTTAATGTGATAGGATAAAATGACAGAACTCCGAATGACTCCCTCTGAAGGGAGTTTTCTGTAGATCAGTTTTAGCAACACAGTCATATACTTAGATACGAACTGGCAGAATAATTTGAGGTGATTTTGTGAGGATTCTCATCTCAAATTTCTAAAGAAAAGTATGAATAATAAAATCAGCTAATGAAAAATACAACTGGAGTAGCGTAAATAATCGAATCACAACACTTAAGTGCAGCAAAAACTTTGTCAGTGGACTTGAGATATTTCAGATCTTTAGACATCATGTTTACCTTCTGTATACTTAGAATCTAATTTTCTTTTAATCTTAACTATTTTTGCTTCTTTTGAAAGATAACTTTAACGTCAACATGGAAAGAAGTGAAAAAAATCATTAAAGAAGATCCAAGATGCATTAAATTTTCTTCAAGTGACAGGGTAAGTGGTTTGCATCACGGCCGTGAACTTTGGGTGTAGTGCAGGATACAGAGAAATTTAAATTAGTGTCACTGAAGTGGTTTCTCTTATGTGAACTGAAGTGTTACTGTTTAAATAATCTGTTGCAGTTTTAATTTACCAAAATCTTAAGAAAAACATAATTAACATGTAATTACTGCTTATGTTCAGTATGTTAAGTCGCATGAAGTCTGTGTTCAGTATTTTAAACTTGTCCTTTTCTTTCAGAAAAAGCAAAGGGAGTTTGAGGAATACATTAGAGACAAATACATCACTGCCAAAGCCGACTTCCGAACGCTATTGAAAGAGACCAAATTCATAACATACAGGTGTGTAGTGCAGTATTAACAGGGGGCTGACCTTTTTATTGTACTTTTCCATGTGAAATGCAACAAACTGGTGCCAGTTTTTTCTCCCGATGGGTTCCTGGGGCGCCCTCTCCCTCCTGCACTGCTCCCGGGTGGTAATTCATACGCTTGCTTTCAGATCCAAAAAGTTGATCCAGGAGTCAGATCAGCATCTGAAGGATGTTGAGAAGATACTACAGAACGACAAGCGATACCTGGTACTCGACTGTGTGCCGGAGGAGAGACGCAAGCTCATCGTGTCCTACGTAGATGACCTGGACCGCCGAGGGCCACCCCCACCCCCCACAGCTTCAGAGCCGACCAGACGAACAACAAAATAGATAGGAAATGCTCTTAAGCCAAGGGTATCTGTTAAATCCAAAAGCTTGCATGAGCCATCTGTCAGGTTTATACATACACATTACCGTGAATATATTGCAAAACCATCTGAGGAGCAGAGGGAGAAGCAGCATTTGTGAACATAAAATGGTCTGTGGAGGGGGGAAACCGACAGCAAAAGACCCACATTAAAGACATTTATGAGTTTCTCTGGGGCACGACTGACAAAAATCCAAATGTTTGGGCTGTGTTTAGTAACTTCACAGCTAGAGCAGTGCAGTGTCTGTGTGCAGCGCGGATGTCTGAGCTCTGGGCATCCTCCCCAGCGCTGCCACACTTGAGAGTCCTGAGGATGGTTGGGCTTGTGGTTTGAGCCTGCGCTGCGTGTGGCACCAGCACCCGCTGCGCTCCGACAGCCTAAACTAGCGGTTACCGAAGGTTCTGCAAACACAGGTCCCAGTTCTCTGCTTGCTTTCATCTGTGTAGCCAGAGCTAAGTCCATTAAAGCCAGAGTTAGAATTAAGAGAGGAGAATTAGGACCAAGAGGCTAAAGTAAATTTGTTCACAGGTCTGCTATGTTCCTTCCCCTACCCATGAATTAGAAGTGAAATCAGGTTGCTCTGCCCAAGGGAGGATTTGTCTAATAACTTTTACCCGAAGCTGGGAAGAGTTGGTCAATAACGGTGGTCGCTGGAGCAGCACAGGGCGGTTGTACAAACACATTTTTATTTACGATAAAGTGATCTTTACATACTTCTGGATTAGACTGTGGATTTCCCCTCTGGGCAATTGTAAACTATACTCCTGTTTCGGATGTTCAACTTGTGTTTCTAAAGTTTTAATTTTGAAACGTTGGGTTTGTTCAGGTTATGTATTTGAACTACAATAAACCAACCCTTTTTATATATGGATTGTACAGGCCTAATACCAGTTTTTGTTGGATTTTGTTGGACTTGTGCATTTATGAGTAAAGCAAACAACTGAAGCCTTAGTGCCTAAACTCTGTGTTTGGCAGAACAGAACCCACGGTTTAAGGGACGGGTAGATGACGTTCTGAGGGACATGGTTTAGTGTTTGGTAGGAATGGTTGGACTCGATCCGATGGGTCCCTTCCAACATGGTTATTCTATGATTCTAATGTGGTGCCCAGAGTAAGAACAGACTCTCAGGGCTGTGTCTGGGACACGGGAGGTGAGCACAGTGCTGCTCGCCCCGAGATCACAGCCCTGCTCTGCCAGTTAATGGCTTTATTTCCACCCAGCTTTGCGCGTCCCCCAGGCATTTTTTTTATGGCAGGTTTAAAATATGGTTAACTTGCTCGTTAAATGAATAAGATTGCTATTAATTTTAATTTATCTTGTTTATGGAGACCAGATGTTCATTAACATTTATTTATCTGCTGATTCTGTGGATAAAGCAATTGCGCCTGAGGGTTGGGCCCCTCGTGCAGGGAGCTGCTGCTGGTGCACTGCAGAGATGCTGCCAGCGGACATCGGTGATGCCACCAGGGAGCTGGTCCCCTGCCCCCATGGCACGGTACCTGGTGTCCCCAGCAGCAGGGACAGTCCTGGGGCCCCAGCCAGAGAGAAGGTTGGGTAGGAGGTGCACTAGCAGCTTTTCCAGCACCTTTCCCATCGCAGCCGGGCAGCTGCTGCGGCTGAGTGCTTGGAACAGGCTGGTGAAGCAGGAATTAAATCTAAGCAACCTTAGGGGAAGGGAAGATGCTCAGATATTGCAAAGCAGAGCTCATTTTCAGGATAAGGAGCCCCTGTCCCTGGCTGGTGGCAGGGCCAGCTCCTCTCTAGCTGCAGAAAGCAGCCGCTTGCGGGAGCATTGTGGCTGCTCCCCCAGCAGCAGCTGCAGGACCTTTGCTCATCCCACTACGACCCCTGTGCCCAAGGATCACCCCTGCCACGCGTCCTGCTGGAGGGGGAGGCCCTCACTGGCCTCCCAACAATTCCCTGTCCCATACCCTCGGCAGGGCCACAGACCCCTGGGACCTCCTCCAGCCACATGCTGGTGCCACAGAGCTGCCCTCACCCAGCACACGAGAGACACAAGCAGCAACTCCACACAGAGACACATTTGGGACGACTTTACTCCTGGTACCAGCGGCGCAGGCTTTCTTTACAGGAACCAAAAAAGAACTTTTTTTTTTTTTTTAAAAAAAACAATTTTTTTAAAAAAACAGTTACTCCTGAAAGCCGTCACTTGTAATAAACATATAGGCCAGTGTATGTGGTTGTTTCGCTTGTGCTCACCCCCCAGAGGCATCGGGGCGGTGGGGACAGGGCACCCCAGCACTCAGCACCCCGAGTTCTGTCCTTGGCCCGCGGCACAGCCGGGGTCCTGCTGCTCCCTGTTTATCGTGCGGTCCCTGTGCTTCTTCAGCGAGTGGTGATTTGTCCCCTGTGGCAGGTGTGATGCTGAGAGGCTGCAGCAGGATCCTCACATGCCTCGCAGAGAGGTGTCACGGGACAGCGCGTGGCCCTCGCAGAGTCCCATGTCCGGCCCCGGGAGGACACGCAGCTGGGCCACTCATAGGGAGCCACTCCGACTGGGAGTGATGGATCTTTAATTGACTTTATTCATTTGCTTTTCGTCACAGGAGCAGTTTTCTGATTGACTGAAAATTCAGTAGTGTGGAGTTTTTAATTGAGTAGTTACTCAGGTAAAAGAGGGACCTGAACAATCTTGAGAGTAGAAAGGGGCAGCCTTGCCATGCAAAGAGGAAGTGTTATTGGTTTTATTATTATTATTGTTATTATTATGTAGGACCACAGACAGCCTCCCTCTGAAGCAGTCGGGTGCTAACAGCAATATAGGGTTGGATTCTTTTCTAGAAGGTCATAAATTAGCAACTTATACTTTATCTTTTAAAAAATTGAATAAATAAATAAATAAATGTAAAAAAAGATAGAGAGAGAGAGAGAGAGAGAGAGAGAGAGTGAGTCACAACAAGCAAAAGCCTAGAACAGAACAAGTGAAAATGACCAAAGCAAAAGACAAGAACTGCAGAAGAAAAGCTCAGGTTCAATTTGGTTTGCACTCAATGCAGTTTGGAAGCATCGTGTAGAAAGGTATTTAATATACCAAAAAAAGGCACCACAGTAACTACAAAGCCAAATCCTGCGGAGGGTTTCTGTGGGGAGAGGGAGGGCAGCAGCTCCCTCTGATTCAGCTTGTCCACTGCAAATCTGAACGGTTCCATTTTGCATTTGGTTTTGCTGTCTCTGTTGTTAAAACCACAAAATAATAATAAAGGACAAATACAAAAAGTGGCAAAGAGGACAACGTCCTGATTATGCAACAGATCTGGTGCAGGATTAGGTTTAAAACAATCAGAGTGGGGCTGCTGGAAGAGAATCCCCCAGGCACGCGGACTGTGCCCCTCCTGCCCTGCAGCAGCAGCTCCAGCCATCTCAGAGCCACTGGGACAGCCCCGACCCCACGTGCCGCCTCAGCTCATCGTGGAAATAAAGAGAAATCTGGATCTGCTGGGGTTGCTCTTGCCCCTGCACAGCCGCTACCTGCAGAGCATCAACTGAGCCAAGGAAGAGGAAGGAAAAGGAAAAACAGAAAGAAAGAATGAAAGAAAGAAAGAAAGAATGAAAGAAAGAAAGAAAGAAAGAAAGAAAGAAAGAAAGAAAGAAAGAAAGAAAGAAAGAAAGAAAGAAAGAAAGAAAGAAAGAAAGAAAGAAAGAAAGAAAGAAAGAAAGAAAGAAAGAAAGAAAGAAAGAAAGAAAGAAAGAAAGAAAGAAAGAAAGAAAGAAAGAAAGAAAGAAAGAAAGAAAGAAAGAAAGAAAGAAAGAAAGAAAGAAAGAAAGAAAGAAAGAAAGAAAGAAAGAAAGAAAGAAAGAAAGAAAGAAAGAAAGAAAGAAAGAAAGAAAGAAAGAAAGAAAGAAAGAAAGAAAGAAAGAAAAGAAAGAAAGAAAGAAAGAAAGAAAGAAAGAAAGAAAGAAAGAAAGAAAGAAAGAAAGAAAGAAAGAAAGAAAGAAAGAAAGAAAGAAAGAAAGAAAGAAAGAAAGAAAGAAAGAAAGAAAGAAAGAAAGAAAGAAAGAAAGAAAGAAAGAAAGAAAGAAAGAAAGAAAGAAAGAAAGAAAGAAAGAAAGAAAGAAAGAAAGAAAGAAAGAAAACATTTGAAATCTTGAGTTTACTAGTATTCAGTACATGAGATTCCTAAAGAACAGCTGTCCTCTTAGTTAACCTTGTCCTGGAATATATACAGGTTGTTTGTTGCTGCCACGGCGATGATGTTCTCCGAGGGATGCCAAGCTGTGTGCAGGATCTTTTTGCTAAAGTCCAGACTGTCCACACTAATTTCGTCTTTCCTCCGCTTGCCGCCCACGCAGACCTTGCGGGGCTTGAGGATGGCGCGGGGTTTGCTGTTCTCCCGCGAGGCCTCCAGCGTCACGTCGCGCTTGGTGTTGCGGTCGAACATGCGGAAGAAGTTATTGTAGGAGCCAGTCATGATGACACTGAGAGGAGGGGAGGAAGGAGTCAGCGCCTGCACCCCAGACACCCTCAGACACCCCGAGCTGCCCAGCACGGGCACCCCAGGACACAGCCACCCAGACGGGCACCAGGCGGCTCGTGGCCCATCTTCTGCCAAAAGGGCTCAGGGCTCGGCCAGTGAAGCCACATCCCCAGAGCTTTCTCCTCCATAACCCAGGGAATGCGCAGAGGGAGGCAATTCCTTCCAGGATAACAATGTGTACAGAGATCAGTCTTTAGGGCAAAGATTCAGCTGACCTGAGCAGAATGCTTCTCACACTTTCTTAGAGGCAAACTGCCTGGTGACTAGAGGCAAACTGAGTATCCAGAGGCATAATGAGATTTATACTACCTCTGGAATTTGGGCTCCAGGCTCAGTTGTGCCTCATTAACTCATTCTGCAGCAATCCTGCCAGATCCAGTGGTCACACATGCTTTCTGCCCCAGACCAGGTGTGATTTCTGTGTGTACAGTTGTCATTCCAGACTTCAGCCTCTGGAGCCAAACACATCACCACCATTCTCTGGATGTGAGTGAAAAGAATGGAACCAAAGCCATCCAGGAGAGAGCCGGGATCCCACCAGACACCCTTAGCAGTGCATGGGTACAGGACTGTGGGTTCAGGTAGTCCCTGTTGCACCCACAGGAAAACCCTTTGGATCCCACATCCAGCCAAAAGCCAGGGAAGGGACCGTGCAGGGCTGTGGAGCCACCAGGTCGTCCCAAAGCACACACCCTCTGGGCTGAGCGCGGCTGCCGCAGGGCTGGGTACCAGGCTGGATCCGCGCTGCTGAGCCACTCACCTGTCAGACCCATTCCAGACGCACTCGAACTTATCGAAGATGCAGTCGTTCTCATAGAGTGAGCAGAGCTTACTCCGTAGGTAGTCATGAACCTGCCAGCAGGGAGGAAGAGGACATGAGGGCCTCATACCATCCAGCAAACACCAGCCCCATACTTGCCAGGGGTTGACAGACACTGCCCAGCCCAACACGCTCTGTGTGTGAGGCAGGCAGCGTCAACACAGCCATTATCTCCGCCAATGCTTCATGTCCAGCTCAGGCAGCGCTGGAGCATGTTCCCTGGCAGCAGGAGCAGGGTAGCTGCCCTGCTGCTCACCTCCCTCCTGGCCACCAGTACCCGAGCTGCCCCTCTGCACTCAACGTGGGTGTGTGGATTAAAATTCACTGTGCCACCTACCCTACATTTAACATTCATTTGCTTTCCCTGAGTTAATGGCATCACTCTCCCATCACCATGTCTGTACCTGTCCCACCCTGCTGGCGCGGGAGCGTGGCTCGGGCAGGGGCACCGCGTGTGCCCGGCTGCTGCAGGTCCCAGCCGTGCCGCACTCACCTGGTAGGTCTCAATGGGCCGGTTCTCCATGTTCAGGTCCCACACCTTCACGGTGAGATAGTCACGGGTCATGATGTGCCTCCCACTGTGGCTGAATTTGACATCGGAGATAGAGGAGATGATCTCGGAAAAAAATGACCGATTACTCGGGTCTTCAGGCTCTTCAAAAACTGTGGAAGAGGAAAGGACAAGCCCTTAGCCAAGGCAGAAGCTCCCTGTCCTCAAGCCAGGAACCTGCCACCCTGCTCTGGCATCACAGGATGCTCCTGGGAGAGGCGTGGACGTGCCTGGAGTCTGCACACACTGCCACACAGCGAAGGAAGCTCCCGTTTGGCTGCAGAGACCCACTTTGGCATCCCAGGGCCCTAACGCCCTCAGCCCCAGCGCTGCCTGCCCTGCTTTGCCATCACAGGGACACATGAGCCCATGGGACATCACAGCCACCTGGCCCAGCACTCATCACTTCTGGATTTGGCCGAGAGCAGACAATGCCTCTATCTGAATGATTTCACTCACCACAACTGAAGCCCTTTTGTTTTTAACACACGCAATAAGCAAGAAGGATCATCAGAGACCAATCTATCAACAGCACCACAGAAGCGCAGAAGATTGAGAGCCCTGCATGTTGCTTTTGCTCTCTGGAAATCGATGTGCAGCATAACTGAAAGTCAATGTAAATATTTTATAACCACTGCAACCTACAGATTTAATCTGATCAGTCTTTGAACAAATCACAGTTCAAACGGTTCGAAGGAGACAGATGAAGCTCCAGATAAAATGTATTTACAAATTTGATTTCAAATAACATTATCTGGGCAAGAATCATAGCTTTAAAAATCCATCACAGGTGCATCAAGAGCAGGGATGTCCGTCCAGCCTCCTCTTTCCACCTCTCCACACACCTTTCCAGTGCAGCAGGTAACAGGGAGCAGCTCACACTGCTTCATTCTCCACTGGAGACAGATCCAGTTGCCTTTGTCTGACCCTTGTCCCTCACGCTGAAGCTCTGCTACAAACCCTCTGTGCCAGCAGCTGTCCTGCCACACTGGTGTTTGCTCGGGCTTATTGTCCCCTCGCTGTGCTACCAAGGCCTGAACCCTGGAGCACGGAGGCAAAGATGCCTGCAGTGCAGTATAACTGATCTCTCGACAAATCAGAAGTGGCATTGCCCACAGCAGGACCCAGCACCAGGCCCTTTAATCCCCAGCAGGAAACCTGGTGACATGTCAAGTTTTTTAAATAAGAGAAGTGACAGCAACAGGAGAAAACAAAGATCTGAGGCTCTATGGAGAGTGTCTGAATGCCATGACATGTCTGTGAGGCAGTCATCGTAGGTTTGCTCACAGCAGGCTGGGTGGCTGGGTGAGGCTCGCATGGGGATGCAGACGAACCAAGCCTGAGGTGGCCAAGCCCACAGGATGATCCTGCTCCTCAGGGACACCAGTGGCCTTTCCACTCCATGCTTGGAAAGTAGGAGCCACACAGAGCCTGGCTGGTTCCTCCTCACTGGGCTGCCCATCAGGCAGGGGCACACACACGAAAATGAACCATAGAATCAGAGAACAACCAGGTTGGAAGAGACTCATCGGATCATCGAGTCCAACCATTCCTATCAAACACTAACCCATGACCCTCAGCACGTTGTCTACCTGTGCCTTAAACACCTCCAGGGAAGGTGAATCAACCCCTTCCCTGGGCAGCCTATTCCAGTGCCCAATGACCCTTTCCATGAAAAACTTCCTCCTAATCTCTAACCTAAATCTCCCCTGGTGGAGCTTGAGGCCATTCCCTCTTGTCCAGTGGGACAGATGTTCTAGAAACACATCTGCAAAATCAGAGGGTAAAACTTGTGAGCTGTTGGTTACACCAACACAATTCCGTGTGCTGCTTAACTCCACCAAAGCTGAAACTGTTTCCAGCAAAGAATAACTGTTTGGTAAAGTTGCTGCAGGCAGCAGTTAAAAAGAAGGCAAAGGTCTCCTTTCAGGAAACACGATGGATTTGAGCCTTTTGCTTCAGGAGTCTGCAAGATACAAGGACGAGTGGCTCCATAGAAAAAGAAGTGGAAAGCTCAATGCCTTTTGCCAAAGGGAAATAACTACAGTAACCCCCAACAGGGCTGTTCCTCACGTTCTCCAAGGCTTTTCAGAGCAGGAACACAAACACACCTTTGCCATGAAATACAGAGAGAGATCACAGAATCACAGAATGGTTTGGGTTGAAAGGGATGCCTCGTGCTGCTGTAGCACATGGCTCTGCACATCCCTGCGGAGGAGGCATTCCCGTATGGAAGCTGGTGTTGTCTCTCAGACCAGCTTCATGGCTGGAGGTAACACACATGATGTCACAGCTCACAGGAGCCTCAAACAAAACACGTAAACAGAACTTGATGAGAAGCACAGCCACAAAAGCTGGCCCCAAGCAGCACTCTGCATCCATCCAAACAAACCTGACTGGACTAGGCAGGGCTACCTTCTGCGTTTTTATTTAATATTGACAGTTATTAAATGTTTCTGTAGGAGGATTCGCCTCCAAAAGCCAATGTTGCTTTTCATTTTGAACTTTGATGAACTGTCTCAATTTCAACTGCACATCTGCTGAACCACAATCGACTGAGGCTGCTGCTTCCGAGGGGCAGGGGGAATCAATAAGGGAATGTCACGGGAGGTCAAACCAGCCAGGATTCAGTGCTGCCTGTGTGCTTAATGCCTGCTGGAGGGATGCAGCAGAACCCAGACAAAGGCACATGCTGGGGGTGCTGCTGCTGAGGTGTCAGGGAAATGAATTTTATTTGCTCCATAATTGCGCTGTGATGCTCAGCTGGCAGCTGCCACTGTAAGACTGTGAGACGCGGCTGGAAAATGCAAGAAGAGAAAGGTGTGTTCTGCTCAGAATCTGAGAAAACTGCCACTTGCTATTTCTGACTCTCCGGACAGTGATGTAAACCTTCCTCTCCATCCATTTTACTTCAGTTGAAAACCAGTATCAGACTGCAACCGCAGCTCAGGAGCCAAAAAGCAATAGCTGGTGTGCGATTCCTGCTGCCTCTGGGAAACCTAAACACTCTGGTGCTCTCTGGGTGTGGATCATTGCATTGGGCTCCAGTCGCTTGAACCCACTTTGTGCATCTTGTTCTCCTCGTGTGATCACACTTCAAACACTGAAAATCTCACTGATTTCCCACAAGGTATCAACCATATTCTGAAGAAAACTCAAACAAGAACAGGAGACACAGGGGGTTAAGCCAGAGGGTTAAGGGGGGTTAAGTCACAGCGCGGGGGCCTCACTTCTGCCGTATTTCACTGTCTTTAAGGTAGATACCAAACCAGTCCATCCATAAATGCCACGGGTGTTCACCCAGTTGTCAATAAGGAGAATATTCCCAGTAACGACCTCCTGACACGTATAGGCTGAGCAGGACCCAAGCTCTGCCAACTGCCCCAGCAGCAGCAGCTCAGGCCTGTCAGCCCAGGGAGGATGAGGATACGCTCCCTACCTGCCCAGCTTACTCTACATTTTGAGGAGCCATTTCTGCACCTCCTGACCCCCTCAGTATCGACCACAGTTGATAACAGGACGTGGGGCTATTTGAATAAACAGCCTGAAGAAGCACAGGACTCCCTGTTTTCTGGCAGCTCCATAGTGTCATGGACTCACATCCCGGTGATCCCTCAGACCCACTGCTGCTGAAACACCACACGCTCCCACAAAGGGTCTAGGGCTGGGTCCCAGTGCAACCCAGTCCTTTGAGGGACAGGTAGGACTGAGGCCAGGGGCAGGCAGGACCACAGCTCCGTACACCCGGAGGGAGGACATGGGGAGACGTCAGGGCAGACATTGGCGCAGGTCAGTCCCCACACTCTATCTCTGGGGCTCTTCTACCCCAAAGAGGGCCCTGTCCTGGCTGTCCCACGGTGGGGCTGTACTCACACTTGGCGTGGCGGTCGCAGAGGGCGGAGGTGCGCATGTCGCACAGCCGGATGGTGCCTTTGCTGCTGCTGTAGACGAAGGTGTTGCAGTGGTGTGGGTGGAACTCGGCGGCTGTGATCACCTCTGTCAGCTCCTCCATGTTGGCCGGCTTGATGTCCACGATGTCTGGCAGGGCGAGTCAAGGAGCCTCATGCAGCCTAGACCCTGCTCCTCCTGCGGGTTCTCCTCCTGCTGCTCTCTGAATACCCAGATTCTCCCTCTCCATGCAAACCAGGTGCTCCCGGCGAGCAGCACTGTCGCAGGGCAGAACTGTAGCCCCAAGCTGGGAGCAGCCAGCGCCAGGGAGGGGAAAATCAAACATTTCTGTTCAGGTGGGCACAGTAGTTCCAGTACCGCAGCCTCCACGAGGCACAAGAACTGACTCTGCCCATTTACCCAAGCCAGAGTAGACACCTTTTTATCATGGTGTTGGCACGGTGAGTAACCACACTGAAAACAAAACCCAGACCACGAGGACTAAAAGAAACCACCACTGCCCAGGGACGTGTCATTTCCAAAACATTTCACACGCTTGGGCTTAGTGAACTGCTGGGTTCAAATCCAAGCTACAGACCCTGTCCCCAGGCCATGCAGATGGTGCTGGCAAGGACCTGTGTGGCCCCACAAAGCCTCCCAGTGCCACAGGGGACGGCTGACAAGTGTCCATCTCAGCCTGACACCGACACAGTCACCGACAGAAGCGACTGCAGATCTTACAGTGCAATCCAGACACGCAGCACAGGACAACGTACCCACTGTGCAGGTTGGGGAACACTTCTCTGGTGGTAACATTTCTCTGTCTATTCTTAGGAAGCATTTTGGGTACCAGGTTTGCACCTTACGCAAACTCCCTCAGGCCATCTAAATGCCCTGAGGTGTTACCCAAATTGAACACACCTCACCTTCTTCCCAAAACAGCAACACACACTGTGGCACTGCTCAACCGCACCCGCTTCAAGCTCCCACCAGCCACACACCTGCGACTGCTGAAATCCTCTCCAGCTGCCTACATCTGCCACCTGCCCTGGGGGTTTCTCAACAGAAATCAGTATATAAATATCACTGATGACTAGTGCCCTGCTGCTAGTGTTTCTGATGCAGCGGTTACAGGGGTAGCTGACATGGCCTCTGTACGACTGTGACTGGCAGCCTGTCACCGCACCGCAGGCTACGACGGAGACTGCACCATTAATAGTTCCTCTCTCCCTCTTCCCCAAGGCATCTGTCTTCTCCATCACCCGCAGAACCCCCTCCTTGCCGCCCACCTCACACAGACCCTGCAGGCAAAATTCAGGCCCCTGTCACCCACACTGGGAGGCAGCGGTCGCAAGGAAGCCGGCTGAGCCCTGCACTTCAGAGGGAGCAACTTGGTGTGACAGCTGAATGGAACCAGTGGAGACAGCCCAGCGTCCGCTAACAGCACAGCTCAGCCTGGCCACACGGGCAGAATCAAGAGGGGAGTGCTTGGTAGCAGAGCGTGGGTCAGGCTCACCTTCGGAGTACATATCTCCCCACTCAGCTGTCTTGTTCTCCCACTGGCACTTGCACGTCTGGGACAGCAGTGGTTTGCAGCCCAGCTGAGGCAGCTCCCTCACTCCTGCTCTCAGGTGTCCTGGAACCAGCCAGGGGCCACAGACTGGCACACACTAAAGGATACTAAAACTTTGATTTGTAATTTCAAAGTTCCACAGGTTTATCCTCAGGTCGTCCGCTGACATGTAGGTCTCATAGTCGCTGTTGACGGAGATGGAGTTGATGTGGTAGGTGTGAGCATTGGCAAACACCCTCCGGGGGGTGGCCTCCACCATCAGGTCCATGGGCCGGAGCACAGGTACCTGCAGGACAGAAAGCAGAGCATCAGCACCCAGGGACAGGGCCCACCTGACCCACTCGGCCCACAACAGCACCTGGCACGGGGGGAATGCTCCCACAGCAGGTGCCCACGGAGCACTGGCTGCCAGCCCTCCATCCCACCTGCCCCTTAGCAGGCACTCCCCAAGGGAAACAAACACCTTCTAAGCATAAGAACAGAAGGAAAGGCAGACACAGAAGCCCTTCAGTTATGAAAGAGGCGGCAGCGCAGTTAAATCACTGAGAGGCAGCAAGATCCCAGTAAAGCAGCTTGGATCTCCTGCAGCAGCCATCCCTTCTCTGAAAGAGTAAATAAAACCCTATTCTGCCTTGTTTTGTCACAGTTAACTCAATCTGAAACTCCTGGAGCACTTCTAACAAAAGGGTATTTCTTGAGGGATCCGGGTGAGCACAGATTTGTCTTTTAACTTCTCTGCGTTTGCTTCACAGTGAAGTGAGGGAGACAAGAGATGGGAAGGGACAGGGAAGGGGAACACACAGGGCAGGGACAGATGGAGGGACTGGGAAACGAGATACACACATTTGCCTTCAGATTAATAACTCATGTAAGCATCGGGGAAGGGGAGAGGCAATAAGAAGAGCACACACGAGGAGTGGTGTAAATAATAACTTCAGACGTAACGCTCCACAGGCAACCTAATACACTAGAAAGGTGTCACTCTGCACTCCCGTTTGCCAGTGAGCTATTCCCTCGAGCTACTTCATTACTGCTTGTATTATCTGTGTGCTGCCCAAAGAGATTTCTTATGCTGAGGTGGGGACGGGAGTGTGACAGCCAGCTCCAGTGACACTAGAGCACAGGGACTGCCAGCTCAGAGCCTGAGCTTAATGTGACGAGCCTGCCTGCTAATTCAGCCTGACACGGCCAATGATGCATCATTTGCTGCTGCAGGACTCTGTGCAGCCATCTGGGGACGGAGGCTCACGCTTGGCTCAGGGATTACGAGAACCAGGCTGTCATTCAGACCATCAGACATGACAATTGTGCAAAGGGAAAGGGTTCAGTGTTTACACTGGGCCTCACCAGCCACAGAACTAAGTACAAGGAAGGTTTCAGCAGAGCGTTTCGCTCAGCGAGATGGTGCTGCATGGTCAAACCCCAGGGCAGTTCTCCCCAGCAAGAGCCCAGCAGCACACACCGTGGTGCGAAGCAAGCAACCTGGGGCTGAAGTAAATCTGGGTTTAATCTCATCTCCACCAGAATCTGCCCTAAAGCTGGATGGAAATGCCGCTGCCACAGGGGAGGGAGACATGAGTCCGTGTCAATGGCTCAAGGCCGGTACCAGCACTGACACACACACTTGCTGACAAGTAAATCACAAGCAAAGAGCCTTCTGTCTCCCTGCTCATCCTGCTCACCTCCACGGGACTGCTCTGGGCTGCACCTGTTCCAGCAACGCAGCCCCCTGCACCCCAGAGCCCATCCCAGCACCTGATGGAGCTCCCTGCACTGACTTTGAACATAAAATAAAGTCAAAGGGAGGTTGGTCTGAGGGAAGACCCCACAGACTGGTCCCTGCTGCAGCGACGCTGTCCCAGGCAGGGAGAGCTCAGGGCACAGCACTTCGTGACGGTGAAGAGAAAGCGCCTGATGAACAGGGCAACGCGACACCAACTGACACTTGGTCTTTTTATTTCTTTTGAAGCACACAGAGGCCAAGGCAGTGTCTGCGGAGAGCACCCAGCATTGCCATGGCAATCCTCAGCAGCACAGAGCCCTCCTCGCTGCATCCCTTCTTCAATCACAGAGCCAACCTGCAGGGCAGGCTCTGGTATTATACAGAGCCATTATTAAAGGGTAATTCAGTGTAACAAACCGCATCAAGTACATAGAAAGGCTGTCAAATAAAATAAGTGACTAATAAATTAAATTACTTTCAGTTTTCAGGAAGGGGGGGGGGAATGCCAGTCATTTTCCATTTACAACAAAATATGTCTTAATTTTTCCTTCTGCCTTTAGCAGGCACCCCCCGCAAAAGAGCCGGTCCCACTCATTCAAAGCGCATAACACTCGATTCCACTCCCCTCGTCTGGCAAAGGCTTCTCCTTTCCAGAGTTAATGAGGCACTAATCCTCCCTTGAGCTGTAAAATCCATTTTCTCCGTGGCTGGGGATGGAGGCAGCCGGCGAGTCCTGCCCCTTCCCACCACCAGCACTGCAAGTCCTCTCACCACCTGCAGCTGCCAAGTCAAGGACCACAGCACAGGAGACACAATGTCAGCAATCACTGCACTTCACTGCTTTGCCCTCTGTTCCCATCAGGTTTCCCCCTTTCACTGTGGTCACGTCAACCCTCACCAAACGGTCCCTGCTCTCCAGGTAGGAGGCAGAGACTCTCCTCATTATGGTTGTGATGGACGTGGCCTGAAGAGATGCAGAGGTTTAGTGTTCTCAGAAAAAAAATCCTCTGCCCAGAGGGGCTGCGTGGCAGCTCTTCCAGAACCCAAGTCAATATACCAGGGTAGAAGATGAAGGCCTGAGCTGCCAGGTCAGCACAGACACAGATATCCCACAGCACCAGCCCCACAAGTGCCACATTTGAGCTGCCCGTTAGAGGGGCTCAGACTGCGGACACACAGCCCCCAGACACAGCCTGCACAAGGTGAAAGTGTTGCTGGGAATCCTTCCAACGGGACGCTGGAGGCCAAAAGTTCCTGAAGGGTGTGAATATGGTTGGACTCGATGATCCGATGGGTCTCTTCCAACCTGGTTGTTCTATGATATGGCAGGGCTGGCTCAGGAAGGGAAAGCCCAGCACAGAGAAGCACAGTGATTATCACCTCTGCCCCAGGAAGCTGCTGCAGCACCCAGCATCGCCCCAGTATGGGCCCTGCACCCACCTCTGTGCAGGGGAGAAAGAGGCTTTGCTCTCAGTTTACCACCAGGGAAATCCTCTGAGCACAATGGAGCCGACTGGACTTAACACTTCCATCCACACCCGACCCAGAGTAGCAGCCATTAAAAAAACCCAATCAATAATTAATCCATTTAGGTGTCTATCCAGCTGCCACCCTATCAGGGGTTACCGAGCCTCAGCACCAGCTGCAACTGAAGCTCTGCGACTACCTGCAAGCAGGACAGGCAGCAGGGCAGCGCAGCAGTGATGCCGACTGCAGAGCAACCCCACTGCGACCCGCTCGGTGCACTCAGCAGAGCTGACTGCAAGGCTATAAATCAGCAGGCAGGACAGAGTTTTCCTCTCTCCTGCTGCATTTACAGCAGGACATCCTTCCTGGTCTGGCATGAGCCAAGGGGCAGCCCCAGGCCAGCTGAGATGCCCGGGTACAGCCCCTGACCCTGCTCCGCACAGCTCACTCTGCAGCGCCGGTGAGCTGGTAGGACTTGGCCAAGTGGGATTAGTCATTGCCAAAGCCCAGATTAACCTTAGTCCTGGGTTTGAAAGAAGAAAAATGTAACAGTTCCTGGCAAACCAGAAAGCAGAGCTGGCTGCTCAGGAGACAACCCAGCGAGGTTCTTGGCTCACTCCAGCAGCTGAGCTCCTCTGCATGTGCTCCCTGGTGTTTATTTCTTACCTCCAAAAAACACATTCTGTAACTGGCCAACCCTGCCTGTAGATTAACATTTTGCAGACAAAACGTGCATCAAATGCTGTTTTCATGGCAGACTGACAATTTCACGCTCGTCGGGATTTTGTCTCGTTGGTCCTTCCCCACGCGGCGTGGAAGGTGCCCTCCTGTGGGAGGACGAACCTGCTATCTCATTACTGGTCTGTGTAGCTGACAAAGAGCCTGGTTTCATCTCTTTTCCCCAGACATTTCCCTCCTTGGTAGCATCACACCGACACCGTTTCTTCTGCCACATGTTACGGAGCCTCTTTCCACACAGTGGAAGGCAGGGACAGGCTCGCTGCCAGATGAAGATCCCCCTTACACATCCGAAAGGCGCAGGTCCGAGCACACCAGTGTTACACAGAGAGAGACTTTAGAGCAACATAAAGAACTAATGAAAATAGGAAAACCCTTTTTTTTTTTTTTTTAAATTTCTGTGGCAATGGTTTGAGGACAATCATTTGAAATTGATTAGTTCTGCCATGTGCATTTTATAGCCCAAAAAGCTGAATGTTTCCCATTACTTTGCCATTTAAATGACAATGTTCTGGAGAATGCTTACAACAGAAAGAAAATCTCTTTGCTGGGGCAGAAATGGAGCAGCACAGCAGCCCTTCTCCAAAGCATCCCCCATCCCTCTCCCATGAACAGCTCTGCCCTGGGGCTGCCCAGGAGGTGCACTGGATGTAGCGGAAACACAGAGCTGCCTCCACAGAGGAAACTGCTGCGGACTTAACACTTCACTCTTTCAGCTCCCGCAAAACCTGTCATAAATTCTATTTTGTATCATCTCCCATTTGATCAAAGCACTCAGATTTCTTGGCTCGTGGGTGCAGAAGGAGCTTCGTGACAGCTACGACCACCAAGCTGTGAACTGCCCATTGCACCTGGACTGGGTCTGTCCTCACACAGGGAGGTCTCCAGTGGAGACCACAGAAAACCACCTTCCGCTGAAGGTCAAACCCTCTATCAGGAAGGGAGGCCCAGCCCAGCAGCTGCCTCTCTCCACCCAGTTCCCCAGTTTTGCTCATCCAAAGCACAGAGAGGGTCTGCAGCCTCCTCCTGCCGGGATGCTGCTGGGAGGGTGCACACTGGTGCTTCACTGCAGCCTTGACCTGCGCCGTGAGGGACCAAAGCAAACGTGTTCTCTGCTAAAAAAGATTTAAGTTCTGACTATTATATCTGTTAATTATTTCCCACACACATCCCAGGGCACAGGTACAGCTCTACAGTAACCGGCACTTGAGAGCTCACAGAGGCTGTTAAACAAGGCTGAAGGGCTGCAGCTATTAGACTGGGGCCTATCCTAATAAATAGAGCTCTTTTAATGACAGTAAAAGGCTGAGCTGAGTTAAATATTACTTTTGCACTATGTGGGCTAGAAATTCCTCAGAGAGCGATGCTCATCGAGTGCATTTAAACCATTACGACAAACAGCTAAGAGCTGATTGCAGCAAGGTGGTTTTAAGACCCTTTTTTGCTTGTCTGTGGTCAAAAATTAAACTGTGGATGGATGTGGCTCTATTCCAAAGCATGAGCCTGACAGGACAATTAAACGTCAAAGACACGCGAAGCTGCAGGAGAATGGAGACTGCTATGTAAATATCTGTCTAAGGAAAATCATCAAAACATTAGATCAAACCAGGGCTGGTGAAGATTCCTCACTCCTCCGTCCTCAGGGACGGCAGGCGCTGCGCAGGCAGATACTAATAACCATCATACCGAGCACTTACATCGTGTTTTACCTCTTCCTGTTGCTGTGAAGCAGGAGCTGCATGTTCCCGCGGGAACATTGCCAGAGAGCGGAGAACCGCAGCACCTTATCTCACAGCACTGTGGGAGACACCCAACCAGCAAACTCCTCCATCCACAGAAACAAGCTGCTACCAGGAAGACATGGACCAAAAGTCAAACGAAGGTTGAAACTTTCCAAGCAGACAGTGGACTTCAATTAAGCGCCCAGTTCTTAGGTATTTCAGTAGGACTTTCTACAGGGGAAAAAAAATCATAATTCCCTCCTCCTCAGACAAACTCCAGTGCCTGCTGCTGCCTCACCATCCAGGCAGTGCAGTGGTGCTCCCAGGTGAGCAGGGATGGGGCAGGTGGGTTCTCGCTGCCCCCACCCCACACACAGCCCTGATATGCTGTGGGGCTGTTCCACACCTTCAGGAAATCCCTGGCACTGCCCAGGGCTGGACCCAGCACCAGCCTCGCCAGCAGCATCTCTCAGCCCGAGCCTCTCCTCAGGGACCGGCACTGAGGGACAGGCTGAGCGGCATAAATACAGCCTGAGTGCTTCAAAAACACCTGCGTTGGTTTTCAGCTCCACTGCAGCCCTGCGGTTGGCAATTCAAGTGCCAGGATGCAGTCAGATGCAATCACCTCATGCCCACAATCAATACCACAGATGAGCTTGATGATTATTTATATATTTTCACGACCGCATTGGCCACGCACCCAGCCAAGGTGTCGTTACCCTCACTGCAGGCCCCGAACGACTGGCAGCCGCTCCCCAGGGGTGCAGAGGCGAGTCTGGGATGGGACCCACCAGCTCTGTCCTCCTGCATCCACCCTCCACCCACCCAAAGCAAGAACACAGACGGAGGCGAAACTGCAACCCACACTCCCTCAGTAACCCCAGGGCTTTTCCCACACGTTTAACCAGAGAAGGTAGCACTCACTGAGTAACTCCCCGAGCACCACTGGCTGTTTAAAACCTGCCTCCCAGCCCCGCAGAGGCTGATAACCCCAGCTCCCACACCCAGGTGCAGAGCAAATTCCTCTGACAGGCTACCTAGGTAACAGCGTATTAGGCTGGAAATGCTGCCTGAAACATGACAGCAAATACTTATGTATGTGAAATGAAACGTTTTCTTGCTCTGTAAAGAAAAATGCCTGCCAGCCACCAGCAGCAACTCAGCGCAGAGTCGAGAATTAAGCACCTGTCTGGGGTTTGCAATGGCTTCATCTGCAATGGAGCTGGAACACGCAGAAGTGAGCCAAGAATAATCACAGCAACCATTTCATATATACAACACCTCCGAGTACTCAAAAGGCAAATTCTGACAGGATGTTAATAATTTGCAAGCTAGTCTGGGCTGATTAACATTATGACAAAATGACTGCATCCTGGGCATTTCTAGGCCTATGACTTAAAGGAGTTTCTGTCTGTGCCGAGGAGCACCCGGCGCTGCTGGGGCCACCTGCTCGGGGTCTCCAGCACCGCCTGTTCTCGCTGGGGTGAGCTCTGATTGAATTAACCAGGCATGCACGCTGCCTCTGGCCAGAGCAAGCTCTTTATATGCAAATCAAAGATCATAAACACCATCCCAGAGCAGCACTGGGGGAAGAGCAATTTCACCGGCACTGCCAGTCAGGTGCAGGCAGCTCCCACCGTCGCAACTCAATGCCCAGCGGCCGGGCACGGCCGTGCCCATGGGCCTCTCCTTGCCACGCGCTCCCAGGGCGCAGGGGCGGCTGCGTTAATGGCTTCTGTGCATCCATCCCCCTCGCAGTAAATGGAAAATGTAGCCGTAGGTGTTTACATTTGATTTGGAAGGTCAGTTTTAATCTCCTTAGGCTGAGAGGAAAAGTCATTTAGAGAAGGTTCCTGTGCTACCAAAGCAGAAGTTGTGCTTGCGAACACATCAAGCAGGGAGAGCTCAGGTAGCTGCCTCCTTGCCGGGATGGGTGTGCTGGGAGGTGCAGCAGCAACCCTGCCTGTTGGGGTACTCGGTGTGAGCACTGCTCATCTGCCCAGGGCTGGCACAGTCCGGGCACTGCTCCAGCAGACACTCCCTCCTTCACTCCTGTGCCCACACACCAACCAAAGCCTCTGAAAAAAAGGGGCATTCGATAGCCCTTCAACATCAACCCACACACAGGTGACACCAGCTGTGATTTTCATCCTAGACCCTGGAGAAAAGGGCTCCTTGACATCCACAGTCTCCCTGCACTCACCCGTAGCATGGTGATCATGGAGGGGTCTCGGAGACGGCCGTCCTCGTCCTTGAGGTTGTATCCCTCCGGCCTCTTGTCCCGCTCGCTGACCTTCCATAGCTTCACAGTCTTATCTGGAGGGCAGGAGAGAGAGAAGGGTTACCCCTGGCTGCCCCTGTGCCACTCGCCGACAGACACGCCAAGGACTGCAGCTGTGAGAAGCCTCCTGCGTTCCCACCTGCACTGTGCTGGAAGCGTAACAGACGCTGTACCTGTCCCTATCTTCAGAGACCTGCTTTTCCTCCTCCTGCTGGACAACTGTTGGTGTTCATTCCAGATAAGGAGATGGAATCAAAACCAGAACAGAACTAGTGGAGCAATGCCCTCTTTGCCCCAGCCCTGCCAGCCCCTTCGGAAACAGGAACAGAGGAATGGGGATGCCCGAGGTGAGTCCCGGAGGGGCTGGGGTGGTGGGGAGGCAGCCGCAGCAGCACCAGGGCTGGAGCAAGCACTGTCAGTAGTTTAGCATCACTTCCATGTTTCATACACAACCACCTTCATTTCCACCTTTACAGGGCAATTCCAACAGAGTGACATTAATTTTGTTTTTATTAACCTGCTCCACTTCTGGGGTTTCCATGTGTAAAGTGAGTTTAACGGTATGAACAAAAAGAAACAGCATAACATGGGAGGATTTCTAGAAGAATAATTTTGAAGACCTGCTAGCACGTGAAACACCTTCCCAAACGGAAAGATAACATCCCTGTTAATCAAAAAATTATTTAAAAACTCAATTAACAGAATATTATGCTCTATAATTAATCTTCATTGCATTTCAATGATTCTCCCCCGAAATGAGTTTAATAAGTCTTTGAATTTTATTACAATGATCAATAGAGTCAATTCTATAACACAAAGTAAGTTGGTTATGGAAGACGATTAGACTCCTCCTTTTTCCCCGAAGTAATTAAGCCACATCCATCTTAAGGCTCCATTCATCCCAAGTAATATTCCTGGATCCTCCTGGTATTTATCTGAACATAACATGGAGCTGCTGAGCTGAACACAGCTGCAAATTGAAACAAATCAGCTGCAGGTTTTCTTATTGAAAGAAAAAAGGTGGTGGGGGGGGGGGGGTTTCCAAGATCCCAAAAATAAAGAAACGTGGTGTCAGCAGGGGAAGGGACCAGGCCTCTCAGGGAAGAGGTGTGGAAAACAAGGACAAACCCTTGAGTACAGGAACCGTGCTCTGCCAGACAGCTCTGGCCAGGTTCCTGCTGCCCCGGGAGCCCTGTCACCCCGAAGGGAGCCAGCACGGCTCTCACCCGCAGCCACGTACCGTTGGTGGAGAGCAGGAAATAGGCAGCGTTCTGCTGCGGGAGCCATCGGATCTTATTGATCTTCTCCTCTATCTCCAGACTCTTCAGGTAATCGAACTCCGGCTCATGGCTCTGGAAGGTGCTGTAGACATTGTACTCTCCTCGGCGATGGGGCTGGTTTTTGCTCTGCGGACGAGCAACAGAGAGGAGTCTGAGGCACAGAGAGCGGGAGAACAGTGCCCGGTGACCCTCTCGTTCCCTAGGGTTTGCTGAGTGCCACCAAGTGCCTGGCCAAGGTGAGAAGAATTTAAAGGCACCATCGGACCATGACACTTTCCATGGCCAGGCTTGACGGATCCCTTCCACCCACAGCAAACGCACCCACAGGGGAGGACGGCTTCCACTGGCCAAGAGCGCCGTGCCAGGCCTGCTGACCGGGATGGCTTTGGAAATGGTGGGAATCTCCCAGGCAGCAGTGGCCAAGCAGCTCCCCCGGCCAGGCTGGCTTTGCATACACCAGTGCAGGCACCTGCGCTGGACACCGAGCGCTCACCACTCCTGCAGAAGCCTTGGCAGGCTGCAGCCTCAGAGACAGCTCCTTAAAATCTCCTGAGACAAAGTGTTTCAGAAGGGAAGCACGATTGCTTCACCCATCTATGCTGTCTGGAGGGTTTTGTGGCGAGAGTGATTTTGTGGGTGGTGGTAGCTACAAGACGGACACCCTGGCACATCCACAGGTGCCAGCCTGGTCCAAGTCACACCCGGCTGCAGCCAGTGCTAAAGGATGCAGGAAATGCAGCAGAGTTTTGCAGGTCATCTTCCAAGATGAAATCTGGTTCTGTTATATTATGTTAATAGTCGCTTTTCAGTTTGGAGCCTGCCAGGAGAGACCCGAGGTTAGGAGCGACACACACAGATTAGGGAACAGCAGGAAGCTTCTCTTAAAAGGATGAAATGGGCATTTTGCATTCACTGACACTCACCTCCTGCTCACGCTGAAATATTACAACACGGCCCCCCTTGTCCCCTGTTGCCAGTAATTCTCCGGTGTGGTTGAACTCTACTGTAGAGATGATGTCAGCTGGAAAGAAGACAAAGACAATTTAAGTAACTGCAGACTGGCTTTCACAGGCATCGAGAAAGCACCATTCTCTGTGCAGCTACACGCCTTGTCAGCACTGCATCCCCTCTGGGATCTCGTAAATCTCCGTTTTTCTATTGTCTGTGATAACCACGGCCACCACATTCTGGAGCTTTGCTGTCATGGACCGAGACCTGCTGTGCTCTTTCCCCGGCCTGTGCCCCAACAGTCAAATTCAGGGTATTTCCATCGCCGTGCTGAAGGCAGCCTGGGCCCCACTGTGGGCACCAAGGCGCGATGCTGGGTGGCACAGCACAGCACACGCCCCTCACGCCCTGGGGAGCTGCTCCACCATTCCAGGGGATGAGATCAATTCCCGGGATGCAGGGTGGGAGCCCACGTGGTCCTCGCCCCAGCACCTACCAGCAGGGCCCAGGCACAGGGCTTCACGCCCACCCAGTTCCTCTGCTTCCTCGCTCCCCTGTGACACCTCGGGGGCTGGTTTGCCTTCACGCTCAGAGGAGAGGGAGCAGATGGGCAAAGACACCTTTGCCTTCCCCACCAGAACCCACCAGGCAGAGCAGCCTGGGAGACCATATCAACAGTGCCAGTTCTCTCTGCCCAGAGCTGCATCTCCCACTGTCCATCAACCTAAATTGAAGTGATGCCTTTCAGACCTCTGTGACACCGAAAGCCATCACGCTTGCCGCTCTCCCCTTCCCACAAGCCAAGGTGCCACCACAGAGGGCAAAGCCCCTGAGCAGAGGACTAGTGATCAGCAATGAGGAGAAGCGAGGGAAGGCTCCCAGACCCATAACCTGTAACTGCTTTAATCGGCAGTGTTTACCCTGGAGGCAGCACAGGCAGGCGACCAGCTAATGATCGGATTTATTTGGCCTATTTTTAGAAGAATGTCAAAGGTTAATTCCACAGCAATTACTGCCCAACTGGTGCTCACCGCCACCCAGAGTGCTGCCGGCACCGAGCTGGGGAAGGGGAAGAATGAGCACAGCGTCGAGGACCCAGTGCTGGGTGCGAGATGGATTTCACAGTGACTGGCACTCAGCTATGAGAACAGCCAGCTCACTCCTGCCATGGCAGCTGACAGGCCTTGCGATTCTTTTCCCTCTCACTTCTGCAGCCCAGCAATACTAACAGGGCTGCACAAGCCATGGCCGCAGCCTCTGCAGCTCTGGGAAGGGGTAGAGCCCCAGTGCTGACTCCGACTGCAAACACCGTCTGCACACACACCACCAGCAGTGCCCAGACTGCAGGCACTGGCACCCTCAGAGCACCACGATGATTCCTCTTGCGTATTAGCTGTTACATGTCAGCAGAGAGAGCATCCAGAACACAGAACCTGAACCGTCCCTTCTCCCTCCTATGAGTTTTATCCCTCTCAGACACATGCTAGGAACTTACCATATCAGATTCATAGAATCATAGAATAACCAGGTTGGAAGAGACCCATTGGATCATCGAGTCCAACCATTCCTATCAAACACTAAACTATGTCCCTCAGGAACAGATTAGAACAGATAAGGATGAAAAGGCCACCAACCCAAATTCAGAGACCGGCAGAGTTCCACAGCAGCTGGGAAAGTTTCTGATGGTTCCCAGACACCAGCTAAGAGAGCAGCCCCCAAGCACACACTCCACACCATTGCATCTCCCAGATGAGGCATCTCAGAGGCTCTTCCATGGCCACGAGCTCCCACAAAACAATCCACCTCTGCCCTGGAACCGAGTGAGCGACTCCTGGTGGTTTTGGGAGTCAGAGCAGGCACCGGTAGTACCTGGGCAGCCGTAGTGTCCTAACGGTGTGGGGCATTCACCAGCACACACCTCCGCACACCAGCATTTACCTCTGCACGCTGCCACACGCTGCCACTCACCCGTGCCCACCGTGGATGAGCAGCACACGCCGCAGCCCTCGCCCGCAGCAGCACCCCAGCTCCAGCACACCCGATGCGGCACACAGCTGCCGAGCCCCAGTTCACACCAGCTTTGCCTGTTCCACCACCACAAGAGTGGGTTGTGAGCCCTGCACCGGGCCATGGGGAGCCGGCCCTCAAGAGTGGCCAGGGGCACAAGTCCATCCCCAATCTCCTCCTGCTGTCCACCACTGTGTCTCCAAGGGGTCTTCCCCACTCGCTCCCTGACCCCTCAGTCCCCGGTGACGTGCCAGGAGGCCACCACATCTGCCGGGTTGTGAAAATCCAGATGGCTGCCGGCGGTGAGTGATGAACTCCGTGCCGAACTCCGTCAATACTAGCACATCTCCCCTGTTTTCTCCCCCCTCTCCAGCATGAAGTACATTTGTAGTGAGAGCAAATGCATTCTGAAGCTCATCTTAACTCATTTACAGCACTTGCTTGCTGTGAACAGATTTAGGAAGACAATATCAGCGCAGACGGAGACGGTTCTGCTGAAGCAGACCCCACGAAGCTAATGCTAACGGCCCCATCCTGCCGAGCGAGCAGAGCTGGGGGCGCTCGGGCTGCGCTGGCTGGCATGGAGTTGGAAAGCTCTAAGGCAAAACGCTTTATTCCCTTACATGGAGCCAGAAAGGTTTTAGCCATCTGCTGCCATTAGTGAAAAGGCTGCAGAGCAATGCAGAAGGGCCAAGCTCTGCTCTTGCTCGCGCCGTGAAGGGCCAGGCCAGATGCAGCAGGGCTGATGGCAGCGCTGGGCACAGACCACACCTGGCGGGGACTGCAGTCCGGGAGGGTCAGAGTCACTGAATGGGTCTTCAGCTGCTTCAGATATCCTGTTACTCCTCTCTTGACTGGGTCTGAACTGCTGGTTAAGTCCTTCCCATTTAGCAGCTGGGGAAACAGGTCATGGAAGGCTCGTGGAAGGTCTTCAGGGAGTTGTTTTCTGGTTTCCCTTAGGCATTATAATCTCCACAGGCTTCTTGGTTGCTTCTGCTGCTCTCACGTGCTCTTTAAAACCTCTTGTAACAGGCTGTCGATACTTATAATCCACAAATGCATCAGCAACATGATGTAAAACCTCTGACCCTGAACAGTTCAGTCAGAAGCCGTCCCCACCCCTCACAGGTAACTGCGTCCACAGCTGTTAGCAGGTGCCGCAGCCAAAACCAAACACACTCAAGCACTGAGAAACTTTGTGTTTCAGCAAATCTGCCTCAGCAGATTGAGCTAAGTCCCAGTTCAAGCAGGAGCTCTCATTCCTGCAGCAGGTGACCTCCACCTCAGCGAGCGAGGCTGCGACGTCCCCAGCTGAGCCCAGCATCAGCAGAGGTGTCACGCGGAGAAGATGCCAGGGACAGGCTGGGAAAGAAGCTGCAGCAGCAGCTGAGGAACTGCAGCAGCCACACTCAGGCAGTGTCAACGTTCACCTCACACTAAGCGCTATTTTTTTCCTTCCAAAATTACTCAGTTGAAAATGTATCTGTTTGGAACTATTCCACCGCCAGCCGCTGGTTTTAGGTCATTCATTTTTCAATGAATTAAAAATAACTTTCCATGCTGCAGTGAGACATTTCTCAGACAGTGCCTGCTACCTAATGCATCACCTTGTCAGCAGAGCTGTCTGGAAGAGCAGGGTCGGGCATCACCAGGATCCTCGCACCACCTCCCCATCACCTCTTTATTCCACATCTGTGGGAAGGGAGGGACCAACGATCCTCCTGGACCACCCAGACCATTTGCTGATGCCAACCATCAGGATCTCAGACGAGGATAATAACAGCCCTTACAGCACACCTTGATAACTTAAAATCCAGAAATGACTACAGAAACCTCTAGTGCCCCAACCCAACACCTGGCACCATCGCCCACCCCAAAACCCGGGGCTGGGATTGGGCTTTTCTCTCACATCAACATCCCTGAGGGGGAAAGATGGAGGAGTCTTCAAGAGGTCACAATTCTGGAGCACAGTGCAGCATCAGAGCCTTTCCAAGACGTCTCTTGACAGGCTTTGGCCTCCTCCAGTGCAGGCTGCTTGGTCACAGGCTGCTGCCAGAGCTTCCCCACCCACTGCACTTGAGACATGACAGGGTGATTATTAATTAAAATTCACATGTATTCGCATTGAAATGATCAATAATTTATGCCATTTCTCCTAAGGTTCCTATAGCAGTTTTGTGACAACAGAAAGGAAAAAAAGCTTCTCCTTTTTTTTTTTTTTTGCTTTTCCATTTCCTTCATCACCTCCTACACGCTCATTGCCCCGAATGTGGGAATTTAAAGAAAACAGTTTCCATGGAGACGCTCCCCTCCA
This sequence comes from Coccyzus lansbergi, assembly GCA_033558105.1. Classification (NCBI taxonomy): domain Eukaryota; kingdom Metazoa; phylum Chordata; class Aves; order Cuculiformes; family Coccyzidae; genus Coccyzus; species Coccyzus lansbergi. The sequence continues at coordinate 55,345 of JAUMJK010000868.1, forward strand.
CCAGCACCCGCCTGGCCTCCCTTCCCACAGCAGCAGGGCTCCTTCACGCTTTTACGCTAAAAATATCGAAGACGGGATTTGATTTCCGCCGTAGCCATACAGTTTTATCAGAAAAATAGGTAATTTATAATACACAGCCCCACAGCTCTCACCCTCTCCCTCTGAGGAGGGAAAGCGAGTGCTCTACGAGGAACAGAAAAACAAACCCATTATTAGAAAGAAGACAAAACTGGGGGAGCTGCAGTCAGTGCCGCGATCTGCATCCCTGGAGCAGCCAAACCCACAACAGGGAACTGCCTGCACTGTCACTCCACTCCTCTTGCCCAGCAATGCCCCAGTCCCATTCCTGGCACATCCCAAGCCTCCATCCCTACTCCCAGGGCATCCCAGACACCTTGTCCCTGCTGCTGGAGCATCCCAGCCACTTTCTCACAGCTCCTGGAGCATCCCATGCACCTTGTCCCTGGTCCCAGTGCATTCTGTCTGCCTCAGCATCACCATCGGCTCCGTGCAGAAGGGTCCTGATACTGCCTGACCTGGTGGGAAGGCCATGGGGACACCACATTCATCCCACCACATATACTAGGAGCCCATGTCCCTGCTTCACACAGGATGACACCCATGGTCCAGCCTATGGTGCAGCAGGACAGCTGCTGCCCTGGTGACAGGGGCACCCCTGGGCTCAGACCTGTGGGGCATCTGCTTTGCACAGGAGTGCTGATGTTCTGCCCTTTTTCGCTATCTTAAACAGTTTTTAGTTGGGCAGAACAATTCCACCTGGGGCAGGATGGTGCAGCCCACCGCACGCTGCCAGCTTGCATCATGGGACTGATCCTGAGGGCTGTGGAGAAGTGCTCAGCGTTGCTGTCACAGCACAGCAAGCCAGGAAGGTTCAGAGTAGGATAAAGGCAGCGGAAAATCCATCTGCAGAATACCCTTTCCAACTGAAGTACATGTGTTACAGCAACGTTTAACACCCAGAGCTTTACCAGATGACCTAAAATTTTCAATTATTTTGTCAGAAACATACTTGCACTGTGCTTACAATGACCACAGGGTGCTGGGGGATGCGGCCAGGCAGGCTGGCAGTGTGAGTGCTTCCAGGCGCTGCCTGCGGGACCGAGGGGCTGCCAGACCAGATCTGCTGCCAATACCAAGAGAGGTGTTGGTGGAGGCTCATTTCAAGGGCTTTGCCTGGCTCTGGTAACTGCTGCAAGGTGTGCAGGGTGCGGTGAGCTTAAAGCAGGGGACAGAGAACTGACTTGAGCCACGAAGCTGGTGAAGGGGCTGGAGAACAGGCCCTATGAGGAGCGGCTGAGAGAGCTGGGGGTGTTTATCCTGGAGAAGAGGAGGCTGAGAGGAGACCTCATTACTCTCTACAACTACCTGAAAGGAGGTTGTGGAGAGGAGGGAGCTGGGCTCTTCTCCCAAGGGACAGGGGACAGGACGAGAGGGAATGGCCTCAAGCTCCACCAGGGGAGATTTAGGCTAGAGATTAGGAGGAAGTTTTCCACACAGAAAGGGTCATTGGGCATTGGAACAGGTTGCCCAGGGACGGGGTTGATTCCCCTTCGCTGGAGGTGTTTAAGAGATGGGTAGATGAGGTGCTGAGGGACATGGATTAGTGTTTGATAGGAATGGTTGGACTCGATGATCCAATGGGTCTCTTCCAACCTGGTTGTTCTATGATTCTATGACTGCACGACAGCATCTTCCCTGCCTGCCTCTGCTCCCATGCTGTCTGCCCCTGGAGAGTCCACACACCATCTCCTCCATCCGCAGGGCAGAGCCACGACAGACACACAAGCACTTGCTGCAAAGCCTCACTCCCTGCCAGCCCCAGAGAAAACCCGTTACAGGCAGGGAGAGCACTACTGTGAGCATCATTATGATAATTGGCTATGGTGGGAAGATCACAAACAGCAAATTTCGTGTCTTGAGGTCCACAAATGAGTCCGACAAACAGCTGCAAAAGTAGCAATTTCCTACCCAACACGACCCAGAGCTGACAGCTTCACGCTGCTCTGCGTGGTTTCACCCTAAAGCTCGTCTCCTCTTATAAACATCTCATATAGCGTATTCATTCGCCTCAGGCACCGATACTGGAGAGTCGGCGCATTCTCCAGCTCCTGGTGCTCAGTCACTGTTACTCAGCCCCTCATGCATAAAACAGCTCCAAACCAAGTGACAAGAAGGTGCTTTGGCTGCTGCTTTGTAGGACAGACCCCAAGCTGGTGGATTCCTGCTGAAGTCAAGAGGATGCATCTATTTACACTCATGGAAGATCTATGAGAAGAGCATCACACAACAGTGGTATGGAGAGAAAAAGGCAGAGAATAAATCTTTGTTTTCAGTGGGTTTTAGTATTGTTCTTGTTCCTATCAAAATATTGAAGAAAATAGAACAAAAGGCTCAAATTTTGACCAGTCCCAAACACCTGACCTCCGTCTACCCTTCCTTGGGAGGAGTCACAGCTGTTGTCCATTCCATGGGGACACTTTGCTCTCCTTTCTCTTTCTTTACATTTCTCTGTAGCTCCTGAAAACGCAGTACAGGCCCTTCCCCAGAAGGAAAACTTCAGCTTTTCTTGGGACAAGTCCTATCACGGAGTAACCGAGAGGCTCCCTCAGCCCTGACACGTGGGCAGAGCAGGAAAGAACATTTCAGCCCCCACAGCTCTGCTCTGGACCTCAGACCTGCCGCTCCCAGAGACCTGCCTTGTTCTCATGACTGAGGACAAGCTGCAAACACTGGTAGCCCAGGAAGGAAAAGCAACAAGGACGCGATCTCCAGCTGCTTTCCCAGAGGGACAGGTCTCTTTCAGGGTGGGCAGTGGACAAGCCCATGACCCAGCACCCACATACAGGCCTGGGAGTCGTGTGCACAGCACCATCAGTCCAATTCTCTGCCTTTCCAGTCTCTTAACTGCACCAACTGTCCCCAGAGGGACAGCAGGCTCCTGCCCGCTAGGCCCTGCCGCTGAGGAGGGCACTCGCAACCACAGCTCCTCACCAAGTGCCCTGATTGTGGTTTTATTTGTACAAACCACCTGCCTGATGGCACCGCACACACAGCCTCCAACGCTGCAGATGATAATAAATTGCGAAGTACCATAAATAACAGCAAACCAGGCTGCCAAATGGAGAAGGATTTAGATCGCTCAAATCCCAGGCTATGAGTTGTCAAATCCAGTATAAGGCTGGTAAGTGTGGGATAATAACTCACTGCAAACACATCTCTCCTCCTCCAGCCCCGTCAGTGCCTCAAACAGAGTGAAGGGAGAGGGGGATTTGCTGAGAATATGAGGGTGCTGCTCCCGACCAGGAACATAACACACTGTTGCACACTGATCCCCCTGCCCAGCCGCCTGCTCCGCTGTGTTGGAGAGGGCAAATGGGATGCCGGCACGTTCTATTAACTGGAGAATAAAATCTACATCTGAAACCATTCAGGTGGATGAAGAAACCACGAGGAGGTTATGAAAAATTAAAAGGCTTAAGAAGGGAAACTATAGACACAGCTGTGTCTGGTAATGGGGGAGCCAGACCACGAGCCCTTGGCAGGGGCCTCAGTGTGGGCATCCCAACTCCCCGTGGCAGGAGGGGGACCCCAAGCAAAGCGCGATTGGCAGGGCCACACAAGCCTGAGTCCAGTCCATCAATCCTCCCCCAGACTGTGTGGTCCGCGATGGAGGGAGCAGGTGGAAAGGGAAGAGGACAGCAGAGGTTAAACTGGGATCTAATGGCATGCAAAATCTCATGTGATTGATCTGCATTGATTTTTCCCTGCTGAGGTGAATGATAGCCTGGCAAATAGAAATCAATTCCACTGCGTTAAGCCCAGTAAGGATCTGGTATCATCAGCAAAATGCCCTGTAACACCATCGCTCGCCGACACCGCGAAGTGTGGCGCAGCACGGCAGCTATGCCTGCCTGATCTCTCCATCCCAGACGTGCCAGGGCTGTGGAAAAGCACCTGAGCACCTCCAAACGCTGGGAAAAGCCCAGGTCCATTGCGTGCAATGCAAACCTCCTCTCAACATTGAGATGTGCAACTCATTAGCTCTTGGATTAATGACCATTTTTAATTGGTCAGGCTATGAAAACCTTATAGAGCTGTTATACATTACACCTGTGATGGCAGAACAGCATGTTAATCAAGACAACTAGCATGGGATGCAGATAATCCTTCTCACTTTGAGAGGAAAATTAACAGCTGCTCTGCAGTGTCCCAGAGCTCTGCAGGAGACTGGGACGAGCCCATCACCAGCCGAGCAGGTGCTCCATGGCCAGGATGGAGCGGCCTCAGCTCAGGGACCAGCTCTCACCCCGATGAGCACCCGGCAGGACGGGCTGTGCCCCACATGAGTGCCTGTGGCCTCTCCTGGCACCTGGGAATGGCGAGAGCCACTCTGGGGCCTCTCTGCCCCGTACCAGGCTGGCCCCACCATCCCGGACACAGAGACAACACCGGCGCAAGGCTCAGGGAGAGCAAACCTGCACATGGCTCTGAGCCATGGAAAGATTTTTCCGATATTGCCTTAATGTTCCACATCATGGCAGGACAGGCACTATAGGTACATAGACAGCGAAAACACACATTCTACAGAGTGCAGTTATTTCCAAGGAAACGAAGCCTACCCAGAATTGTGCAATTACAGACATCCACCCTTCCCTGCATTAGCTTTTTTCTCTTCTCACTCTTCTTTTCTACATTATCCCCTTTGCATGCACACACCCACCCAGCCCTGAATGCAGCCTTCCATGACATGTTGACCTTCCTCCTTTTCAAAGGGATCAGTGGAGCCGTATTGGGAATTGATGCAGCCTGGTAGCAGCCGGCAGCTGCCACCACCACTCTCAGGGCCAGCACCTCCCTGCAGACCCTGCTGCTCTGTCCCCAGCCCCACTCTCCTGTTGGGACGTTGCGCTGGCTCCTGGGCTGTGTGCACACTCATGCTGCCAGGAGCATCCCCGCACTCCTCACCTGACTGTACTGGGCACCTTGGCTCATGGCAGGATTTACACAGCCATCCTCTTGCCAGAGCCCTAGAAGCACACTCGAGAGAAACCTCCTCAGTGTGGCTGATCTGGGTTTAAGAACAGAAAATCCAAGTCCACCTGATAAAATATCCTCTTAAAATAAATCAGACTTTGTAAAGAGCACCTGAGTGTGGATTCAGTGCTCCACTTCACTCTCACCACACTGACACTTTTAAAACTCTAAAGATTTCTGTGAACCTTGGGCTCTCTCCCAGGTCTGCCACGAGACCGTCTGGGCACTTCTCATCCATGTGCATAAAGGGATAAGCAACCCAGAAAGCAGTCTGCTTCCTAAATAGCTCCCAACACCCTGTAGGTGCCAATGATATCACTGGTTGCTGCAGCCTGAACAGCCAACATTGGAAACGTGAATTCACAGATGTCAACAATACGTAGCTCTTTGTAATTACGGGATCTTTATCCTCAGCAGGAAGACAAAGGCTGCATTTCTAGCAAGATCAGCATAGTGCTGACCACTACAACAACTGGCTCTGACCACCAGTACACGTACACATCCTCAAGACGTCGCCTGCGAACCCTGGGAGCCCCAACACATGCACACTGCAGTTGAATCATCAGCACAGCTAAAGGGTCGGGATGGATGGTTTGCCAAAGCACTCAGTGCACCGTGCAGCCTGTCTTTCTGGTCATCGTGCTGAAGCCATCTGTTCACTTATCAGCAAAACCTAGTGATTTTTTAAAAATTTTAATTAGAAGTACCCAAATGTCAGCTAGGCGAGTACAATTTGGAAGCAGCTAGCTTTCCCCTCCTAGAGAGCAGCTGTTTGCAGCTTGTCACCAAAATCTGTTACCATCTTGCATTGATGCCATTCTCCGTCTCACAGCACCCCTGGAACAAGCATCCAGGCTGACGGCTGCTGGTACAAAGCTACAAGGGACAAGGGTGGGGAGGCCCTGGCTCAGTTTGCCAGGGAAGCTGTGGCTGCCCCATCCCTGGAGGGGTTCACGGACAGGCTGGATGGGGCTCGGAGCCCCTGATCCAGTGGGAAGTGTCCCATGACAGGGAGATGAAACTAAATGGACTTTGAGGTTCCTTCCAATCCAAACCACTCTATGATTCCACAATTCTACAACACGCAGTGACCACCACAGAGATGTCCTCCTGCATGGGGAGCTTCTAACAGGGGACTGATACCAAATTCTCAATAAAGAGCATGTTTTACAAACATGGAGACTCATAGCAAAAACCTGGACATGGGGTGACCAGATGAACCTTGAATCCCCTAAGCCATAAGCACCATCTGAGCTACTCAGCTCACAATTTTACTGCTTTTGTTCTCCTTCCCAGTTTTCTGACACCCAAGAAAAGCCGGGAGCCTGCAGCTAGGAGCAGGGAAGCTCACCTGAGGTTTCTCAGAGGGTCCTCCCTCGCCAGCCAAGAAATCTGCCTGCCCACAACTCCCCTCAGAGTCTGCTATAAGGGGTCACCTGATGCAGAGGTTGCATAGAGACACCTGAAAATGAGAGCATCTCTTGGGCTGTTTGTGCACAGGGACAGCCAGGGAGGCAGCGCAGGGGGAGAAACACCAGCAGATCAGCATGAGATGCAGGTGGACACAGTACACACCAGGGAAAGGGAGGAGACAATCGGGGAATGCAGCCGATGACAGATAAACACCTTCTGCACAGAGCAGCAGAGCCATCCCTGCCATAATCTACCTTTAAAGAAAGCACACACGGAAGCCTCAGCCTTCGGAGAGTGCCAGTACTTGAAAGAACGTGCTTCATATTCCAATTCTATACTTAGGGGAAAGCAAACACACTAAAACTATGTGCAGACAGTCCCTGGCATTTGTTGCATAGATTTGAATTTAATCTGCTAAAGATGGCTTAATCCAACATCTGGGGCTCTATCAAGTAGAAAGGCATCAGAAAAGGATTTCTTTCCTGTTGGGCTTGAGCAGTTGCAGTCCAGTGGTGCCTGGTGATGCTGTTCAAGGTACAGAGCAGCACCTGCTCCATCAGAGCCTTCCTATGCCCGAGGAAACGGGACGGTTCAATTTGCCACTGGCCACCACAGGACTCATCCAAGAGCACTTATGCTCTATCTGCTTGGTTTAAAACTAGATTTTTCTGCCTATTCAAACATTTCTCGCAACAGAAGCTGAGTGCCTGTGCCATCACTTCCAATCTGGCCCTGGAAGAGCTCATCTCAAGACATTTTCCATGCAGTATTTTAATTAAACTTTCTTTCTTTCAATTTAGCGTTATGTTCATTAAGTGATATTCTGAGCCACTGAAATGAATTGCTTAAAAGTAATTTGTGCAGTAGCAGCAGGAGGAGATTATGACTATAAACAAGTCCATGGTTTGAACTGTGCATTGTTCTCTGGCATCAGCCCACGGTGTGCACACACATGTCTGTTTGTGGCAGAGTTCAACATCATCTGATGCAACAGTTCAGACAACATCCCGGGCACCAGCCCCTGCAGAGTCCTGACCAACTCCAGCACCAAGCAGGCAGCAGCTGAGTGAGTGCAGGACCTGCCTTCGTGGCACCGCACGGCACGACCCACAGCCTGGGGACAGACAGCCCTCCAGTGCCGGACACACAGACCTCACCCCAGAGACGGTTGCAGCTGAATAGGAACACATTCTGTCTCTTACTGGTAAGTAACAAAGTAAAAATTACATGGTTTATAAAATTCAAGCGTAAATAACAAACATTTCTTTTTGCAGCCAATCTGGAATTCCACCTGGTTGTGTTGCTCATCTCCTGACTTCAATGAGGACCTAACACACCATGGGAACACCTCCTCCTCTCTACCCAAAAGGGGATAACCTCACTTACCTCCCTGAACAACAATTCACTGTGTGCCTGGAATGAAGGGGTCACGGTCCTGCTGCTTTTAGGATCTGCCAGGTTGTGATAACAAGAATTCATCTTTAGCATGGGAGAAATAATATCTTTAAGCTTAAAGATCTCCACGGCTGGATCCTTGCTAGGCTTCTCAGCACCACCATTATCCGCAGGAAAGGTACACAGCGAAACACTGAAGGACTCTTCAATAATACAAGACAAGGGCACCTGCTGGTCACTCTCTGGCAAAGCCTCTTCGTTTGCACAAACCTGTTTGTCCATTTTCACTATGAGCTGAGTGTACAAACGACCAGGATTTCAGAGAGCAAACATCCTCTCCTTGTGGAGAGCTCAGAAAGCCGCCTGGCATTTCTGCTGACACACACTACCAGAACTTACTTGCGGGTTACAGTCGGGGTGGGTGCTAGGTGAACAGAACCACCTCTGTGCGAGGACCTGGGCTCCCACCGTCCGAGCTCTGCAGGAGGCTGACACCAGCCCGATGTGTGTTCGAGGACCTCCCAACACCAACAGGCTCGTGTCCATTCTCTGGGTGAGCAGCTCAGACCAGCTCCTCCACACAGACCAAAGACAGCGCAAGGCATCTCTCCACAGCAGCCTCCCTGCTCGCTGCCCTGCCGGACACCAGCCACCCCCGGCACACCGACTGCCCCATTGCTTCTCAGTTATAATTAGCTGTGCTAGCATGGATCTCATCCTCCTAGAAGGAAAATTTATTTGGATTTGTTTTGAGTGGAAACAGGCAGATAAATCTTGCTTGTTAGCAGGAAATTCTGGAATGTAACAAGCTTCCAAACGGAAGCACAGACATTCATTAGATCAAATGAAAATGTTCTCCCGGTCAGAGGGGATTTAATTAAGTTGATTCTGACAGAGGATTAAAGGTCTTTGCTGGGAGCTGTGTTTCTGGTGTCGGGGCTGTATCACTGAAGCTAAACATAGAGCTCCCCGAGGTGGGATTATTACAAAACATTTTGGGCAAAATTGTTGGACTGAGATAATTATTGACGCTGTTCATCTGCCACAGAGCCAAAGCCAGAGTCGCAGCTGAACCTGGTTCCTCACGAGGTCCAATTGACACAGTAACTTGGCGACATTAACAGATTACTGATTTGTGTATCCCAAAACTAGTGACAAAGACAGAAACAAATACAGAAAATGATCCTGGCAGGAAGCTCTCACTTGTCTGGACATAGCAGCTGCTCCATCGGAAGATCCATGTGCAATCAAATGCTTTCAGTAGCACATCTCATCATCAGGTCTAACAGTTTACTATTGAACTGTGAGTAATTCTGCTTACAGAGACCACCCTCCCAGTTTGGAGAAACCATGGTCAGCCCTGAACAGACGTAGTTATACAATATCCAGCAATTTCTGCTGAAAACCCGCAGTGATAGATAATATATTCCCTTGCAGCCCATTGTCTAGGAACGATTTCAAGGCTTTGCACTTATTCATCACCATCACACCTCTGTGAGACAAAAGCTAGGTACCCCAGCTCTATTTCTCCCTGTGTTGTCAGCAAGAAAGGGTTCTGTGTTCTACACACTCTCCAGGCCCTGCCAACGCTTGTCTGAGGGCACTGGGCTTCCCTCTCCCACACTGCTGCCCTCTGAGGATCACCAACAGCACATCACATTTTTGGAGCAGAGCCACATAGCACAGAGAGGACAGATTCAAGCCATGCCCTACGCCTGAGTCAGAGCCAGCGTCAGTCCAGAGCTCCCCACCCAAACACTGCAGCGTCACCCACCTCCGGTGACTCCAAGCGTCGTCGCCAGCCCTGCTGAGCCTTTTCAAGCCTGGCAGCAGCCTGTAATGCTGCTGAATTTGGGGCAATCTCTGCTACAAAGAGGCATCAGTACCATGAAACGCGCTCACCTCAGGTGGGATGACACAGTGCCCAAACAGGCACCTACATCCATTGCTGGTGCCTTGAAGGAGGAGGATGAGCGGTTCCTAGTGACAGAGGCCACTGTCAATGCAACATCCTCCACCCCTGGTTCGCTGTCTGGTACAGCTTACAGCAGGCGTCTGTGCGGCTGCCACTTTGGCACTGACGGGAGAGCTGGGGAACCAACAAATGGTTTAATATTCCATAGCAGTGCTCTGGGCAGGTGATGAGGCTGCCACCGCGGCTGTCTGCGCTGCATCCCGGGGACAGGGGACCTGGGCATGGGGGGACAAGGAGCAGCATCGCTCCTCCAGCATGGCCATGGCAGCAGGAGCCGCTGCAGGACACCCACCGGCTGACGTGGTCCTATCCAACCCACCCAGGTGCAAGCAGAGGGGAAGGATGTGGATTTTAGCAACCGTCCTGGGAAGCTGCTCCCCACTCCAATGAAAATCTGGGGATTACTTACTTCAAAACAGAAAATGTGAACTGCACTGTGGGCTGTGAACACATAATCTGGGCTCCTTTCAGAAGGGGAAAAAGTGAAAATACTAATTAACCTCAGTTGTTGGAAGAACACCCTGCAGAAACGTGACTCAGAATGGGTCACAAATCATAAAATAATAATAATAAAAAAGCGACAATGCTCTGGGGACATTAAGCGATTACAGAGAGTTGTTATTTGGCTGATTTTCACACTTCATTAGCATATGCATAATTTAACGAGTGAACGTGCTGAGGGCTGGCAAGACATAAGAGCCACTTTCTCGAAACACGAACTGTAAACTGGGACGGCCACAGTTTTGATTTTTTTTTTTTTTTTAAATCATGATGGAAAAGCTGCAGACATCAATCCTCAGGCTGCCACAGAAAGGGCTGATCTTCAGGGACTGTGAACCATGTACAGAGCTGCCGTGGAAAGGCAGCTTCTCCCTCAGGGCGAGGCTGTGATGTGGCCCAGAGCACCCAGTGTTACAGGACTGGGAGCCACTTCAAAGCCTTTTAATCTAGAATTAGACAAATTGAGGTGAAAAGAAGACAGTGAATCCGTGACTTTCCACCAGAACAGGTGTGCGCATTCTTCCAGCGAGCAAGGGGCTGGTGTTTGACGGCTGTGCCAGCCCATGCCAGAGGGTCTGAATGCTCTAGGGCACAGCTCCTCGTTCCTGTAGCAGCAAAACGGACTGCGATGCTGACTGTCCAGGCTCCCGTGTGCATTAATTGCTACTAGTAATTAACGGCCTGTCAGTTCCTGGGACTGTTCCCACCATACACACAGTCGGAGAGGAGATGCAGTGGGAATAGCTGTGGTGCAGGTGATGCAGGTTCCCGGGGAAGCTCCTTTTTGAAAGGGTGATGGCCGGTGCCACAGGGCAGCCCTGGGTGCTCTGGGCCCCCTCTGCAGAGACAACAGGGGCTGGGACAAGCAGCCCTCCAGTCACTCTCAATCCCTGTCTTTTCCTTTTCCACTCTATGAGGGAATAGCCCGGCGCAGGTTTATTAACACCTGGGTTTAATCTTCTCCAGAGTGCTCTACTTTGCTAAACCCTTTCTCTGGGGCTTGGCTTCTCTGCCTTTGATCTGCTAATTGGCTTTCACCTTCTCTGTGCCTTTTTATGCTGCTTCCAGGTGTAAGTTTTCTCCTCCCCTACCCGATTTGCCTCCCGTTTCTAGCAGAGTCGCCTGCTCCCCTGCCAGGCACCCACCTCTCCACCTCTCCCCACTCACCCATCTCTCCCGCACCCAGAGGCAGGAGAGGACTGGGTGCAGGCACCACGCTGCCGCTGGCACCCCATGGCAAGAGCCAGCCTGGCACAACCTGCGGCTCCCACCTCTAGTCCAGAAAGCGCACGGGGGAAGGAGGCTGCAGGAGGTTTACAGCAGTTTGAGGAACCCACCAGCAGCCACAGCCCTGACGAGTGGGGTCTCTGCAGCCACCACAGCCCCATCGGCAGCAGCTGCTCCGGCTCACCCGGCGCAGGGATGGCACTTAAGCAAAAGCTGGACAGACTTTTGAGAGTGGTCACCAGAGCAGGCGACCTTCCAGCACACTTATTCCCCTTCCAGTGGGGAAGAAACGAGGGCAGGAAACAAAGATTGTTCATCTGTACCGACAGCACCAAGTTTACACAGAAGGAGCAGCACCAAGACAGACCAGACCGTGCGAGGCACTGCAATGGCAGGCAACTTGCTCCATCAGCAGTGATGCTGGGGACATGGCACAGAAGGCCACGCAGCCATCGGCTGTGTACAGCGCTGCCCTGAACAAGCAGCACAGGGCACGTGCTGCCCATTACCAGGGGTGCCTGAGCAAGTGTGGAACCGCAGAGGCTCCTGTGGTACCCGAGCAGGGCTGTGCGGGCACGGCAAGAGCGGGAGACCCAACAGAAGGAGATCTGCAAGCTCAAGAGAGTTTGAATGATGGAGAGACAAGGCTTTTCCCAAAAATTAAATCCATTGCTAACCATTCCAGACTAAGTTCTCCATATTTTAACAGATGTTCTGTTTATGAAACTGCAAGAGGATTTAAGACTTATGAATAATGCCATGAGGTCTAGGAGATGTTTCTTTGTATGATTAACTGACCGCAGGCCATTTGTTTTGCTACAAAGATGCTCAATGATCCATGCACACTGATTTATTCAGACCGTCTATCGTAACGGTTGATGTCTCCCTGGTACCTTCATTAGCATCCACACAACGATGGGAGAGATGCAGATCATGAGAGCGAGTCCCCATGATGGACCATTAGCTGGGGTGGAATCGATTAGCAGGAAACCTACAATTGTGAGGAGGAGAACATAACAACTGGCAAACCAGATTCCACAAGTATGGCTGATTTGGTGAAGATCCACTTTCAGGGCATCCCTAGCTCTCCGCTACATTTCTGATTGTAGCTCTAACAGTATTTGCTGCCAAGATAACAAGGCGATTTCTCCGTGACTGCCCCACTGCTTGCTCAATAGGACAACTCCCGGTTCCAGCTTGTCCCGTGTGGTGGGAACCCATCACGACTGCCCAGCAGCAGCTCTGCCTCCGCCAGCGAGTCACGGGAGCAACGAGGATCCCGAAGCGACAGGCAGCCCTGTAATGGGGAACAGCATCTTTCCAGCGCTGTGGTGCAGATAAATTGGGGGAAGCAAATAACAGTCTTGTCACATCCGAACACTCCCTGACATCGTTAGCAGCTGAGACATCACTGCACTGAGGCAGCGTGAGAGAACTGGCAAGGGGATCTCAGGCTAAATGAAAGTGGAACTGACAAATACATCTTAATTGTCCAAATGAAATAGCTGATGGTGGGGGCCTGGCATCACCCAGGTGACACATATCTGCCTTCCATAAGCACCTGGTTTGGATCAGTCCCAGCTCTAGGAACAGCAAATATTAATGGCTGTGGGAAAGGCTATTTTTTGTTCCCATTTTGGCTCTTAATAAACGAATGAGAAATTTTATGACTATGAACCAACTTCAAATTTCTCCATCAAATGGAACACAGCAATGCTCAGATGGCACTTAATGTTGTTTTGTTTGGCTGCACATAAATAATTACGAGTGAGGGTGCACTACTTTGAAGTTGAACTTATAAGTAAGAGCAAAGCTACATCTAGAGTAATAAATTATGCAAAACTGTTTGTGCTTGGAATGTCAATGCTTCAAGATGATGCAAATAGGCCCTTTTTGAACCTCTTCTAAAAACCCAAAGAAGCCTTGGGACTAAACCATATGGTTGAAGTCAGTTCTCCATCACAGGCTTAATGCTTCCGCCAGCCAGCAAGGATTTGGTCAATTAGTTTATTAATGTGTTTATGCAAACACAAAATAAAAGAGTTGGGGAAAGCCTCCTTGATTTTTCTCTGCCCAACTTATTGAGCACCTTAGGGCTGAGAAAATGTTGATCTGAAAGAATTTAAAACAACCAAACCCCTGCACCAGAGTCCCAGCCACAGAGTCAACGGCTCCGTTGGATGGACAGAGCTGTTCTTACCAGAGGTCACAGGGAAAGGCAAAACAGTCCCTTCCGACCCTGACAATCTGTGACATCTTGAGCAGAAAGCTGCCGCATCCCTTACAGTTTATTATTATACATCCTTGGTTCAGGACAAGGAATATCTAATTATACTAATTGCTCCTGGTTTAGGAATGGACCCTTTACACTTGGATAACGGTGCCTATAAACAAGTGTTTCTGCCTGCCCAGGCTGGGGGTCAGGTTTTACATGTGCTGAGAAGATTAACTTTATTCCTAGTGAAGGATTTAATTACAGGAAGTGATTAGCCAAGTGCTGCCGGTCAGTGCAGCTGCAGCTCCAGAGCAGGCGCTTTCCCATCACATGGGAAGCCCCGAAAAGGCCCAATTGTGGCAAAGCCATTTGGATTTTAAGCGACAGCAGCAAGACCTGGATCTCCACAGGCCCTTGACAACATGCTGACTCCAGCAACATTCAGCAGGGCTGGAAAGAGGGGAAACCAATAAAAAAACAGCAGGAGCCTGAAACTCCATTTTAAAATACAGGAAGAACATCATTTTATGTTTCTTGTTTTCTAATTGCAACACTGCAAAAATCAATGGCTGCTGGAAAGTAAAAGAAAGGCACACAGTGAACTGCTTGCAAACCCTGCCAGTCAGACACCAGTGCAAGCCGATAAACAAGAACATCGTTTTCTCCATCTTTTGGAGGGGGACAGAATAAAAGAATGGCGTGGATATTTCCCATCTGCCTTAACATTTTCACTACAGGTTAATAATCGTACCAGCAGCTATTCACTAAGCAAAAAACCACTGTAATTAAATATACCTAAAATAGCCTTCCAGCCTGCAAATAGCTCTGCCAAGTGCGTAACAAAAGCTAAATCTGACAATCCAGCCAAGCTGCCTGTTAGCATGTTCACAGTGGAGGCAACCGAGTGCCATGGTTAAAATAAGCATCTGTGTTAATGTACTGTCACACACAGACTGCTCAAACCACACCAGGAAAATGCAGCCCCTGCTTCTGTTGGAAGGGGCTGGAGAAGGAGCCTGGGCTGGGGCACCCACAGCTCCCATCCCTGGCGCAGCCGGGAGCTTCAGACCTAGCATCTGCAAGGACAACTGAAGGCATCAGAACAGCCAAGAATAAATTCAAACACTGTAACATCTTTCCAAGCACTCTGCCAAGACAGGCTCTTTCCCAACAAAATATTCCCAAAAGCTTCCTCTGGATATGCTAGTGTCGTCATCCATTGGGAGCATCTTCCCACTTAATGCATCTGACTACATTCGTGTCCTCTCACATCAGCCTCCCGAAGCAGTCAAGCCCATCAATGGATGGCAAAGCCTCTGCCAAGCCCACATCAGCTCCGACCACTGTGCATGCATCACATCCCAACTGCCACAGTGCCTGCTGCCCCTATCACGGCACAAAGCCCTGGGTGACACGCTGCTATCAAACAGATGCATCTTGTGACCGATTGTAAAACCGAGTTGACAATTCCTCCTCTTTCCAGGTGATAGCATTGCTGCAGGTTTATCCCAGCAAGGCAGAAGGGAAAGGGTTTGGTAAGCAGTATCCAGCACCTGAAGGAGGAAAACTCACAAGAACAGCATCACAGTGTATTCCTCTTGTGTTCATTATCACCTGCATCTCATCTGAGGCTGCATGTGCCCCAGGAAGGCACTGCTTGACCCACAGCTACCAGCCCAGCAGTCATTACCCTGTACCTGGTGCACTGCACATCCGTACACAGGTTTACAGGGGGATGGTTTCAACTAAGGGCCCGAGACTGCACGTGGAGAGGAAAAATGCCTTCTTTTTCTGGCAAATGCTAGTTCACCAGATTTCATCACCTTGTCGATAACTTCACACATTGTCAGAAGCAGATTGCAAAGAAAGAAAGAGGTTTGGTGAGGCAGTAGCTCTAAAAAGACAGGGAACAAAGTGCCACAGAAGTCAGGGATTCAGCTGTGCAATGGTACTTGAAACCAGGGCACATCTCCTGTCTGGAGTCATGACAATCATTTCTCGCCAGTGAAGTGAGCAGCTCCATATTCTTCAGCCCAGCTGCATCATTACCTCACAGACCTAAGAGGCTCAAAGCCAAGCAGGCAGCTGCATGGCCACAGTGGTGCTGGACACATTGGCTGCTGCCAGGGCTCTCTGTGCCCAAGCTGTGGTACATAAACACACTGAAAACTTGGGCAAGATGCTTCAACCCTCTCCTGCAAGAGCAGAGATGGAGCAGGACGGTTGGCCTTACAGGGATGGATGCAATGCACGGGATCATGAGCATCCCTCCAAAAAGTGCAAGAAGAGGTAAAAAGAATCTAAAGCCAACCTGGTAGTTTTAACAGCAGATTTCTCTCTTCAGAGAATGCACAGCTCTGTCTCGATTGTGGAGACAAAGCTTTTAAGAATAAGCCTCCAAAGCCTCACTGGTTCCCACGGCTGCGTGGGTCCCTGGCAAGGGGAAGCAGAGCAGACGGGAGCACAGTCTGGAGCAATTGCTGGCAGTTCTCTCTAAACCCAGCTCTCTGCAGAGTCCCTCCTGCCTCTGAAGAAGGGTCCTGCCTCACTCCACTCTGCTCTCCTGCTGCTCCATCAGCAGCAGGTCCATCACTGGAAGCCACCGCCATGTGGGAAGCTGGAGAGCTGGGAAAGGGCAGGTTGGAGTGAAGGAAAAGAGCAGAGGAAGGTTTGGTGCAGGAGACCCCAGCAACAGAAACTGCTCCTACTCTTCTCTCAGTACTTTACCCCCAGATCCCTAAACCAGAAGGATGCAGCCCAATTCCTGCTCCCGTCTGCTACCTCTGCCCACAACCATCCAGTGGGGACTGGGGAACACGGAGCCTGTCCCACTGCGCCCCTGCCGCTCAAGCCCTGCTGCCCAGCTCCCCAGTGCCCACTTTGCACAGACAGCACATGGGTTTGTGACTTTAGCAACAGATTGACACAGGGTAGAAAAGGCAAAATGAGATTTGGGGATTAAAATCAACCAGTTCCCAAGACTCCAAGTCCACGGCTTTGAATTTGTCACATTACCAGGCACTGGTGTCTGAGCTGACATGGTGCTCAGGGAGGTGGTTGATTCACCTTCCCTGGAGGTGTTTAAGGGACGGGTGGATGAGGTCTTAAGGGACTTGGTTTAGTGTTTGATAGGAATGGTTGGACTAGAAGATCCGATGGGTCCTTTCCAACCTGGTTGTTCTATGATTCTTGTCCCACCACGTGCCCCTCACGAGACCACCTAGCACTGCCTGCGGCTGCACACCCAGCCATGGGGACAGTCTCCTGCCCTGGAACCTGCCACAGGAATTGTACCTGCTCCACCTAACCTGTCCTGAGCACACTTAACATGCCCATTTGTCCCACGCACCCTCCCAGCTGTTCCCAGGCCAAAAGCAGTTTGTGTTTTCTCTCCCTTTTTCCTCCAAGTAAGTGCTGAGCCTGGCAAGCAGGAGAAGGTTTAGCAGTGGTAACGACAAGCATACGTGCGTGCAGTCAAGCACACGGGTACATAAGGTGACAAGTGAAGTCTCAACCAACTGCCTCTAGCTGCGTGGGCTGCTGGATACACAGCTGCTTGTCCCCTGAGAAAAAGGGGCCTAGAAACGCTTGTGAATAATCCTCTGCCATCCTGCCTCCTCCTGCAGGTAAAACAGCCCTGTCAGAAAGAGACAGACACCTTCTACCTGCCACATAGAAAACCCTTACGCAAAGAGGGCAACTTGCACTTCGACTGGTTTAGGAGATCAAGGAGATGGTGGGAAAGGGAACAAGCAAAAGCCCTCAACAGCCAACACCCTCAAGCAACACAGACAAGCTAAGGAGCCACGGTCCTCCTGTCCTGCTGCACAGGACATCGGGACTGCACAGGAATAGGCATTGGGACCAGGATGTATTGAACAGACAGGCAGACAGAGCACCATTCCTGCGTCCGTATCGTATGGGAGTGGCGAGGGATGTGCCGGTCGGAATTTGTTGCCTAGGATACTCACTGGCAACCGTCACACAGAAGCCAAGGGTGGCATTTGGCCCTGAGAACCTAACTTACAGTAAGCCTAATTGTATTAAGGACCACACAGCGTATTGCTTTATTTGTAATGAGTTTTAGGCTTCGGAAGCTGAGAATCCCATCTGCAAGAGCAGACTGCTACAGGATTCAGCTA
This sequence comes from Coccyzus lansbergi, assembly GCA_033558105.1. NCBI lineage: Eukaryota > Metazoa > Chordata > Aves > Cuculiformes > Coccyzidae > Coccyzus > Coccyzus lansbergi. Next base: position 73,268 of record JAUMJK010000868.1, read on the forward strand.
TTAATAGCCACTGGTACACACTTACTTTTAGCCGAGGATCACGAGGGGGGAGGAGACAACCAGATGGAGACAGCGCATTAGGGTGACACAATGATGATCCACTTCCCCACATCCTCACACACATCTCAGGCTTGCAGCAGGGAGCAAGCAGTGTCATATGTGATTAACTCATAAACATCCTAATTAGAAAATTCTTACATTAGATCAAATGTCCAAACATGACATCCCTTGCCTCCTCCCTAGAGCCTGCTACAGACAAGGTGGTTCTGCAGACTTCAGTTCTAGCTTCAAAGCAGCTTTGCCAAGATCAGTGCCCAGCCTGAAAGCACACCGACAGCTAAGCACCGGTCAATATACCCAGCACATACAAGCAAGAAGCCTCACTTTGTTTACAAACTGCTCCGAGACTGCTAGTGAAGGAGGGATGGATGAGAACCAGGATCCGCTGCTGCCTCACTGACATTCCAGGATGCGGATCCCCGAGTGCCTGACTCGGGCTGGATTCCAGTTCCAGTGGCCCAGCAGGGGACATTGCAACCCAACACACACCACACCAACAGCGAACACTGACACTGGACCATCTCGAGATGCTTGAGAGTGATGGATCTGGCACCACTGACACCAGGAACAGCCCTGACTGTGAGAGGATCTCTATTTGGCATCACCAACACAATCTTGGGCAAACTAGACCTATTAGTGCCACAAGCACTGACCTCTGACTTTATTTTTAAGCCAAATGACTAATAGAGGATGCTTCTTCATAACCTGCTGCTGAAAAAAGTCTTCATGACTATTATTAGCTGGAGGCTCTTCACCAGTAACAACAAGCTGCTTTATTTTGTAGGACTCCTAATGAAAATATTACATCAAGGTGTCAAATAACAGTGCAGAACAGGATCCATAACCAAAGTGTTCTGGCTGCAGGGAAGCTCAGACCTAGCTGGTACTTGGGGAGAAGGTCTTCCAGCTGCACTTTGCTGGATGTGACCATGCAGCAGACACCTTTCGGGTGCCAGCAGCGCGGCAGAACCTCAGTGCTGGACCAGGCTGGCCGAGCGATGCCCTCTCCGTGGTCTGATCACTCACACACAGTCACACACTTGCTAGCAACAGCCTGGAGACTCTTCAGAGCAACCATGCCTGCACTTCTCTCCACCACCTAGCCCCGGACTGCTCTCCACTCTGACATGTAGAAATTGCAGGTTCAGAGCATCACTCCGTGCATTTTCCAGCCTAGCAAAACTCCTGGGACTCAGAGGCATTGCCAAGGGTAGCCAGGACCCCATGAACTGCACGACTTCAGCCACATTCTGCATGTAGCTGTGCCACAGGAGGTGAAATCACAGCAGTCTGTTGGCTGCACAAACCCACAGCACAGAGACCAGAACTAAGGCTGCAGTGGGAGGAAGGAGGGACACCTCTGGAACTTCACCAAAATCCACCAGCACGTCCCTGTCTGGAGAAGCGCAGATCCTCACTCACTCGGGTGTCACACAACGGCTTTTTGTGGAAGGTAAGTGCTGCAGAGATGCTTGCAAAGATTTTGATGGGCCAACGCGATGGGACTCTGGCTTCTGCCCAGAAACCAGGCAAACAAGCCAAGCCACCCCTGGAAACCTGCACTATTTGTTTCCTCCGGCTGAGAGTGTCGCTCCCAAACCGATCTTCACAATCAGAGGTAATCGCAGGCAGACATCTGGTGCATCACTCCTGCTAGCCAGAAGTTTTCAGCAGGGAACCAGTTAAAGCAACACTGCTCACGCTGTTATTATAATTAAGGGTCTGTCAGCTTACTGCAATCGGGGCCAAGTTTATTTCGGGGTTGTGAGGAAGGGCTCTTGGAAACCATCTCTCTAATTCCCCCAATTCTACACAGACACACATTTCCCTGGACAGCTCTGGCAGCTGAGGTCAAAGCAGCTGCCGACACCCAACCTCCAGCAGCAGCGCAAACCTCCTGCCTCAGAGCAGCAAGTGCATGGGTCCCGAGACAGGGGTCACAAAATCATCAGCTCCTAGTGGAGGCTTCCTCTACTTGCCAGACAGGTACAGTTGATACACACAGGTCTGGAAAGAATTAACTTTACATATACAGACCTGTAAGCATTCAGAAAACTCAGATTAAAAGTATGAAGCTTTTAGCTCCCTTCTGTTCCTTCTCCTGCGAATCACGCAGCACATTACAACATCTCCTGCTGCAGGTGACTGGGTGACAACCTTACCCCTCCCGTAACCAACCCTGTTGTTTCAGCAGAACGAAAATCAACAATGGTCATGAGAGTTATTTTGCTTGCTCATGAAACATCAGCTGTGCCTCATTTTCTCAGTGCAGAGTTCTCATCCTGATGCTGAAATTGCTCACTGGAACTACAGAGCCCATCTGTCCACACCCACAACCCACAGCAGTATTTTACGACAGAACATCATGAAGTGCTACCCTTAAAATGAAATGGCTAGAGAGAAGGAAACTCTGACCCCCTCATTAGGACATGGTTTAGTGTTTGATGGGAATGGTTGGACTCGATGATCTGGTGGGTCTCTTCCAACCTGGTGATTCTGTGATTCATAAGGATGTTGGGGAAGGGTTAAGATATTGAACAGGGCTGAACCCAGCACTGAGCCCTAGGGACACCACTTGTCACTGGCCTCCAGCTGGAGTTAACTCCGTTTCCCACCACTCTCTGGGCCCTCCAGCCAACCAGTTTCCCACCCAGGAGAGTGTTTGCCTGTCCAGGCCAGAGGTGACAGTTTCCTAAGCAGGATGCTGTGAGAAACTGTGTCAAAGGTTCTACTGAAATCCAAGAAAACTACACCATCTTGCAAGGGTCACGCCACACACCTGCCTTCCAGGACACCGCATCAGGCAGCAACAGAGCAGGGGCCCCAGAGAAACACAGATTCTTTTCTCGCACCCAGTTTGATGCTGGCTGAACAGCCAGAGAGGGGTGGCAGGATGAGTTGTCAGCAGCCAGTACTTGACTGGCACCTGTGCCCTGCACACAGGTCACTCTTCATCAGAGTCAGATCACGTTCCTGTACTCACAGAGCTAACAAAAGGAGCACTAGGAAATGCTGACTGACTCACCACCAAGGCCGCACCACTCCTGTGGGGAAGCTGGTGACACCACAGCGTGTGGGCAAGGCTGGTAGCACCACCAGCAGGGCTGCTGGGGCCAATCGAGGCACCCGGAGCACCCGGCACCAGGACCAAGTGCCAGCTCCAAGCTGTCCATCCCTGAGCGCTGCTGCAGCAGGACACTGCTCCATCCCCAAGGGACACAGCACACCAGCACTGCAGCACTGGGCAAGGACTGCGCTCTCTGCAGGGCCACGTTGCCCCAGCTCATCTGCTAAGTAACAGCTGAAAGACCTTTATCTTGCTGTCAACGTGTACAGCACTGGGCACCTGAGAGCAAGAATGAAAACACCAAGATGAAGCTTAAGAGAAATAGGAGTCTTCCAAAGTCTACAAAACCTTGGAAAACAGTCTATTTGGGAAGCACCGTGTGTGAGGCTGGGCTCACTGGAGCTGCAGGTGAAACAGTCACTGTTTCAGGATCCAGAGCTTCCATACTTCTTGGGGAGCTCGTTACCAGCAGTTTGGATAGTTTCCACTTCAGTGGCCCTGCACGAAAATGAGTTGCAGATCAAACCAGGCAGCCAATGGAATTTTTAAATGAAACTACAGAACTACTTAAATTCCCATCTGAGGATGTTACCACAGGGTCAAATCCTACCCTGGCTCAGATAATGCAGTAACAGTAAACATTAATGTGCACTACGGAACATGATTTATTTCTGCTGAGCAGGCTTGGCATCTATAAATCTCAGCACTCTTAACATTTAAAGTTGTTATTCCAGTGGCAAAATAGACATGAGGGAGATAACAGTCTTTATCTCCATTAACGTTTTATTGTTACTCAGAGAGTATGGATAGGGATTGATCCAAGGGTAGGAAAATCACAGCAATTTGTTTGCATACTAGGGAAGCTGAGATAATGGTTGTGTTTTATGACTGCACTAGGGAATGAACTGAAATGCAGGACAGAGGAGATCGAAACGGGAGATCAGGTGTCTATTTTGGTTTCTGGTTTCTATTTCAGTTACCTTTCCATGCACAGGCTCTGCTCTGGCACAACAATAGGAGAGGGAGCCCATCCCAGTTGACTGGATGCTCACAGCAAGCCAGGAAACAGTTTTTAAAGGAAACAAAAAGGCTGCATGACAATTGTGTGCAAAAATGCAGACAAACAGCATTGCAACGGAGGCAGGATCTTTCTGGATACCCAGTCACCTGGGCACAACTCCACTCTTCCACTTAGCCCTGCTGCCTAGACTCCTGGGATTCCCGCAGCCTCCACGGGGTTGCAATAAAAAGCTTCTGACTTGCTCGGCATTTTTCTTCCTTCCTGAGGTACACACCACATCTCAGATGGCGACAACATCCTTGCCTCAGAGTCACCTTCCCAAAGTGAGCTGGAGCTGCGGCCAGGGCCCCATTGCAGGAGGCTTAAGCAGCTGAAGGCTTAAAGACAAGTCAGAAAAAGCCCCCCCTGGGGCCGGGACCCGCTGTGCCAGGGTGGGCTACTCTTCCCACTCCCAAGCGTGCCTCCCGCACAGAGACAGCCTGGCGGCTGCAGCTCCATCCATCCCCAGCACAATTAACTGCTGGATCTACCTGCAAACCTGATGGGAAACCACATGAGGATGTCAAGGACAACAGCAGCACCTAGGACTCCTTCAAAGAGTGAAGTCCCAGTAATTTGTGCCACATTTCCGGAGTGATCCAAAGCCCACCAGCACGGTGCAAGAGGAGCAGTACCACTCCCAGCTCTGTCCGTGCCTGCAGCTGCTATGGGAGAACAAAAACTGCTCAATCAAAACCCTTCAAATGTTTCCCCTCAAGAAATCAGGCTCACAATGAATCAGGAGAAAAATAACAACTGGTGCCGGAAAAACTGCTCTGAATGGAGACATTGACTCTAACAGCTCAATTACGCCTTTACTGGGGAGGGCGGCAGGGACGCAAGCTGTGCACAGCGTGTCTGACAGGGGACAAACAGTGCGTCCCACACCTGGCTCCAGAGCCCAGGCACCAGGGCAGGATGGCAACGGCTGCACCTCATCCCTTCCAGGAGCAATGGACCAGGTGTGGCGTGTTCAGTCCAGGTGTGCTCTGCTCTGGCTCCCCAGCTCCAGGGCAGGGATACACCAGTGTCCTCAGTCACAGGGACCTTGGGAGGGCCATGAGGAGCGCGGCTGCCGCTGCACGGGCATCCAGGCATCATGGCAGCACCACATGGAGATGCCGAGACAAGTCAGTGGGTGCTTTGGAGCTCACCCAGCAGGCCCAGACAGACCTGCCATGCAGCAGCTCTGCTGTCGCTGGGCACCCCAGATCCCCCGCTCCAGCCCCATGGTAGCGGGTGCCTGCACCACACTGCCTGGCACACTCCAGTGGTACCCGAGCTCCGCGCCGGCTGCAGCTGGGGCTTTGTGCCTGCTCAGCACATCAGCGTAAGCGCTTCCAGCTCCTGGCTGCAGGCACACAGCCGAGATCGGGAGGAGCAGGGAGGAAACAGCTGCTATTTTTAACCTGCCTCATCAGCATCCTGCATGTCAAGATGCCTCAGCTCTGCTGTGCCTGCAGGGCTCTGGGGGTCTCACCTCAGAATGAGCCAGCACACACCTTTCACGGCAGTGATGGGAGACACCAGTCCACACCAGCGGAATTTCCAGCAGCCTCAGCAATTGGAATAGATACTCAAAGGATCTCATGCATGAACCTCTATTTCCCCTCCCCACCCTTGGCAGAGGTACACCTCACTCCCAGAGTTCAGGGTAGCTGATGATGTCCTGATCTGCTCAGCATACACCATTAAGCGCCACTTCCCGATGGCTTTCCAGGCACCACATCCTGCCAGCGTTTTGGAGAGGAGGCATTACAGGTTTGGCAGAGCCCAACAGGCTCTTGTTCACACAAGCATCCGGAAGAACCTTGCCCAGGAGCAAGGCCATACTGGGTCAAACCAAAAGCGCATAGAATCATACAATCATTAAGGTTGGAAAAGGTCTCTAAGCTCGTCCAGTCCAACTGCCAGCCCAATCCCACCGTGCTGACAGAATCATGTGCCCAAGTGCCACAGCCACACGCTTTTTGAACCCCTCCAGGGATGGACATTCCCACACTGCCCATGGCAGCCTCTGCCAGTGCTTCACCACTCTTTTGACAAAGATTTCTTTTTCTATTATCCAATGTAAACCTCCCTGGCAGGACTTAAGACCAGTCTCCAGCCCAGTGTCCCATCTCCAGTGGACAATATAAGAGGTGCACACAAACAAGGCAACCACGTAACCTGTTTCCACTGATATCCTCCCACCCTCTAACGATGTTCAGCTCAGGGGCCTCCTGAGCCAGAGGTGGTCCCTCTACATTCAGCAGACCTCGACATATTTCATGACCTTGCAGAAGCTAAAAGATCATGTGGGTTGACTACCTCATGAGAAAGTTTCCCAAGTTTGCTCCCCTTCACATGACTGCTTTGCCAGACCTTCAGCCATTTCATAGAATCACCAGGTTGGACAAGACCCACCAGACCACCGAGTCCAACCACTCCCACCAGACACCAAACCATCGCCCTCAGCACCCCACCCACCTGTGCCCCAAACACCTCCAGGGAAGGTTTCCCCACAGAAGGAATGCCTGGATGCCCATACAGGGGCCCTGGCTCAGGGGAAAGACTGGCGGAGGGTTTTGAGCCAACACAGCTGGTTCCCAGAGCAGAAAGAAGCCAACAGTAACAGAGACTGGGGCAATACCGGGTTTCAGAGCGAGACCACTCCACGTTGCTGTTGGTGCCTGCTGGGAGCAACCCGGCTTTCCACAGCATCCGTGTGGGAGCAGGTCTCGGCTTGATCCTCACACAGAGACAGGAAAGGGGAGATGCCAAACCCCATCTCCTGCAGACGGGTGTGAGCACCACAGATGCCATCACCAGTGACTGGGCACTCGCACGGCCCATCCACAGTGGGTTGGAGTCACTTCATTACCTGCTCCTGGCTCTCTCAGTAATCCCGAGATTACAGAGTCCCCAAGCACTTCTGTTCTCTCATTAATCTGTGGATTAAAGTATCCCCAAGTCGGCTGTGACGCAGTGCACTACATGGGCTGGGTTATACTGCTCTCCGCGCAGTGATCCCTCGATTAGACATAAGGAGACGTGTCCACGGGTCCTTCCGACCTGGCTGGAGCACAGACTCAGGGAGAAGGAGGGAGACCTAATCAAAGTGCGTGGATATAAATAAAAAGCACAAAGTATAGGACTGTGTTTCATAATCAGAGTACTTACATGATAAAACAACTTCAAGGAGGTTCCCGGATTAATCAAATCCCAATCCAGATGATCCCCAAACGGCAATTAATTTGCGACAGCAAAGTACCCGGCAGCTCCCATCCTGAACCCGGCACTGGGAGAAAACACCATGCTCGGTGCTTCCCTGAGGACTTCACATGGATTTTAACAAAAGTCCCTGTCACTGAGAACTCTTTGCAAACAAACCCAGAAAAGGAAGAAGCCTTTAGGGACCTGGCACAAAGCTGCGGAGGCTGTGGGTTGGGTACAGCCCCAGGCACCTTCTGAAGCTCTGCCAGCATCAGGACAGGGCAGGAATGTGCCTGGAAGGGCATTGGAGCTGCACACCGAGCCCAGGCAGGCAGAGGGAGGGACAGAAACCCCTGGGGAACAGACATGCACCCAGCGACCTGAGGAAATCGGGGACCAGCTCTTGGGTTTTAATCACACAGACTGCTTCTCTCTCCCCAAAGGAGAGAAAAAGAGCCTGATCCTCCTGTCCTGTGCCGTACACAGAGGTGGGTTATGCATCTGACAGCACACAGGTGCCCAAAGGCCCTCCCAAGGTGCCATGTGGGGACTCGCAGGGCCACAGTCCCATCACCAGAGCAGAGGGGACCAGCATCAGGACCCCTTCCCACAGCACGATGGAAGGGCCAGGAGAAAGATGGGATGGGAATGATTGAGAGAGGCAAAGGGTTTACAGCTGGAAGTAACAAGATTAAACCAGGAAAAGGGAATCAAGACTTAATGATAGATTTCTCAACGACAAAATCTATTTGGTTTGGGAAACGCTCCTCAAGGGGATTAAAGACTCGCAGGGCCTCGTCCCACTGGGTTGAGCATGACGGCCACCACTCCCGTCCATCCAAACCCACTGCACACGAGGGTTGGGCCACGACTGTCACTCTCACCAGGGCACAGAGCACAGAAAGGGGCATTCACACCATTCCTCCTTTGTTTGCAGGTGTTTACCCCATGATAAGCCGTGAAGACTAAGAGACCTGCCAGGTGGACATCAATGCTACACGAGAATGGTCAGACCCACAGCTTGAAGACTAGGAGATGGGCATCTGGGCCAGGCCAGCTCTCGGGGCGAGGGCCCCTCAAACATCTCTAGCCATTTGTATTCAAACAGCCTCAACTTGTCCTACTTTCAACTGGGCACTCACCAGACCTGCCAGTGGAGATGGGTTTATGCAGCATAACAAACCAGGCATGTTTTCTGAGTATTTTTCATGAGATCTGCCATTGTGGGGCTGTACTGTGAGGTCTGAGCCAGTGAAGAACCTCACTGGCATCGCCCCAGAACCAGCCCACCCGCTCCCTGTGCCAGGGCGAAGGCGCAGCAGCTCCCGGGGGTGCACACAGCATCTCTGGAGTCCCCACTCCCTGGCGACCGGAGGAAGGAGCGCAATGGCCGCAACTGCTGAGCACCAGGCAGGAACCAGGCATTCCTGAGAAAGCTTCTGAAACACCATCCTCACCCCATATTTGCATAAAAACATCAGCCCTGCTTCAGTGACAGCAGCTCCTCGCTATGCCAATTGCATAACCTCCCTGCTCCTCCACTGACACACCCCAGAAACCCTCATTTCCAGAGCACGTCGGCGCCTTCTGAACAGGGCTTGGGAGGATTTGGGGTTTAAAGAGAAGACCAATCACGCTGGTGTGGGCACGTGCGGCTTTCACACTTAGAGAGAATAAAACAGAATTATCTTCCTTAACGTTTTCTGACCCTAGCAGGATCTGCCACTTCAAATTGCATCCAGCTCTCCTCTAGGAGAACAACTGCACTGAGAGCTGAGGTGCTGAAGAGCACCAAGCACAGCTCGCAGGGGATGCCCACCCAGCAGAGACTCTGGGGAGGCTGCTCCGGCCCTGCCACAGCATTGGGGTCACCCTGGCTCACCCCGATACCCACCGCACGCTCAGGCTGCTGCATTTCTATCGGGAGCTTTGGTACAGGCTGCTGAGCAACGCACGAGGCTCTTCTGAGAGAAGAAGAACCAGCACTCGGCTTGGGGGGATTCACCAGGGATTTCTAGACAGACTGGATCTCAACACAGAAACCTCGAGCAGGAGAATCCCCAGAGCTGCCAGTGTCAGAGGCTGAAATCGCCGCAGGCGCATCCCAACCTCCATCCTTCCCGACCAGGACAACCGAGTTCTCAGCAGGTCACGACTAGGCAGCTACATTCCTATTTTTCATTACAAGGCTGCAGCTGCCTTCCTAAGGCAGCAATGACAAACCCAGCCTCCCGCAGAGCGCAGGGCGATGGGCGCCTGGGCAGATGGGAGCTCAGCCCCATCCCGGCCACAACACCCTCCGGGAAGCTCGGGCTGCCCCATCCCACGCAGCAGGAATCCCTCCCGACCCTGTGCTGGAAAACAGGCTGCGGAGAATCCCGCGTGGCCCCCGCGGACCCTCCTCTCCCCTCTCCGCAGGGAACGGGGGAGATTTAGGCTGGAGATTAGGAGGAGGTTTTTCACGGAAAGGGTCATTGGGCATTGGAAGAGGCTGCCCAGGGAGGGGGTTGATTCCCCTTCCCTGGAGGTGTTTAAGGGACGGGTGGATGAGGTGCTGAGGGACATGGGTTAGTGTTTGATAGGAATGGTTGGACTCGATGATCCTTTGGGTCTCTTCCAACCTGGTTGTTCTGTGATTCTGCAAAGAGCCATCGCGGCCCCCCCTGCCCGCAAGGAACACCCAGAGCCGCAGCAGCCTCTCCTCCGGCCGCTCAAAGCTTTCCCATCCATAAACCAACTGGAGATCTCCTGCCCCCACGAAGCCTCCTGCAGCCGTGAGCTGGAGCCATAACGTTCCCCAGGTCTGGTCCTGCGGCCGCTTCCTCGGGAGCCTCAGCGGCAGGAACCGGCGAGAAAAGCCTCTGTGGCCGCTAACGAAGGAGCCTGTCGGGCCCGTCCGGCCCCGGGTCCCGCGCGGGGCGGGAGCTGCGGGATGGGCCGAGGGCTGTCCGGCTGCTGAGTCACCGGGGCTGCCCCGCGGGGACCCCCGCACCGGGGGGATGCGGAGAACGGGGGGGGATGCGGGAATGCGGGAGGGGGAGAGGGGGTGCGGAGGGAGGGGGATGCGGGGGCACACGGAGGAGATGGAGGGGGGTGCGGGGGGAGCCGCGGGGCCGGCCCCACCTGCGTGGGGCGAGCGGGCTGCGTCTCACCTTCCGTGGCATAGCTGTGGTCTCGCAGGAAACTGCCGCTGATCTTGCGGCTGTCGGCGTCCTCCTCCATTGACGCGGGGCTGGCTGTGGGGCGCGGGGCGTCAGCAGCCGCAGCCGCGGATCCATCCTCCCCCCCCCCCCCGCACCCGGCTCCGCGGCGGCGGCGGCGGCGGCTGACACTGCCGGGGGGGGCGGGGAGCGGGGGGCGGGGCTCGGGCCGCGCAGGGACCGCACGGACAGACCGACCGAGGCTCGAACGGGCCGGGGCAGCACGCACCGGAGCGGGGGGGACGGCGCTGGGTCACCCGGACCGGTTGGGATCGGATCACATGGGCTCCGCTAGGATCGGCTCGGCTGGGCTCCCATCGCCTGCGGTCGCATCGGATCACATCGGTTCGGCCGGGATCGTCTGCGATCGGATCAGCTCGGATCGGCTCGGCTAGGATCGGCTCGGCTAGGATCGGCTCGGCTCGGATCTGATCCACCGGGATCGGCTGGGATCGGCTCGGATCATAGCGTCATAGAACCATAGAACAACCAGGTTGAAAGAGACCCATCGGATCATCGAGTCCAACCATTCCTATCAAACACTAACCCAAGTCCCTCAAGACCGATCACATCGGCTCGGCTTGGCTAGGCTCGGCTTGGCTAGGCTGGGCTCGGATCTGTGCCCGCCCGGTCGGGCAGGCTCGTGCCGGGGGTGGCGGCTCTCCTGCCGGTCCCCGTCCCCGGTTGCTGTGCCCGGGATGCGCCCCCTGAGCCTCCCACCGGCAGAAGCCACCGTGTGACTGCAGCGAGTCCCCGCGAGGTGAACCGGGACAGGGTCGCAGCGAGAGCTCGGTGTCTGGGACACGGGACAGAGCCGCATGGACCGAGTGCCCCAGGACAGGGCTGTGGAGAGGCCAGGGCTGCGGTACGAGGGCAGTGCTGGGCGCTGGCTGGGGACAGGGAGCACACACGGGCACAGGCCACCCTGTCCTGCCACCCACCAGCACCAGGAGCCCAACACACTCAGCCCCCCTCGGAACCGGCTCAGCCGCCAGAGCCCTGGGCCCAGGCAGGAGGTGCAAGACAGCCTCAAGCTCCACCAGGGGAGAGTTAGGCTGGAGATTAGGAGGAAGTTTTTCACAGAAAGGGTCATTGGGCATTGGAATAGGCTGCCCAGGGAGGGGGTTGATTCCCCTTCCCCGGAGGTGTTTAAGGGACAGGTGGATGAGGTCTTGAGGGACTTGGTTTAGTGTTTGATAGGAATGGTTGGACTCGATGATCCGATGGGTCTCTTCCAACCTGGTTGTTCTATGATTCTATGATTAGCTTTGCTGGGACCAGAGGGGACGTGAAGGATGCTGAAGGAATGGGCTAAGATGCTCAGTAAGGCTGGAAATACAGTGGTGAGATGCAGCTCCATTCCCTCCCCTCGTGTCTTATCGTGATTACAATGTCATTGGGAGGGGACAAGACTTTACAGGCTATGTTGTTATTCTGAGACTATAGAGTCATAGAAACACAGAATCACCAGGTTGGAAGAGACCCATCAGATCATCGAGTCCAAGCATTCCCACCGATCTCTAACCCGTGTCCCTCAGCACCTCGTCCACCCACACCTTCAACACCTCCAGGGCAGGTGAGTCAACCATCTCCCCGGGCAGCCTGTTCCAGTGCCCAATGACTCTTGCAGTGAAGAATTTTTTCCTTATGTCGAGTCTGAACCTCCCCTGGCAGAGCTTGAAGCCGTTCCCTCTTGTCCTGTCTCACAGCTGCCTGAGGAGCTGCTTCTTTCAGGGGAAGCACAGGTGAGAGAACCCCTGGGAGATGAGGCTCGAGGACTCCAGTACGGCCAGTAAGCACCTTGTGTTGAGAGGGCCCTGCACAGCACTGCAGCACTGGCAAACTGCGGCATCACAGCACCAGCGCACTGCACTGCAGCTGCGCCACACAGCTGCACCACTGCACTGCAGCACCGGCACACTGCACTGCAGCACCGGCACACTGCACTGCACTGCAGCACCGGCACAATGCACTGCAACACCGGCACAATGCACTGCAGCACCGGCACAATGCACTGCAGCACCGGCACACTGCACTGCAGCACCGGCACACTGCACTGCAACACCGGCACAATGCACTGCAGCACCGGCACACTGCACTGCAGCACCGGCACAATGCACTGCAGCACCGGCACACTGCACTGCAGCACCGGCACAATGCACTGCAGCACCGGCACACTGCACTGCAGCACCGGCACACTGCACTGCAGCACAGCAACACTGCAGCAGAGCACTGCAGCACTGCGGAGAAGCATCTGAATCCTCTCAGAGGAAAGGTGAGAGAGAGGAAAAGCTCTTTCTGCCCTGCGCCATGACCTTGTGAGGAAAGGTGACCTGCCAGGCTCTCTGCTGCCTGCCTCCCTGGATGCTTTCTGACAGTCTATGATTCTAGGAGGTTGATATACGGCCTTGTAAAGCTGCAGCTTGAAGAACTCTGGCATTTACTCATGTATAACTTCAAGGATTTGTCAGTCAACCACATCGCATCGTGGGCCATTCATTCACATGAGGATTACCGGTGTGGCAAGGCAGGAGCATTCATCAGACAGGCATGAGCCTGAAGTCTCCACACCCACAGCCTCCACTGAGTTATCCTGGAATGTGGGGTCCTTGCTCTCGTCACCAGGCGCACATTTAAGCTAAGCAAGCAGGCGGTGTTTGTGGCTGACACTGCTCTCGGTTGCCGTGGGTGAGATCCGCAGGTCAGTCTGGTGACACCCACGGTGACAGGGCACAGGGCCTCACCGTGGTTTCAGGGCAATGCGCAGAGATGCGTTTTCCAGAGCTTTCCTGCAGCAATAACCCCAATGCTTTAAACCTCCCCTCTGTGTGGACCCTACAGCGGGAGGTTCAGACCCACACCCAGCTCAGCAGGACTCGGAGCCGCTGGTAACCGACACCTCTGTGCTTGTCACCTCCTGTCTCCAAAGGGCAGGAAGGGGTATGGACCTCCCTCAGGAAAAGAGAAAAGGAAAAGAAAGGTTAAAATCAAAGCAAAGCCCTGCACGCAGGACTGGGATTGCCTCTGCCTGGGATGTGTTTGCCTGCGGGTGTGTGGGTGTCGGGCACAGCACTGCTCTGGCATCAGCAATCCAGCTCCAGAAAAAGAGAAATACAGGCAGATTTTTAGGGAGCGAACATTATGGTGCCGCACCCTCCCTTCCGACCCCGATGGCAGCCTCAGCAAGAAGGTGACGCCCTGATGAATAACAGGCCCCTGCAAGGCTTGTGACCATGGGAAACACACACAAACCAGCAACCTCCTTCCCTTGCTTCTCAACAAGCTCCATCTCCACCGTGTTTCCATTTTAACATGCACCATGTCCTTTCTCCTTTATTAACCAGAAAAATCGTCCTCCTCACTGTGCATGCATTATAGTTACGTATTCACAAGTCCTGGGGAGTTTGTCGATACACTCTATGGTTCAAATGCATCTACAGGCACCTGTTTGTTATGCAAGGTGCATAGGAGCTGCATCGTGAAATCCATTTATTCTCAGCTTTTTAGAATCCAGGAACGAGCTTTTACAGTAACTGAAAGCATTAGCTGTCCTAAGCGGGAATCCATTTGCAGATTACAGTCGCCAAAGGTCAGCTTGTAGCTGTCAGTGGCTTCCAAACCCCCCTGTGCCTGTCACATTACGTACTTTGACATCCCTTGAAGAGCCAGGACACTTTCCGCTCCACTGGTTTTTGCTTCAATCAGAATAGGTTTAAGAGCTCCTCTGCAAGGTGTCTGTGGGACCTCAGCAGCACATTAGGAATAATTGAATCAAACCTCCCGTTTTATGCTCCGCAGAAAACTTCCTTCACCTCGTTTATTTCACCTTCTCATCCATGAGCATTAAATCTATTTTCCTAACTACCAGTCTGGGCTAGAACACTAACCTCCAGGTTTTAACTGTTAGATGTGGGTTTAGGTAACAAAGTTTCTTTTAAAATTGCAAGGATTTTTGCTGTTGATTAACTGATTGTTAGGGCGGTGCCATCGTTGAGAGTGAACATGCTCCTGGGGAACACCTCCGGCAGCTCCATCCTCCTCATCCGCAGGCACAGGTTTGGGGTGCTGTGGGGTCACCAGAGAGCGTGTGTGAGTCCCACTACACGCTGAGCCCCCTGCGCAGCCCCAGCCCTTCTTTCTCACAGAGCCCACAACTACACTGCACTAAGTCACTTTGTCTCTCACGTTTTCAACCACAAGCTGGGAATCTTTTGCCCATATCCAGGGTGAAGTTCCGACCGTGTGAACCTTAATTAGCATGACTTCAGGAACACCAGTTATTTACTAGATTAAAGCAAGTTCAAAACAATTGGGAAGGCAGATCACACGCAACGGGTGAACTGCAGCCGTGTCCTCCCTGAATGACGGGGAACAAGGGTCAGGACCCAGGGCAGAAAAGGGAAGAATCAGTTCATTGAATGCAAAGTAGGCGAAGACGTCTGCCTGCCAAAGGTCATACGATAAATTGATCTGCTCGGCCTTCCCCCTCCTGCCACGCGCTGTTGCTGCTACTGGTACAAGCTGTACATGATTAACAGCACACACCAGTAACGAGGGCTGCCACCCACCCAGCCCAGGGAGCAGCTGCTCTCCAAGCGCTTTCGCTTCTGTCTTCAATTAGGCTGACCAGTTTCTGCAGTGTTTTATCAGGCCTTTCACCATTTTTACTCTTTCCTGCCTAAGCATTTTGTGCTGGGGGCTGAAAGCAGCTTCCCTTTGCCTCCTCGCTGGCCCTTCTTTGGGCCAGCCCCACGCAGCTCCCATCTTCTGAGCTAAAACTTTGTTCTTCCATCTTTGCTCTTCCTCAAATAGCTACGACTGAGGAAGTGGGGTCTGTTTTTTCAGTGCAAAACTACACATCTTTTGCTCACACATATAAGTGTGTCTACACACGCACATCGCCCATGTCAGCACAGAGCTCTCCATGCACCGAACGGGGCCAGGCAATTCCACACCATCAAGCGCAGCCACCGAATTGCAGGATCAGAGCCCCAGCATTTGGAAGAATAAACACTTTTGTGCTAGATGATCAAGGTTTCACAGTCTGTTCTCCGTTGAAAGCAGTAATAATTGAGGACCATAGCAATTATCAGGGCTGGAAATCAGCAGGAGCTCTTCCCATATGTTCAATCTTGAATACGTACATCAGGTAAGAAATAACTTTTTTTAACCATGTTTTCAGGTATTCCCTTTGTATTATCTCATTGTGGACTTCAGATGTACTCTTCACTGGTACTTTTTTATAGAGAGGAACTTTATATACATAAGAAAATATGCATTTATCCTATGGATCGCAAAGGAGGCACAGCAAATCAAGGAGAAATAACCGCGGAGTGTGCTGAAATTAGAAAAGAGTCTTATTTCTATGTCCCTTAATCAGCAGACCTGGATTATCTGCTGGTTGTTCAGCAACCTCATGTACATCCCTGCAGTTCATCACCTCCAAGCACAACAGCCACTTCGCTGTCGGTGCCACAGCTTCTTGGAGCTCCAGCTGGACTCACAGGTACCTCAGGTGTAATGACCTGCTCCGAGTCCAGTGCGTGGCCAGCAGCCTCAGCAACCCGGCTGCTTGGCAGCGCGTGTGCCCCTGTTCCTTCACCCTGCCAGGGTTTGTGTGGGCAGGGATGTCACCGTTAGGTGACTTTGTAGGCGTGATCAACCGCACCATAACCATGCAACCACAAACATGTTGCTGCCAGGAAAAACTTGTTATGAATGATTTCCACCTTTACTCTAAAGATGATCCGGCTGTACGATACTAATTTTCTCTGTATTATTAATAAATTACATTATCGATAAATACACTGCAGGACACATACGACACCCCCACAATGGAATGAGGCACAGACTATTCCATGAGTGTCCAAGACTTCAGTGTCCTTCAAAGGATACAGTGTGAAGTGTTTGTCACGTGTTCCTCACATCAGAGATATAATTAGCTTAAATACTTACACAATAAATAGGATTTGCCGTTTCTGAAGATTAAGGCCTCATGTTACAGCATCAGTGCATCAGAACCAGTTGAGCACAGTCAATGCTAAGGAAGAAGTTTCTGCATGAAAACAGCTACTCTGGGCACTGCTGTGAAGGAGAAGTTTTGCTTCTTTGGTTTTTTTAACTGGACCAGCAAGATCCACACACAAGATGGGAAAACCAGAACCTGACTGGTGTTTGAGGGGTATGTAGGTCACTAGATACAGAGGTGAGAGCCGACGTACACAGCACCCTATAGTATATAAACTCTGGCTCTTGCCCCAAAGTGCTTCCGTCTGCTGCGGTGAAATGTGATACAAGGGATTAAGGGGATGCAAGATGACACAAACATTGTTCATGAGATAACTGCTATAGGAAGTCTAAGCCTAAATAACAAAATCTACTGAGCACAGAGTGGGAAGAGAAAGGCAGTATTTTCTCTGTTGGATTTCCCTGTTGATTTATTTCCAATTGGTGAAGAAAATCACCCTTTTATTTCCACTATTTCATACAGAGTTACAATTCCCAGAATGATTTGTGTTAGGTTAGGTCACCATATAGGAGGAGAACGTGAACTCACATCTGCATTGAGTGGGGCAGATAGGGTAGAATTATACTGAAGGTCACCCATATATCTTCAGCTGGCTCCACACCTCAGCCACGCGCAGCCCTTTTCATCTGCTGCTGATGAATCAGCGAACACAGACTGGGCTCCTCATCTTGGCTCTAGCCACCGGCGGCCACTGGTGTGTACGAGTGTGTGAGGGGCTTTCCAAAAAAACACTTCTCATTCATCACTCTCCTACTTCAAAAATACAGTCATCAAGCCAAACGTGAAAAACAGTTCCACTGAGCAAAGGTGACAGCTATAAACTGCGGTAATAAAAAAACCCAAACCAAAAAATCCTGGAGAGCTATCGGACAACCAGCAGGCTGTGAAGTCTCCTGTGCTGTACGCAGTCTTCATACTCACCTACACTGATTTAGAAAACTCTGGGAGGAAAGATGGGATCTGAGAAACATGCAGGGATATAAAGGGGATGGAAGAACATCACATTGGCAGGATAAAGATAGAGAATGTCTTAGAACCTCGGCTGGGTCTGTGCTTTTCTTACACCGAGGAGAGACCAGCCTGTAACTGAATGTAAAACTGGTTGTGCTGCCAGAGAATAAGCCCAGAGTACAGCTGACGGGAGGGCAGGGGGAAGACAAAGCCACCATGGGGAGACTTAAGAGTCTGCACAGCTTCTCAAAACGCTAACACTGTAAAACTAATATTTGTGTGTCGCTGATAACTACACATGAACTACCTCATGTCATTTGGTGAAACAAACCTGGAAAACTGTTGACTAATAAAAGATATCACGTCTTATTAATGTTCGTAAAGTAATTATGAAAAGCACAAATCCGTCTGTTAAGTAGCCAGCAAACAAGACAAATGACTGCATTATGTTAAACAGCTTATAAAATGCCTGAGGGAAGGAAATCCAATAGCCCCAACCAAATCACTAACCAAGCAGGAGCCACGTCCAGCACACAGGCTACACGAGAACACAAACGCAGGCATGTGCTCACACACACCAACCAGCATTTCTCGAAGCCTTTTTCCTGCATTACATATAATAACAACATAAGCAATTAGGTCAGCAAGATGTTATGTGTAAAAGTCTGCACTGAAACATGATGATGTGATCATTAAGATTTTATTGTCCTTTTATAAGCAATTACTTCCTAAAACAGCCAATGATCCCCACCAAGACGAGACCGGAAGAATATGCAAATTACATGAAATCCAATTGCCCCCTGTCCGCACTGGGAATCCAGGTGGTTTAATCCAATTTGGTAAACAAAACTAATTTAATTCTTGTCATGTTTTTGAATGATTTCTGAACATTTAAAGGAAGAAACAGTCATGGATGGAGAGTAGTTCATTAGCATGAACATCATCACCCCATCAGTGTGTCCTCTGGACATGCAGTGCACTCCTGAGGCATGAAGCAGCCCATTCTTCATGCAATATGGATGCAAAACTGGATAAGAGCTTGTATGAAGTCTTATCATGATCAGTCACCTAAACCAAGGAATTGTGCTAATTAACAAAAGGCATTTGAATAGTATATTTCATGTGGTCATCCCGAGTTCACACCTGTCGGTAGCTCTCTGCACCCACACACACTGTCCTGCTGCCGAAGGAATCCTGGGGTGAGAGGCTACCTGTCCCCATCCCCTCAAAGGAACAGCCGACAGCAGCACCCGCGGCTTCTGGGCTCCACACTTCACCTCTCTCAGCCCTTCCACTCTGACTCACCACACCCGATTAGAACCAGAACCAGGCATAACACTGCTGACTGCAGAGTCTGTTTGACAGCCATATAGATGCTGTTGTACATAACTTCTGCCAGCAGACCATGGCAGAGAGGCTGCAGCGCTTGATTTTCATGAGACTCAAATTTATGGAGAAAAAAGTCAGAGGCATTGACTCCTGCCCTCAAATAATCTGTGTCAGAAAAATATGACCATGACATTCTATCAGCTGCATTCTCCAGGGTCTTCCCAGTCTTACACATGAGAAATTTCATCAGTGCGAATTTTATGGCTTCTAAGTTTAGACAACACAGAGAGTGAGGTCAGGCACAACAAACCTGAGCTGCTTTTCCTCTCAAGGACAACTACTCTTGAAAAATTACAAAGCCAGCCCAGACAGGAGAAGATCAAGGTTTGAGAGCAGCCCGAGCAGCAGAAGGTTGCACATGGGCTCCTTTGCAGGTAATTAGTTTGCTGTGCAGCTTTGTGTGCACTCACCTTCAGGATGGAGCAACCACAGAAGATGGAGGCTGTTTGCCTCCCCCATGAGAGGAGGATGGGGGAGGCACAGGAACCCCCCCAGGGCTTTGTGGTGGGATTCCTGCTCCCCCCAGACAGGACCAAGGCTCAGCCCTTGCTCTGCACCAGGCACCCCCAGCTCTGGACCTGCTTGGGCATGAGGAATCATCACTGGGGTCCTGCCTTTCTCCTGAAGGTGATGAAGTGAAGAACATTAACACTGCTGTGACCCCTGTTGGCCTCTGTCTGGGCATCCTTCCTGGGCCCAACACGATGCTGCAGATGTGACCTACTTGGTGTGAACCCAGCCTAGAGGCACAGCTTTTTCCAGCCCAGAGAGCCCAGAGCAGGAATCACCCGTGGGTTTCAGTGGTTACTTCCACCAAGAGAACATCTCAGATTGGGAGGAGACCCAGGACTCACATCTTGGGTCCATCCGTCCCTGTCCGGCACTGCGTCCCACTGCTCAGTGCCACACGTGCTCTCCCCCTGTTCCCTGAGCCCACTGGGTCCACGATGGGGACTGAGTGCACGATGTCCTGGTGACGACACACACGAGCCAGATCTGCTGGAGCAGGAGCAAATGCCAGAGGGAGCGGGTCCGATGGCCGTGCAGACACAGGCTCCAAGCAGGGCCTTACAAGCCCCATTTCCAGAGGAAACTCAGCTACAAAATCACTGACTTTCTCGTCAACACTGCATGGAAGGGGGAAAAGCAGGCAGCAGCACTGGAAGCAAATCTGTGCAGAGCAAAAACTGATAATGAAGTACAGAGGATTCTGTAAGAACTCACTGGCGTAAGTGATTAATTATATTGCTGAGTAGGCATTGCTCAGACAAGAGGTGGCCTACAAACGCAGCCAGCTGACCACTCTCAAATCATATGCTGGGAAAGGAAAGAAAAAAAAGAATGCTGAGCTGTATACTGGAAAACTTATTACTAAATGCCATGAACTTGCATTTGAAAAGAACTGCTGATTGCGAATAAATCCACCATATGGCTTTACAAAGCTGATAGAGCATTGAGCTCCCAAATATAGCAAGACCAGACTCTGACAGCCTGTTTTAATTTTATAATCCACATTAAAAAATTATTTAGAGTACAGTATCAAACACAGTTTGTTGGGTTACTGTCAAATAGTTACTGGGGTGAAACAAGGTTTTCACAGCGAGAACAGGGTCTTGTGCACAGTGATCACACCTGCACGGCTTCACCGCAGGAGGGAATTTCTTGGTCACTTTGCCTCAGCAAAGCTGTCTGTGGAGAAGAGAAAGGTTAAACCTGAGACTCGTGATTTTTTTTTCATTGGGTCAACACACATGGACTTGTGGCTCTTGGTGCCCTCTGCCAACGTGGTCACTTGTGCCATTCCCGTGTGGGTTCAGCAGAGACAGCTCACAACAACAGAGGCTGTCACTGGGCATTTCCGTCTGCTCTGCCAACCCAGGCAGCAGTGAAGTGTGGCTCTGAGTCTGATGAGAGTCACTGTGCTGTGCCCGAGGTTTGTGCCGAATGCAGCTCGCGGTGACCTCACCACAGGCCCCAGGTGGGAGAAGGAGTTTAGCAACCTAACCAGCAGACGGTGAAGCTGCTGCGGTGCAGGGAATGAGCAGAGACAACTTCTCTGTTCTTTCTTAAGGTAGGTCACCCTGACCATTCTGCCTTCCCCAAAGATGCTTAAAATAACTCCATTTCAGGCCAGCTACAGGACGCAAGAACTGAGCCCTGCGCTGAAGATCAGCCTCCAGCCAGCTGCTCTCCCACTCCAAAGCGTTTCTAGCTGTGCAACCCTGCAACCTCAATCAGGTCTCTTCAGAGTAGGAGGAATGACAGAAGGTACCTTTGTGCTGATTTAAGCAGTAGCTAAATATAGATGACACAGGAACACTGGGAAGCTGCAGCTGAACCCATCTGGAGTGAGTGAAATACAGTCACATAATGGAACTATCTCTAGAGCCTTGGAAATATGCTCTTAGTGCAGCTCCATCTTTTGTTGGAGCTGGTTTGGCATCCAAAATTGCAGGAAGCCTTAGCAGCAGGCAGCCTGGAGACCGACAATTGTGCTGGGATTGCCCATCAGCACAAGAGCAACTTCCCAACACAAGCTGGGTTAGAAGAAAAATCGTTCTCCAAACCCTCTCATGACTGGATGGAACATCCACAATTAACAGTAGTTTTGATTTTAAAAAATCCTCAGCAACACTAGTTGGGGTTGTCGAGGTTGTTCAGCCTGGAGAAGAGAAGACTCCAGGGAGACCTTAGAACAGCTTCCAGTCTGGAGAAAGGAGCTCCAGGAAAGCTGGGAAGGGTGGGCTTTGAGGCCCCTTCCAACCCCAAACATTCCATGATTCTACCTATGATAAGAGGTGTTCTGGCTGCCTGTGGTCACACGGCGCAAGTGCTGATAAATGCAAGAACTGGGATTAGAGCAAGTCTGATGTTTGCAACTAAAAAGCAAGGGTTGATACGGCATCCAGAAATTAAAGAACAGCTAAATCGGGAAATGCAATTACTGTAGAAAGCTCAATGTTAACTCAGTGTTCTCCTCCATCAGCCTTAAACTAATGGCCTCTCTTCATGTAATTATAGACTATTAGTTACACCAAACCATATTTGCATACTTCCATAATCTTACTGTGCCTCTAATGCATATACCATTCCATAGTGTTAGCGCTGATTTAATTTCCGTGGGTTTTACTCCAGGGTAATTCAGGACACGAGTGGATCTCGTGGCTGCCGGTGCCTGATTAACTCAGGGTGAAGCCTTGGGAATGTCTCACCAGAAAAATGAACCCCCCTGTGGTCAGCACAGCGGGAACACAACCGCTGATCTGATACAAGAGGTAAAACCTGAACATACTTTCTGTGGTTGTTCATAGAGGTATCGGTTGTCTGGAGCATAGGAAGAAATAATTAATTTTAGTTTTTACATGCATCACTCAAAAAACATCCTAAAGGCCAAAAGCTTAGCCTAGAGGTGCCCCTAAGGTAAAAAGTTTCATTTTAAGGTGCCTCTGGCTGAGCTTTCATGATAAAGGCCCCTAAAAAGATTAAGGCAACTTTTGAGATAAGCTTTACAACCCACTCGCACATGAGTGATTAAAGACTCTGACCCTCGTGTCACCTCCTCTAGAGCCTCCAAAAATGCTACTGCAAAGGTGGGTGAGAAATGGGGAAAAACAGAGAACTGCTAAAGGCTTCAGAGAAAACAAACTGATCATTACCTCGGAGACTGATAAACACCAGGATTGCTCTGCTCTTTGGTGGCCTTTCCGAGTCAGGGAATTATTCATCCAGATACTCTGGGAATTACTGTAACTTCAAAATCCTTTATTTTAAAGGAAAGTCACATTTTATTCTTTCAAGGACTGAGCCTTGCGAGTACCAAAATATTAAGGAAACAATCAATCCACTTAAAGATAGGTTTCCTTATTTGGTATGTTTTCTCAGTAGAAAAGAACTTAATTTTGAGCCAGAAGTCTATTTCTCTAGCACCAATTCCCTGAGCAAGCTGGTTGCTTACCTTGCCCTTGAGGAACTTATAAATCAGGCACCACACAGTCAGAACACTTCTCACTGATAAGCTAAAGGGGAAGGTATTCCTAAAGCAACAGGTTAGTCAGGTGAAATGATCTCTCGGGGGGTGACGGGGACAGGGTGTAGCAGGACTGTCCTGCAGGCTGGTGTGGGCACTCACAGCCCTGAGCCCCTGCCGCAGCTGCACTGAAGATCTTTTAGAGGAACCCCTGTTCTCTGTCAATACCACCAATACGTACGGTTAATCCTGCTAGATGATGCTAAGGGACTTTTCAATGCTTTTTTTTTTTTTTTTTAATTCCTTCCAAAATGCTGCTAAGAAATCTACCCATGTTTTCTTCCAGCCTTGACCCAATGTTTTGGTTTGGGAAGAATGTGTGAAGCCCCAGACTGCTGCACCAGCAGCACTGCAGCACAGATCAGACCAGGTGAAATACCAACAGTACCTTGTCCCAGGAAAGCCAGGCTTCCCAGTAGGAGTACCACATGCAGCAAGTGCGACCTCAATGACAACATAACGGAGACAGTAGGGCTAAATAACAAGTCTCTGAGCCAGAGCCCAGCCTGTGGTAACGGTACAGCCAGCCCATTGTTCTGCATCTCTGCAGCTGCAGTTCACGACCTCCCTGTGCTCACCACCACCACCACCACCACTTGTTCTCCAACACGAGTCACGTTGGAGCAGTGCCGCTCCCCTCACATCCGTAGCTGACCACAGATAGAGTGTCCAAGCCCTTCGTACCCACCACAGCTCATCCCTGCTCACACTGCTCCGCAGCTGCCGCACACCTTGTGCACCGTCTCAGGTTTGGGTACACTGGACATCATAAGTCTTCCTCTATTTTTATGGTATTTGCCAAGCAAACAGAAACCTATCCACAGAACAGCATGAGGCTGTTTTTAACTCCTGAGAAGGAAAACCAGCCAGCATCACTGTTCCACATCAACAGCAAACCTTGTGCGTGTAACACAGCATCACCATCACTTTCTATAAGCTACCAGTTTGGTCACTCCAAGTTATTTGCATAAGTATGTAAATTGTGGGAAAAGAAGGAGAAGATTAGCAAGGAGGACTGTAAACACACTCAAGAGACAGGCAGCTGGGGTGCAGAAAAACACAAACATCGTAAAATCATGGTTCAGCCTTGTGTGCTTGACAAGGAGAACCTCTGTGTTTAGGTACTGCGGAGCTGTGGCAGCCTCTGTCACACACACATGAGATTCCTGCCCCTCTCTAGGGAAGATCAAAGCACAATGTTGAACTTCACCTGCATAAATCCCTGATACACAAGCAAAACCAGCAAGGACCAAGCTCTGCAGTGCCTGTGCATTTGCTTGAGAGGTCTTTCCATTTCATCCACAGCTTTGTGGCTGTTCCTGCATCCTGCCTGCATCGGCTGACAGACTGAAGTCTGCGAATACTGTGCTTCTCTTCCACCACCTGTATGGATGCAATAGATTCCTTTGCACATGACAGAAAAATAGTTTTCCACTTAAAAATAGACACAAATATTCCCCAAGAAACAAATTATTTCTGCCTCTTCAAAACAACATACAAACCCCACCAATTATTTTTATTGTGGCTCAGATCTATTTAAATATTTATACTCAGTTTTTATTAACAAACTGAGTTTCACTTTCGGTGCAAAAATTGGGATATATACTTGAGCTTAATTAGCAAGCAACAGAAAATGGAAGCCAACATGTAATAACAAAACCAGGCTCTGAGCCATCTTGGTGAGCCTGGAGTCCATCATTCAACACAGAAATCTGTGGCCTGGAGTTACTGATTAGATATTTGCATTATATGACGAACAGGCGTGTGCAAGCAGCCATAATAAAAATCTTAGAGGTCCTGGAAACAACTGCTGGTCACGCAGCTTGCTAGGATCTGGCAACATTCCAGTTGGTAAATATTCCAGACACTGGGTAGAACACCTGACTTCATAGGACCATTCAAATTTAGCCATTAATATGGATGTGGTTCTCCTTGATTTGTTAGCTTTATGCATAGGTTACACCTGGCTGACCTCACACGACCAAGGTGCCGATGCTGAGTGCCTGGATTCCCAGCCCAGAGTTCTGCTCACACGCACGGCAGCCCCAGAGCTCATGCAGCTGCCTTTGCCCTTCCAATGCCTGCACCCACGGAGCGACTCTCCCCAGCACTGTGCCCTTCAGCAAGCGCTGAGGCAGCTTCCCACAGACATGGGAGTTCTACGCTGTGAATCTTGAGGCTCGAGGGGACTAGAGGAAATGCCACCTCTTAAATTTGCACAGATCTGGATTCTACAGCAGATTGCTAATTACTAATACATCAAATTAAGGCAAGATCTCCAAAATTTGTTTCCTATTAGTAGCAATGAAATATAGCCAAAAGCACTGTGGCACCAAAAGAGCAATCGCAACATCACTTCATATTTAATACTGAAACCAGCATTTGTTTGAGCAGTTGAAAGACATCCCAGGCCTCCCATCTATGCACAAAAGAGCTCACTGATTCACACAGTTGTGATAGAGTGAAAGGATCCATTGCACCACTGAACACTATGACACTGTATTCCAAGTTAAAGAAAGCATTAAACAAAGAAAGAAAAAAAATGAGAGAGTCTGTATGTATTTGAGTTTGCATTGTTTTACGTGTGCATGGAAAAGAGGAATGGAATTATCAGGGAATTAACACAGAATTATTCTTGTCAACTTTTCAGTATCACTTGAAAGGCAGAATAACAATCCTGCTGAAGGCTCTTCTACATCTGAGAATGCAGAAGACTGTAAACACAAGAGCTGCAGCTACTCTTGCCTCACGACGCTCAACTGCACACATCCCAATAGCTGATGGGGTTGCCTGTTGCAAATTCAGGATGCTTGGATGTCACCAAGAGTTCAGGAGGTCAAACATATGCCACAAAGACAGCATAAAAACAGCAAATTATGAACTGGATAAACTTGTGATGAAAGTGAGGCCTCTGTGATACGAGTACATTTATGACATGCAATTCATGTGTATGTGCACCTCTTTCTGCAGACACACATTTCCATACAAACAGAAAACCAGTGTTACAACCAAGAGACCAGTCACACACCTAAAATACTTCCCCGAGCTCTCTGCTTGGTCGTAGTGAGGCCATTTGTACCTGTTGATGAGACTCAACAGACCAACGTGACCACCTTTTTGTTATCAGTTTCACTGAATGCAGACCTAAAGTCTGGCCTGTCAGCCCTTACTGTCCTGTGATTCCAGGTTAGTCCAAGAAAAAAAAAAAAAATCACAGGAGGAGTATGTATCACTCTGAAAGCTACTGAGTGTGAAAGGTTGTTCCGTGCGCTCCTACATCCCCAGCTGCTCACACGGATCCCTCCCATGCAGGTACACATCCGTAGAACTGTATACACTGCAACTTATTCTGACTTGAGATACAAGAAAGAGCGTCAAGTTATATTTGTGTTTTCCAGAACCAGAACCCAGCTGATTCCAGTAAAGGATGTTATAGTGGGAGTCACCGTCTCGTAATTCCCTGAAAGATCCTGTAAATGTCAGCTGAAAACCAAAAACTATCGATATGATTAAGCCATAACACTTTCAGATGAATTTTCTAGGTCAGTAGCTAATTTTAGACCCATCTCTTTCAGACGTACAAGAACATAACGAAGGCAGAAACAAAGAGAACATAACTTCACTCCTTGCCAGCGGTTTCCAACCACACACCAACAGCTCCCTGCACACCAACCGGGTGAGACGTGAAATGACCTTTTTAATCACAGCAACAAAACGAGAAAGAAACATACCTTCTGTCACCCCAATATCCACAGTTCCTTTTACTTGGCTGAAGCACCACAGCACATCCTGCATGAAGTTTCCAAATCCTGCCAGGGAAACACATGCAGAAAGAAGGTGAGTTAGGGTCGTATTTGTATCTGGCTTGTCCTTTCATATACGAGCACACACACACACACACACACACACACACACACACACAACTATCCCCAGGCACCGTGTGAAGATAGATGCTTGCTCACCTGCTATCATTCTTACGAAGCACACGGCCAACGCTGTGAAACTGAGAGCATCACGCCCCTGTTCTGAATCGCCCCTCTGTTGGTTTGCTCCAGGCGCTTCCCAACACGGAGCAATTGGAGTCAGTCCCCTCTACATCACTGGCAGCATCACAGAAGAGTCAGGAGGCCCTATAGTCACGGTCTTTGTCACAGCCTCTCTTCATCAGAATACTAATGCCCCCCGACGCTTCCAGCACCGTTACAGAGAGAGGCAGAGGGGAGCAGAACTCATCATCCTGCCACAACACAGTTTTTCCCCATTTGCGGTCAGAGCAGTTGTGAGCCTCTCGGTAACAAACCCGAGCAGAATGAAGCTGCTTTACAGCTCATAGTAACATAACAGTCAAAATCTGCCTGGAATCAGAAGTACCCTGCAGTTGCTTTAAAAGAATCCGACAGGCATTTCTATCACAAGGCATGTTATTAGCTGTATCTTTCTCAGCTGCTCTTGCTGCTCTAGCTCCACTCTGCATTAAGCCCCTCTGAGAGAAATTAGGATTTTACCTACTGCTGCTCTTCATTTTCCTGACAGTTCAGTAGAATTTCCCTCTCTGGAATGTAGTTTTCACTGCAGCACAAAAAATACATTGCCTCAGAGGAAAACTTTCTTCCTTTTATCCTAAAACATTTCACCTCAAAGCAATTTTCAGACATGAAGAAAGCTGCACAACTGAGCCACGAGGACAGGAATCACCATCTTACCCACCTTACACACAGGTGAAACATGGTACAGAAAATGTGAGTGTGTCAGAACCTGCAGGTGTGATCCTGGCCACAGGGTCAACCTGTGGGAGGCTCCAACCTGTTCCTGACCTGCAGGAGGCAGGGAATGGGCAGCAGGAGATGTGACTGAGTTAACAGGTTATCTGATGGCTGCCCACACGTCTGTGTGAGATTTATATCTGGTTTTATTTGTATCATGGTAAGTTTTTGTATATTAATACAGGTCAATGTACATAATATCTATCAAAAGAAGTATCACTGCCTTCAATACATAAAACAGATACAAAGTCCAGAATTATCTTTATTGGAAGATTCAAGCCAAATGCAAGGGACAATTGGAGTTTCGAGAGCGTGAAAGGACCTGTACAGTGCATTACAGGAATATTATTAATACAGTATTCATTTAGTTAGCAACATATTGTTATTACTGTACTGAATAATTATTATTCATTCACGTGATGTACATATTACACTAATGCTAAGTGAGGTTAGGTTGGCTTGGGGTACGTTTGCTCAGGTGTGATGATAAATCTAGCAACGCTCTGGTCAGAACCATGTGGCATCATTAAGCAAGGCACGATGGTACTTTCATAAATGACTGAGTTTTTCAAATTTCCATGAAAATCTGCTTCTAAGGGAATAGATTTCCCTGGTTCATGTTTACTCAGACTTTCCCCTGGAGGATAGGAGTGAGAACATTTATGCAAGTGGGTTCAGACAAATCAACAGCTGCTAAAGTAATATTTTTCCTCAGAGATTTGGAGTGCAAATTGTAAAAACTGGAAAGTAAATATGGCAATCAAGCCCATTGGGGACAAGAATATTTTTATATGTATGTGTGTTGGGTTTGGTAACAGGGTGTGGTGAGGTGGTGGCTGCCGGAGGCTCCAGAGCAGAATTGCCCCTGGCCAAGGCTGAACCAGGCAGCAGTGCTGGCAACACCCCTGGGAGAGGGGGATGCATTCAGGGGAAAGGGAGAGGATGAAGTATCCGCACGGAGGCAGTGGAAAGACTAACATTTTCCAGAGGCTCTGTGGTTCTTGTGGAGACCAGACAGTGAGTCTGTTCAGCATCTGGGCAGTTTGCAGGGTTCTGACCTGGATCTTCACCGTTATAAACTTTGTTGCTCAGTAAATTTTTTGCCCAACTGTCTTTGACAGAATTTATTCCTGTCCTCACTACTGAAGGTCTCGCATTTACACCAGGGACCATTTTTTCCCACTTTGTACTGGAAAGCAGAGGGGTTTCTTGGCCCACGGTGCCTTCTGACTCCTAGGACGGGAATACTGCAAAATGACAAACACCAGGCTAGAGAAACGCCTTCAGGAATTGAGTTCCCACTTCAAATGTGGGAAACGATTGATTTAAAGAATGCTGTTGTGGTTTTGAAGTTCTATTGCTGACTTCGCTTCTGCAACTTCTCTGTGGACCTTGTAGACACCACCTGTCATTCTTGTACTGCCTTCAGAACACCAGCTCTTACTGTGAGAATGGGATTTCACTAATGTCGCACATCTCTTGTGATATTGATGTGTAACAAAATCTTGCCTCTAAGCCTGGTCTCTCCCTTCCCTGCATGTAAATTAAGTGCCTCTTTATTCTAAGAATTTGAAGAAGTCTTTTAAAAATCAAACGTGCCTGGGGAAAGGCTGCACACGGATATTTATTAGTTTTATGATGTCAACTGCTGACTGCACTGCATTCAGTCCTGAAAGGAAACGAGACGTGAATGGCAGAGGGAGAGCTGGGTGTGATGGTCTAGTAATGTTGATGGGACTGGGTGAGGTGCACAGGAAGAATTCCCGGAGCCTGAGGTTATGTTATGTACTAGTTAGAAGGAAAGGAAGGGGGAATGTTATTTACTGCCCAGACCAACGACTGACATACAATGTGACCATGAAACAGCATTAGAATCATAGAATCATAGAACAACCAGGTTGGAAGAGACCCATCGGATCATCGAGTCCAACCATTCCTATCAAACACTAACCCATGTCCTTCAAGACCTCATCCACCTGTGCCTTAAACACCTCCAGGGAAGGGGAATCAACCACCTCCCTGGGATTAACTTCTCTCTGCATCTGTTCTCACTGCTAACTGGGCTCATGCAAAGTGTTATCATTGTGCAATCTCTTCACTATATGCAGTTTCATAGAAAGGATGCAGAGCTTGGGTTAGTACATAAAAGCTTTCATCCAGCAGCCCTCTCTGTAGAGCATGTCCCTCTGGAGCGATTCTAGATTCTGAAATCCTTCTCTACCTTACATTCTAGTGACCTCTAGCCGAAGCATCCTGGCACTTCACATGCTGCTGCTGCCGGGAGAAGCTGTTATCCAGCACCGTTTGCAAACTGGAGCTCTAACAGAAAACTTGCAGGTGTTGGTTAGCTTTAAAGTCCTCTACTGATGCGGGAATGGCCTTAAGCTCTGCCAGGGGAGATTTAGGCTGGAGATTAGGGGGAAGTTTTTCACAGAAAGGGTCATTGGGCATTGGAATAGGCTGCCCAGGGAGGGGGTTGATTCCCCTTCCCTGGAGGTGTTTAAGGGACGAGTGGATGAGGTCTTGAGGGACATGGGTTAGTGTTTGATAGGAATGGTTGGACTAGAAGATCCGGTGGGTCTCTTCCAACCTGGTTGTTCTATGATTCTATGATAATTTAAAGTTCACCAGAGGGTTAGGGCAGTCCAGTGCCATTTCACTTCTTTTAGGACTTAAGGTTCTGGGAAATACACACTGTAAATATGGCTAAACTCTATTTTTGTAAGCTAGTGCTAAAAACTAGCTTGGTACTTGAAAGAAAAGTTCATTTTCTTGAATAGTTAAAATTGTAAAAGAGAATAGAATCATAGAATAATAGAATCATAGAATCATAGAACAACCAGGTTGGAAGGGGCCCATCGGATCTTCTAGTCCAACCATTCCTAGCAAAAGAATGAATGAATAAATAAATAAATAAATAAATAAAGCTTTCTCTCTTAATTTGGTGGCAGCAATTCGGTGCTTTGTCCCTCGAGCCCCTGCACAGCCTGGGATTGCAGAGCAGGGGCTGGGGGGGCAGGGCAGGGTTCCGATACCCTCGAGGAGCCCTGGAGGGAGCTGGTTTGTCGTGGCAGGAGGATCAGCCTCGGCTCCTCTCCGTTAGACGGCACCAGAGCTCCACCGGGAGCTGCAGGGACCCAACTGCTCCTGGTCGGGAGCTCCGGCAGTTGGGTTGATGCTGGTTTGTCACCCTCCGGGTGTCCCGGGGAGGGGACACCTGCCCTCTGCCCAGCGCCTGCAGCCACATCTCCTGCCGGTCTCCACCTGCCCTTGACTCCACCTGCCAGAACTGTAGGATGCGGTGGAACAAAGCCGAGGGCAGTCTGCCCCGATGGCCCCGAGGGCATCCAGGGTGCGTGTTGGACACGCAGCTCGTGTGCTCTCCCAGGCCAGGAGGCAGCTTCCTTTCCCTTTGGGGCAAAAGGGGCTTTTCTGGATTCAGCTGCAGCTCTTCTGGATGCCGTATAATGCCTGTAAGAATAAACCTCTTTACAGCACTTTCCCTAAATTCTGATGTTGAAAACGGGTGTCAAAAGGCAGAAAAGAAACCGCAGCTCATTATTCCCTAACGAGTCTGTGCCCAGTGCCCCTGGTCCGTGCTCTGGGCTGGTTGTGCAGCACAAGGTAAGAGAGGTCAGTGAGGAGTGTCTGCTCTGGAACAAGGTCTCGTGTTCTATTCCCACTAAAAAATCCCTCTGCTTGGGACTCACCTCCTGTTTCTGAGTTTGGTTTAAGTTAGTGATTGGAGAACAGGGCTGGAGAACAGGCCTTGTGAGGAACAGCTGAGAGAGCTGGGGGGGTTTATCCTGGAAGAGGAGGCTGAGAGGAGACCTCATTACTCTGTACAACTCCCTGGGAGGAGGTTGTGGAGAGGAGGGAGCTGGGCTCTTCTCCCAAGGGACAGGGGACAGGATGAGAGGGAATGGCCTCAAGCTCCACCAGGGCAGGTTCAGGCTGGACATTAGGAGGAAGTTTTTCCCAGAAAGGGTCATTGGGCATTGGGACAGGCTGCCCAGGGAGGTGGTTGATTCCCCTTCCCTGGAGGTGTTTAAGGGACGGGTGGATGAGGTGCTGAGGGACATGGTTTAGTGTTTGATGGGAATGGTTGGACTCGATGATCCGATGGGTCTCTTCCAACCTGGTTGTTCTGTGATTCTATGAAAGCTCCATTCCTTGACGAGGAGGAGGAGGAGGAGGAGGGGGGGGGGGGGGGGGTCTCTGGCTGGAGAGGGCGGCAGTAGGACCCGAAACCCGCTGGGGAAGGTGGGGCTGTTGGGGGCGGGAGGGGCCGTTCCCGGTGCGGGGCGGTTCCCGGTGCGGTTCCCGGTGCGGGGCGGTTCCCGGGGCCGTTCCCGGTGCGGTTCCCGGTGCGGGGCTGTTCCCGGTGCGGTTCCCGGCGGCTCCGCCCGCTCCTCGGGGCTGCTCCGGCGGGAGGAGCCCGAGCAGGGACCCCTGTGCTGCCGGGGCTGCCGCCGCACAACCGCTACGGATCCCGAGCTCCGCCGCCTCCTGGACTCCTTCCACTGCAGACCCCCCTCTGGCTCCCGGGAGGCTCCGGCTCCCGAACCCCCTCCGGCTCCTGGATTACTTCTGCCCTCGAGCTCCTGCTGCCCTCGGGCTCCTCTGCTCCTGCC
Source organism: Coccyzus lansbergi (assembly GCA_033558105.1). Taxonomy (NCBI): domain Eukaryota; kingdom Metazoa; phylum Chordata; class Aves; order Cuculiformes; family Coccyzidae; genus Coccyzus; species Coccyzus lansbergi. Next base: position 105,642 of record JAUMJK010000868.1, read on the forward strand.
GCCGCAGGTCGTTCCCTCCCGGGACAGGCGTCCCGGCCCCCGGTAGGTGCCCTCGGGGTGCGGGAATGACGCTCCCGGGGACGGTGAGGGCTCCCGGGACGAGCCCCTCCCGGCGGTTGGGGGTGATCCCGGCCCCTCGGGGTCAGGAGCGGCGGTGAGAGGGGCTGAGCCTTGGGGCTCTCCCTCGGAGGGAATCCCGACCCTGCAACCGGCCGCTCCCCTCCTGGACGAGCTCCGGCTCCGTCGTCTCCCCGGCCCTCGGGCTGTGGGTGCGGGGCAGCCCCTGCGGTGGTTGCCCTTCCCTGCTTTGCTTCGGCTCCTCACTCGCTGGCCGAGGATGACAACCCGCAGGCTGCTGGAGGGAGCCTGGGATCCCTGCGGAACTCCTGGGGGGTGAGGGGAGCCCGTGAAGTTAATGCGGAGCCATGAGGGGTCGTGGCCCGAGGGAAGGCAGCGACTTTGAAAGTCCCTTTTAAAGCAGGAAGGTTGTAGAGAGGAGGGAGCTGGGCTCTTCTCCCAAGGGACAGGAGGGAATGGCCTCGAGCTCTGCCAGGGGAGATTTAGGCTGGAGATTAGGAGGAAGTTCTTCACACAGAGGGTCATTGGGCGTTGGAATAGGCTGCCCAGGGAGGGGGTTGATTCCCCTTCCCTGGAGGTGTTTAAGGCACAGGTAGATGAGATCTTGAGGGACATGGGTTAGTGTTTGATAGGAATGGTTGGACTCGATGATCCGATGGGTCTCTTCCAACCTGGTTGTTCTGTGATTCTATGACTTTAATCATTTCAGGGCTTTGCAGGGCAAAACAGGGAAGGTTGTATCTGTATCTTACCCTGGGTGCACTTCATAAAGTTACCAGCCCTAGTAATGATTCCTCAGACTGGCTGAACTTCAAGGAAAGCCTGAGCTCCTCCTCGTAGCTTTTATGTATTGACATATTTCCGGAATAAATTCAGCTACAGACTCGTACACAAGAAAACTTCCTTGAGTAAGTGCCCTCGGTTGGCATCCACTAGAGCCTCATGGTGCAGAAGCATCGCTGCTCCGTGGCCGTCACAGCTGGAGGTGTTTCTTTCCTCTGGAGAGAAAGTTTTGGGGCTTGAAGAGAGGAGCTGGTGTGTCTCTGTTTCAGACCGAAGGCTCCATCTGTTCCCTTCAGAGGCACAGACAGGGACCATGAACATTTGCTGCTTCGTTTGTTTTACTGTTGCATCTTATTTCAGTTCTCTGGGATGAAAAATCAAGCTCTTACAGGGTTTTTATTTTACCTTTTGGGAAATGCAACCTCCCCTGCCCTTTGCTGGGAGTAGGGGGTCTGTGTGAACCGCAGCACCAGGAGGGGGTTGCAGCTGAGATTGTGGAACCTCTCGGAGGGAGAGAGCCTTGGGTGGTGCCTCTGATCTCTTCTGGCTGCCTCTTGTAGCCTGTGCTCTCTGCTGATGCACAGACCTGTCCTTCCCCAGAGTGAGAGGAAAATCAGCCACCACAGCCAGCACTGAACATAAATCACAAGCTTTTGGCTTTGGTTCATAATTCATATAAAAAAAATTTTTATGAAACTGCGTGGTAATGACACCTTGATTTACCATGAAATCTTTTCATTTAAAGGAAAAGGTATAGTTTTATCCCCAATGAAAAACTTCTGTAATAACTTACATCAAAAGGTTGACACTTTGAATTTCTTCCTCATGTCCCCATGACCTTAGTAGTCAAAAGTGCCTGATTTTGTCAACTTTAGCCAAGTTGCTGTGTCTGTTTAGTTTGGATATTGGCCTCACTACAAACAGCCACACTTTATCATCTCTAAATCAGTTTTAACATCATTGAAGCTACAAAGTATAACATGTTGGTTGATAAAGCAAACGTGACCCATGTCCTCTGATCCTTTGACCACCAGTCAATTTCTGTGCTTCCCTTGGTCGGTAACACTCCTGGTCGAGGTTACAAGGTTGTGGTGTTAACAGGATTTTTGTAGTAAACTCCATTTTCATGTGCTTTTCCCCCCATACTCAATGAACCTCCGGTGAGAGGTTTGCAAACTGTAAAATGCTTCTTAATCCTGGACGATGATGATTTTTTTACCTTCTCCAGGATGCACCAGCAGGACATTGCCCGTGGGTAACTCCATCCTGGAGGCACCAGCTCCCAGGGTGGCAACACAGCAAAGCGCAGCGAGCTGAGCCGGGACTGGATGTGCCATGGGAGCAAACACCTCCAGCAAGTCACCAGCCTTCCATGAGACTGAAGATGGTAAGAGCTTTTCCTTGTTGTTGTCTGAGACTGCAAAGTGCAGAGGCTGCGGCTCGGGGTTGATGCCAGCTCCCATGCTGGGGCTGCCAACACCCGGACATCTCGGTTAAGCTGAAGTATGTAAATGTCTGCAGCAGCCAGGGGGGCTCCTGCAGACCTGTGGTCCTTTCACCTCCGCTCTCTGCAGCCGCACACTGCGAGAGCAATGGTTGCTAGAGGCTTGGTTTTGAGATGTCTCTGTGACAGTGTGAGGCGCCTCAAAGGCAGGGAAGAAATGCTGCTGTCCTGGAGGCAAGAAGGATTTGTTCTGGAGGTCACAGCACGAGGAGGGTTGGTATGAAGTCAGGTTTGGGGGGCAGATGGCCTGAGTGATACATGATCCTTGCACAGGACCTGGTGGAAGGGCCACCGAGCAGGACCTGGTCGGCAGCAGCAGGGGTGAAGGTTCCTGATGATGCCCACCTAGGCAGCTCTGCACGTTGGCACTGGGAGAGCAGCACTTGGCTGCCTGGAAAAGGAGAATGAGTTGCTGAGAGCAGTGCTGGAGGCCAGAGTCACTGTGCTGCCAAGATTATAGACAGTCATTAAAAGATTGTTCCATAAATATGTTTCCAGTTGCATGATTCAGCTTGCTAACTGCCAAATGGGCTCTCACCTGGGCACAGTAATAAAATGGAGATGCAGATAGATACACATGCAGAGAAATAGAAGTAAAATATATGCAGTCCTAGGTAACTAGGGTCTTAGATAGCCAGGTGCTGCTCACTGGGGACGTTACTGGGACCCACTGCTGGGGAGGCGTGGGGTGGAAATGTGTGTTTTGCTGTTGTGCCCAGGAATTGGGTCTGCTTCTCAGACAACGGAGCTGCAATGTTCAGTCATTTCATTTCTCTCACATTACCTCTCAGTTTGCTTAAAATCTAAAAATAAAAAAAAGTCTTTGGGAACACTCAGGCAGTTGCAACAAGGTGTAACCTTTACCTAAACAGCATTGTTAAGGAGCTGACTTGAGGGTGAAAAGATTAAAAAGTTTGTATTTTTTTTTTCTTTAAAGAAAAGTTTATATTGTGCTGTAGTTTTCAGGTGATTGGCAAATTACCTGACCTTCCCATACCCCCGTTGAGCCGCTGGCTCGGCCGTTTGCTCCGTGGAGAGTGGACACACGCAGCACAGGGGTGAGCAGGGGCTCACACCACACCCAGGCTGCCGTCATCTCTCGATGTGCACACACACTTGTAGCACCTCTTACATATTTTTCCAGGTTGCTGTTGCTATAGTTTGTCTGTCTCCTGTGGCACCAGGGATGGTTTTTTTTGAGATGAACTTCTCAAAGGGGCTTTGTTTGCCTTTGGCTGAAGTGGGATGACAGCATTATTTTTTCCTCAGTGTTTCCTCAGTGTTTCCTCTGAGTAGGCACAGTTGTGCATAATAAGCTAGTGAGATGAAAAGAGAATGTAATACCAGACAGAAGGTTCGGAGTTGCAAGGTGATCTCCTCTCCCGATGCAGGCAGGAGGAGGCTGTGTTTCAAGTCAGATTTTGTTTGAGCTGCTTCTAGGCAAATGGGAGCAGAAGGCAGATATCCTTCCCAGCTGGCCCTGGGTCTCAGAAGAGCTTTGGACACATCTTTGTTCCTCTGCCTGGATCTGCGCTGAGTTCAGCTTCCCCATGGGGAGTGACTTGCCTTATCATTCCCGGACCTATGGTAGCACTTGTTTTCCTGAGTCTGCAGAGCAGAGAAGGGAGGAAATATAATGAAAATGGGGGAAATTACAGTGACAAAAAGCAGATGAGTCATAACAGACTGTGTGGTGTGCTGGGTGGGCAACAGGGATGGGAGGACCCCAGCCCTCCGAACCATTGATTTCCACTTGGCAGATGGAGTCGGAGCTTTGGCAGGGCTGACTTCTCCATGATGAGGACATTTTTCATGGCTAGTCAGTTCTGAATTTTTAATCTAAATATTACCACTTAAACCTGGGTTTAGAAATACGGTCCCTGCTTTTGAAACGGTGTTTCATGCTTATGCTTCAGTTTGTTCTTTACAGGGATTGTATTATCTTCCTTGGCATCTCTTAACTTGATTTGTCTGTGTTGACGTATCACGTGAATTTTCTCTCTGAAGGACAAATGCTCTGGCTCTTCCATTGTTTTAGATGCCATCAGGCAGTGAAATGAGGCTTGTCAAATCTGTAAATGTAGATTCAGGATGAAGAGCATGCGTTTGGTTCCTCATTTGGACGCCACAAACTTCAATAGTCTGTGGAAGTGAGACTCTAGGCTGGCTCATTGTGAAAATCAGGGATGGCAGGAAAGCTAGAACAGAGAGGGGTTAAAATATGGTTGTACCTAGTTTGAGAATCTGAAATTAAAAGTATACGATTTAGCTTTCTTATGACCAGCTCAGTGTTAGATCCATGTTTAAAATGCTCATGAAAACATTGATATTAAAGGACAGTAGTGGTACAGGGTGTGTGTTAATGTGCAAAATCTGGCTGCTGGCTTAACACCTCTGGATTTGCAGCTGCAAAAGAAGATTTGTTATGCAAGACACCCGCTTGGAGCCTGCGCCTCAGTCAGGTGCCGTCAGCAGTCCGCAGTGAGCCCCGAGCCAGCTCTGGTAGCAGAGCCCAGGCTGGGGTTTGGCAGCCGGAGCTGCAGACGGTGTCTGGAAGGGCTCCTGCAGGTGCCCGAGGCTGCTGCCAGGAGATGAGGGCAGGCACAACCGTGTTTCTTTGTGCAGCAAGTGCTTCCTCTCTTATCTTGCTTGAAGCTGAAAGGGAAAGAAGTTTTGAGGTTTTCCTCTTGTGTAGCGAAGTGCCAGAGGTGGTGTGGAGCCCTGTCCAGTAGCAGAGCACCTGCTGAAAGCCCAAAGGCTCTGGGAGACTGGGAGGGTTACAAAGGATGGGTGTTTGAGAGCCAAACCTGCCCTCGACACCCGGACACTGGCACAGAGAACAGTGTGGCTTGGCTGCCTTCTGAGATGGTCACTATACTGTGACCATCTATACTGTGACTATATGTGTCACTATACTGTGACCATATATACTGTGTATATACCACTATACTGTGGTGGTATCACTCAGTCGCAGTGGTCACGCTAATTAAGGCTAACGAGTTGTTATAAATCTATCAGAGGTGCTTTTCTGTTGCCTTGAGCAAGTGTTTCAATGCAGGTCGGTTCAGCTATCAGGGCTGGTTAAGGAGCAGATCCTCTGGGGTGAATTCTCCTTCACTGTCGGCTGCAGCATCAGCGCTGGGGAAGCATTGATGGAGTTCAGAGCAAGGAACTCGGGAATCATGGCAGCAGAGCAGTCGTGCAGCTATCAGCAGCAGGGTTTGAACCCACCACAGTTAATCTGTGTTTGCTGTGTGGTAATTTGATTTGCTCTTTCTCTGGGTCTGCTTATTGCCAGAGATGAAGCGCAGGCAGCTTCATGCTAGCTGATCAGAAACACTTGATACGCAAGGTCCTTCAGAGCAGCTCTCACAAGGCGTTTGCCTTTGCTCTGTGGGTGTGCACCTTCCAGCCCCATCCCAATGCCTGAAGGTCAAGTGAAATGCAGGTCGAAGCTGCTGATCTTCTGCTTCCTTCGGAGAAGCAGCCGCTCTGGATGGTACCTGGCAGGGGAGCTTCACTCGGGGTCGCACTGTTTGTGCAGTTATTGAGCTCTTGTCGAGAACTCCACAATGATAGAACTGCCCGTTTATGTCTTCACGTTCTGTAAATGTTTGATGGACTAAACTTCTTTGCATTTGGTTTCAGCAGGAATTAGATGAGACTTTCATGTTTAACAGAGTGAAAACATTCATTTAGTGGTTCCTTGCCTGATCTGCCACTGAAAATGTGGCTCAGGGAACTTGCCTTTGCACCTGAGCTGGGAAGCAAAACCAGCCTGTTAAACCCCAAGTCTTAAACAACACCCAAATCTCTAAAAGCAGCAGAAAGTCAATAGGGTGCCCCTTGTTTTCCTCAGCTATTTTCTTATGGAGAAGAAGTAAAACAGCATAATATCATCAAACAATTGCTCAGCCATTTAATACCTGAATGTTTGCTCTTTCTTGCAGTTACCTTTGACCATTTCAAAATTTTGCGAGCTATTGGGAAGGGCAGCTTTGGAAAAGTAAGTATTTTGTGAACTAATGACCATTTGAAGAGCTGGAAATGTAACTGGTTGAGACCTGGATGAATTAGAGGCTCACATGAGAGCAAAGAAAGAACCCCCTGCATTCCTTATTTACTCCTGGTAATTAAAGAAGAATTGGAGCCTGATTCCTTGTCCATTTCATAGCCACAAATTACGTTACAGGAGATTAAAATGAGGTACTGATGAATCCAATGAGCTGAATTTTGTGCTGTTTCTAGATAAGCATTTTCTGAGATTCCACAGAGGCGACACTGAGCATCGTGATGCACCTTTTATAAGGAACTGCAACCAACGCGAAAGGCCTGGAAGGCTTTTTGAGGGGATATTTCTCTGTGAGACACTGTTTGTTATTAAGCATCAGGTTTCAGTCATAGGTTGTTTTTATCTTTATGCTGTTATGGAATTCCATGCTTGTATACGCTGAGAGAATTCTGGAAGGTCATTTGCCCCTTCCTGTAAAGGCTCTTGTGCCAGGATTGGGATGTGCCTTGGGTGCAACAGAGATCTCGGGACAAAGAGAGTTATTTCATGGCAAAACAAAGCAGTGTTGAATAAAACTTTGCAAATTCATCCCAAGCTCATAAATTGTAACAGAAACAAATCTGAAAATCTAGTCTGGGGTGGTTTTTTGTGCTTTTACAAACTCCAGGTGTTCTATTGGAGTAATGTTTCTTTCTAGATTTGATGAAGTATAAGAAAGGTTACATTTCGAACCCCAATACTCTTCCAACAAAGCCCAAGATTCTTTGAGAGCTGAATGACACTTATCAGGACAGAGGAGCTGTGGTACTGCTCTCCGGTTTCTAGCCTGTAGCTCTGTGGTGGAAAGAATCTTCATAACTGCTGTGGGAGGGACAGACACAATCAAGAGCAGTTAGTGTATTAATAAAATTTTTACTTGTGTGTGATTCCCTATCTCCTGTCTTCACGGTGACCAATTTCTTCCCTTCACCTTCCTCACAGCAAAATTTCTTCTTTGGCTGAAAACCAGGTGAGGGATTTACTGGTGATGTCCAGTGCTGCAGCACCAGTGCATGGAGCTGGGACTTGGCACTCTTGACTTTTCTAGAGCCACTGGAGAAGGCTCATGCAACCAAGGTTTGTGCCTGAATCTGCTGATAAATCGTATCTGATTCATCTCTTGCTTTGTGCCAATAGGTCTGCATCGTGCAAAAGAACGACACCAAGAAGATGTATGCCATGAAATACATGAATAAGCAAAAGTGTGTGGAGCGTAATGAAGTGAGGAATGTTTTCAAGGAGCTGCAGATTATGCAGGGTCTGGAACACCCCTTCCTAGTTAATTTGTGGTAAAGTATTGCTCCACTTGTATCCCGTGATAAACACACTTGGGAGCTGTGCTGCCAGACTCCTGTCCTCTCTCCCCACAGCCCCTGGGAGGGGAGTCAGCAACAGGTTGTGTTAGAGTCATGGGTTGGTGTGGATGTGGCTTTGTTTTTGAAGTCCCTGACAGCAACAAGTTAGACACAAAAACATGGGCTGCTGGTAGTTGTTCACACAAACTGCTCAGACTCTGTTGTGGATCTAAAGCTACATTATTGTCACCTCAAGTATTCTGAGAGTACAGGAGGCAGAAGTTAACTGCAGCAGGAAACCAACAATTGAAAGGTCATGAAATCATTATTCCCCAAGTGAAATAGTTCCAAGAAATTGTGAGTATTCCCAGAGGTACCATGTGTCCCTCTATAACCTGTCTTTTTTTAAATATTATCATCCTTTAACTGTGCTTATGCCATTTCAGGTACTCATTCCAGGATGAAGAAGATATGTTTATGGTAGTAGACTTGCTGCTTGGAGGGGACCTGCGTTACCATCTCCAACAAAATGTGCGGTTCCGAGAAGGCACCGTGAAACTCTTCATCTGTGAGCTGGTGCTGGCCCTCGACTACCTTCAGAGCAGGCACATCATCCACAGGTCAGCCGGGGAGCTCGCAGGGGGACTGGTGCGTGTAGACTGCAGTAGGGGCAGCCTGTTCCTCTTTGGCATAGAAGGACAAATAGGAGCTTAAGAGCTAAACAAAATACATACGTTAGCTTTTATTGAAAACTGGAGGCTTCCCAGAGAGAAGCATTTCATATACAGCAGGTAGCATGCTATTCCTCCCTCTAGAATAGCTATGATATAGCACATTTGATTTGTTTGCTAATCCTGCAAAAAAAGGTCTCTAATAGGTTTAATTATGTGTAGCTTGTTAATATCCATCCTGGTCCAGGGAGGGTAGGTATCAGCATTCAGATTTCCCCTGTCACACACTTGAAAGTGTTTCCCTTTTACTCCCCTCATGCTGAATGAGAAGGTGTGGGCACAAACGTGTGTCTTCTGTATGAGCCCAGATCCTTGCTAAAGTTTAGGCTGCGATAAGTATTTCAAGCAGCTGTACATGTTTAGGGTGAATCGAATACAAGAAAACATATATGGCACTCTGTAAAATTTACAAGTTGTTTAATTAACACTGTAATGCAAGTTGTTTAATTAACACTGAAACCCAGTGGGATAGAGCTAGATTGATAGAGTGACTCAGCTGAGTCAGTTATGCTGCAACATCTGTAATTGGTAACATCAGGATAATTAGATTTATTGTCTTTTCTTGATTGCAGGAGGCTAGGTGAATTCAAACTTTATCTTAGTGACTACACTTTTAAAGATAAAATCCTAAACCTGCTCCTTCCTTCCCTTGGAACCCCTGGGCATGGTTGGAAGCATGGGGATGGCGCAGGGTTCCTGCACGTGTTCCTGCCTTGTGTTTGTGACGGTCTTGTGGGGCATTAAATTGCCAGGTGCCTGGCTGAGGCTGATATTGGATGAGTGGGGAGTGGTGTAATGAGCTCATTAAAACCAGGTAATGGCTTGTAAAGTCACTCAGGTGGATACAGGAGGTGTATCAGGTGTATGTCTTCTCTCTTCAATAGAAAGTAGTTTCCTTTGTTATTTTGTTGATGGGTTGGTTTTTTTTTTTTTACTTGTTCAGAAACAAAACCTGTGGGTAACCCATTTATCTCTACAGCGAAGCTGTTAAAATAATTTCACTTTTACTGAGTAAATGGGGAACAGCTCTAAATATAGTATTGAAACAGATTAAGAAGTAAAAGGAGGAAAAGATACAAAGAAGAGCTAAAGCTGTAGGTAGACTCCCCAGGTGCTCCTATTCCAAACCACAGTCACAGCCCTGTGCCCCCATCTCTGCTTCTGTTGTTCCATTAGTTATTATGTTATGTCTAAATCAAACTCTGCAGGAAGGTCAGAGCTGAAAAGCCCCAGCAAAGAAGCCTCCGCAGGGCAGGAGGGCTAGAAGCATGTCCTGCAGGGCCCGGGCTTTCCTAGAGTGTGTGCAGCAGTGCTTCACGTCACTTTTCTAGGCTAATGACTGTCTCCCCTTCTCTGCCTTTTTTCCTTAGAGACATTAAGCCTGACAACATTTTACTGGACGAGCACGGTAAGTACCAGTTGTTTTGCACTTGTGCATATGCATAAAAAAGAGTCAGAACAGGGCATCCCAGTTAAAGTTCAGGTGCTTGCTGGTTGTCCTATCTTGTGTTGCTTTCCCCACCCTAGCTGGGCTAGGAACAGACCATCCTATCCTGCTTTGGTTGTTCTTTTGCTTTTTGAGCGGCAGCGACGTGTTCCTCGGGGCACTGATCACCCTGTGATGCTGCCGTGTATCTGGGGGTGCCTTGGTGTTTAATCAACACACACTGAATGACTGACCTAAGGGTGTTTCTAGAAGCCGTGGGCAGGGGCAATGCATTCTGTGCTGCCTGTGGTCAATTGTCTAGCAAACCTTATTTTAAGACCTTCTTGGCTCTTGCGTAAAACTTAATTACTGGCTGTGTGTAACATGTGCTCACAAACAGAGTGAATTAAGGCTGAATACATAAGCTTCATCTTTTTCCCCTATCTGTTTGACGCTGGGAAGGAGCTCCAAAGAGGGTATATTGTAGTTATTGCTACCACTTTTTCTTTAGTTTTGTTCACAAGCAAAACTAGAACTATGTTCCTGCATTGCTCTCTAGAGATGCTGTTTTGTCCTGGCAAAGCTCTCACAATAAAGAATTGTCTGTGTTTGTTGTGAGAATCATAGAATCATAGTTTGGGTTGGAAGGGACCTTAAAACCTTCATTAGCAGCTACGGTAAGGCTGTAGGAAAGGTCAGTGCAGGGACAAGGCATAACTGAATTTGTTGTAGCTTCAGAGGCTGTAACGGAGATGCTGAAGCTCCTGAGGATTTGCTGTGGCTTTTGTGTGTAATTAGGGTTGCCTGGCAGCACCCAAGCCCAGACTCTACCTGTTCTGTATATGACCTCTCATTTCAAAGTGCTGGCTAATTATTTATTTAGGAGCTATGAGCAGAGCCGCCTTTGTCCCCAGGTGGTGCAGCAGCCTCTCTCCTGCCTCTCTGGGTGCCCCATGTGCAGAAGGGCACAGAGACAGTCTCCCCCCGATCTCCGTGTCCCCAGTTTGGGTACTGCTGGGGTCCCTCTCGACCGGTGCCATCACGGGGCTGTGTTCTGTTGGTCCTCAACAGTGGACACTGTAGGGTGACCTGTCCCCATCTCTCAAGAACCTCAGCACCCTGGGGGACAGGGGTGACGGAGCCACCCGGGAGGGCACTGGGAGCACTAGAGCCAGGGAAATGTAGGTCAGTGTTCCCTGAAGAGGGGAAAAAGAGGAAGAAGCTCTGCCTGTCTCTGCGGTCGCAGTCAGCTCAGCAGGACGTAACCTGCAAACTTCTATAATGACACTGCAATTTAGGTTGATTTCTGAGCCTATTCTCCACTAGCTGTGATATTTTAACTCTGAAACCTCTGCAGCAAGCAGTTGTTTTCTGTGGACGTGCCCTTGACTGCCCTTCTGACTATGACTTACAGTATTTCTTTTCTTCATCCGTGGTAGCAAAGATGTGTCTGCTTGTGCATACCAAGAGCTTTGTGAGTTCAATTTTTTCTTGTCCCCAGAGCCACTGTTATCATAGCAGGTTTATCTATATTTATCCTGGTAAACTGTACTTGTTTGTTGGGATCTCTTTCCCAGTGGAACAGTGCTGCAGCTCCCCATTCCCTCCTCTCCCTTCTCCAGGCGTTCGCAACTGTGATCGCAAAATATATGCAACTTGCTAAGATTGATTTTTTTATAATGTTCTAGATTAAGACAAGTTCCCTGAGTGTATGAGGCAAAGTATTCAGCGAAGAGACTTCAGTCCTTCATCTTTTAGGCTCCCCTTGCCCCAACTCACCCTTTGTCCTGTCTTTATTACCCAAAGGGCAAACTTTCCAGCCGTGATTCCTTCGCCCTTTCATGTTTACACATGGAGAGGTGCCCATGCCTGTTAAAAACCACAGCACCCTCGTTGCTGGTTTTAATCAGTGATGAGGCTGTGGGAGCCCTTGTGCACATCATCTGATCTTTGTGTTCTGGTTTTTGATAGTAAAAATGCCCCTCGTGGTGCCTGCCACGTGTTGAAATGTGTTGTCCCACTGCTGACTGTCATGAACGTGGCACTCGCCCCACGCGTTTGCCCTGTCGCCCTGGTCAGTGACATTCTGTATTACAGTATCAATTTCAGCTAAGAAGTTATAGTGAGACATAAATAAAGTAGCATATTGGGCAAATATTTTTCTGTGCAATATATGTAGCTATTGCTCAACATCAGAGATTGGGATCGGGTCCCACAGTGACAATATCCTCAGCTGATGACCACCTTCAACAGTCGTTCCAAGCACAAAGTGATTTAATGATGAGTCTATTGATTTGGTTCAGTGACAGTACAGCTCACCTGGGAATAAAAGACTATAACAGATGGCAGTTTCCAGGAACTGCGACTAATTCATCAGGAGTTTTTGACCAGGTCGTTTGTCTAATAAAATTGAAGAAAAGTTCAGTTTTATCTCAAGTAAAACTGAGAGGTATTTTGCAAGAGGCTGGTCACAGCTTTGCTCAGTATTTTTTCTCGCACCACTGCCAGAAGGTTCTTGAGAGCAGTGCTAAAATGAGAGAGTTGGTGCCATGCAGGCACTGCCTGCACAGCCCATTTGCTCCCTCATCTCAGCTAAGAAAGTCACAGCACAGTCTGTCCGAGGGCATCTGTACCCACAGCAACTAATATCTTGAGTTTAATCACAGCAACTGATGTCTCTAGTTTAATGCTCTTTAAAATATTAACTTAGCTGAATCTGGAGAACCCTTATATGCTTTGCACAAAATATGCTATAGAGAGGTGAAAGAATTGTAATAACAGAGATGCCGAACACAATAAAATTCTCTGCCTTAATGCAGAATCAAAGGGTTGGTCTGAAAGTACCAATTTCAGGATGAGCTTCGGGAAGGATGTGCTGCCCAGAGTACAGCCCTAGCTGTGCTGGTTTTAAACTGTCTGTGCTTAGAGATGCTGAGACATCAGGAAAACATGGGCCTTAAAATTCAACCCTAAAGCTCAGCAGCAAGACCCAGGCTTCCATCTCGGTGAGCAGTGGCTGCCATCCCTGGTCGCCCAGTTCAGCCCAGTCTGTAATGCTGCTGTCGCTGTGCAGCCTGGTCCGTGCGGAGCCTCCTTCCCTGCCTCCTTGGCTTCATTTGGTGATTTCCCAAGTGGGCTTGGTTATAGAACTTGTGATTTGTTTGAAGTGAATCATTTAAAAGATGCATCCAGAGAAAGGGATGTTTGTGCTCAGAATATCAAATTCTTGATAAGTCTTTGTGATTTATGTTTATGAAAACGGCTCTCCACAAAGTGGAGTGAGAGCTAGAGATGAAAGGCAAAACAGTGCAAGGACACAGAGGACGTCTCCAGACAAGATGGTTGTATGTCATTCTTTTCTCTCAAGCCCTCCCCAGCGATCTGACTCTGCCCTTTGCCAGGCAACCTGAGGCAGAGGGGGTCCAGCTGCCTTTGTGCAGCAGCATGAGCAGCGAGGAGGGACACGTGCTTCAACAGCTCAGTTGGGTACCCGAGGTCTGAACTGCACTCACACTCTTCCAGCAGGGCCCATATCTCACCAGAGGGACCTCAAGTTTTCCTTTACTCTTTTAAATTTATCCTGATGAGCACTGCAGTTTTGATAAGGAAATATGCATCTTGGTGGGAGTGGGAGCCCAGGGGTACAGGGGTATTTCCCCTGGGTTGCTGCCCTGCTGAGCTGTACCCGTCCTTTCCCTGCCAGAGCCACTGTGATGGGGCAATAGGGAATTGCTGAAAAACTGGATGACAACTTCATAGGGAGATGCTGGAAGATTTATTCATCTTCACCGGATGCTGACACAGGGGTGGGAGTTATGTGGTTGCAGTGTGATCCTAGGGCCTTCTGGACCATGTCTCCCTGGTGTGTGTGCCTAGCAGTACTGTCAGGAGGTGTATGGAGCAGGAGCCAGTGCTGGACACAGACATGATCCGTATTCCCGGAAACTCACTGTCCGAACACTGAACACACCAGAGTTTCCTTAGAAACTTAGGCAGGCCATGTGCTTCCAGCAGTTCTGATGGAAATCCGAGCTGCTTCTAGCCTGGCTTAAGTGGAGCTGTACATGTGCACCCAACCATCCTCCTGAGCTGCGGGATGTGAGTTTGGAGATGTCTGCGTTCTGCACACTGACCGTAACCATCATGGGGTGTGGGCAAGAGGCTGTTGTTCTCCGTGTGCTGTGCATGTCAATGAAGAGATGCAGGCAGGAGTGTTGCTGTGAGATGATGTTTTTAGGTGAAATGGAAAATTCTATCCTAATTCCCCAAATTATCCCAGCTAGATCATACACCTGCACCATGCAGACGTGTGTCACTGTTCTCATATAACAGATAAATAGACACAATTGTGATGTTTCTTAGGATCCAGAAAAGACAAGCTGATGGCTGAGGGAAGTATTGCCACACCATCTCCATCAGTAGAAAGCCACTCTCATTTGATCTCTGTGGCTGGAGGAAACAACAACAGTTCAGCCACTCTGTTATTGCAGAGAAAGGTGATGAGTCTGCAAAACACAATGTACAAAACATCTGATGCTTTTGATAACGAGCCCAGCTCTGTCAGGATTGAGCAGGTTCAGCACCATAGAGGATGCGTGAGGTCAGGAAGAAGAGAAGATTGCCTGCAATAAACCAGAAGAATTAGACTGAAATAACGCACAAGTTTCAAAGAAATTCACTTCAATGAGGACAGCCTTGTCTTGATTAGCTGTACTGCTGTACATGACTGGTCTGCTCACTGATAAGAGGTTAGTGAATAGGGAGCAACACATTAAGTGCTTGCGAAACAACAAGTGCAGCTGAAAGAGCAAGCAGGAGATAGGTGGAAGCATTTCCTTTCTCATCCCCACAAATAGCATCCTTTCATTTCCTTTTCAGTTTGCAGGCAGTGGTTGCGTGTGCTGTAGCAGTGACAGCAGACACCATTCCTGCTCACCGAGGGGCTTGTCATGATGTTTGAATTTCTTGTACAAGCCTGTTTTGCCTGCTGTCAAAGGTGGGTTTTTTCCATTCTAGAGAAATCCTCTGAGGAGGAAACTGGAGAGAGGTGCTTGGTACCTGGGAACACAAAGGGCAAGTAGTTAGACAGCCAGTGTTAGGTGTGCTTGTAAACTCTGGAAATCATCTTTAAAAGCAAATACCATTGAAATTTGCTGACTTGAGTGAGGAGCCACAGTTATAGAGGTGGGAAGCAGCATCACTCCCTCAAGGGGTGTGGATAAATCTCCTCTTGCAGGACACTGTGTTTGTCTTTTCAATGTGATGTAACAAGGCACATCTGTAAGCAGCCTGCAGGCTGGGATACTCCCTAGCAGTTCTCCCACCAGATTTTTTTTCCTGGAAGCTCCCTCCTTTCCATTAAATACTTTACTGCTAAGTTTCTGATTCAAAGCTGTTTCTAATGTAAAATTAAAGCAAATCGAATTACACATTAACCTCTTCCTTTTAGGACACGTGCACATCACCGATTTCAATATTGCCACAATGCTGACGAAAGGAATACAGGTGACCACCATTGCTGGCACGAAGCCGTACATGGGTAAGAGCCAACGGCACTTAACGTGCTCTTGGATTGCCTTGTTATGGGCTTGATCTGACTGCTGGGGTGGGTGGGATACAGACAAAGGGCATCACTATTAAAGTTTGAGCTCTTGTTCCCAGTATGCAACAAAACTCATGCATTTGTTTGAGGTGAGAAGCAGCACTTGCCTAACTGAAGGAAAGTTAGGTAAGTTTATTCCAACTCACATTCTGTGGGATAATGGACAAGTCTTGTGTCAGCAAAAGGAGTCTGTTCTTTTTGGGCTTTGTGGGTGGAGAAGCACTGACAGATCCTTGTGGAGGGACCAAGGGACCCTCGAGTGCTGCAGGAGCATAGTAGAGCTGCAAGGCAATTAACTGGGTCTGGTCAATCTCTTAGACATAATACAAAGTATTCTGTAACTCAGATTACACATTGCAGTTATAAGGTTGACAGCACATCTGCTTCTTAAGGCCATCCCGTCATTTACACACATTCACCGATTAAATTCTTAACACCAAAGGAGCTGTTGTTGGTGGTCACACTTCAGCAGAGGGGCTGGAAGGCTTGTTTGGGGTTGAGCACAGCAGGAAATGTTTCCTGCCACACTAATTACCTGCGTCCAATCAGCAGGGTCCAGGCTGCAAGGTCTGCTGCCAGTATCTGGGCTAAGCTGTCATGCTGGGAGCTGGGTCAGGGCTGGCTCATGCTGAGCCAGCACTCGGTGCCAGGCTGGAAGGAGGCTGCAGGAGCTCACACAGCGGCACAGAGGGTCAGGGTAGGTGAGGGGTCTGCACACCCAGGTGGGAGCCTCCTCTAGTAGGAGAGTTCCGCCTTGCAAGGCTGAGAGTGCAGTCGAGAACCCTAACACAGACCAAAAACTGAACTGCTGCAAGGAAACCTCTGGGTTCTGATCCATGTCCCCCGCAGCAGCATTCCGTTGAGGGGCTTAACTGCCAGCCAGGGGCTTTGAAGGAAAGAGCAGAAATTGTCAAAGGCATGGTGAGGAGTAATACGCTGATTTGTGCCACAGGCAGGACAGGGGGATGCTCTCTGTGGCACAGACCAAGTGTTCCGAGTTGCTGATTTTCACTCGAGATTACAGCATCAGAGACTTTCCTTTTTCTGTATTTTGCAGCACCAGAAATGTTTAATTCCACAAAACCCACTGGCTATTCCTTCGCTGTGGACTGGTGGTCGCTGGGGATCACTGCCTACGAGCTGCTCAGGACTCGGGTACTGTACATGTGGCTCGTGTCCTTGTCTGTCAGTCTCTTTGCTTAAACCCTCTGTTGGAAAGGTTAATGCTGTGTAACAGGGATGAAGGGGCTGGATCAAATTCATGGCTTTAAGGGTTATTTCAGCATAGGAATCAGAAACCCACATTTTCTTCAGCAATCATAGCAGAGAGCTCAGAGGAATTGTTGCAGTACGGAATCGCATGTCGAGACCGCTCCCTGTCGCACCCACGGGTCACTGGGAGGCATCAGCTGGGCAAGGCAGATCAGTGCCAGCTCCTGAGGTTTGGTCTGCGACTCAGGTTGCTTGGGGGAAAAAAAACCCCCTTATTGCTGTTGTAGTAAAACTGAGCAATCTGAACCACCTGCAATGTGTCAATCATTAGGCACAGGCCCTGACACATCCGTGTTCCATGTGAACCCAGGTAGGTCTGGGGGCCTTGCAGACAGATGAATAGATTAATGTTTTGGAAGTGTTGTGTAAAAAAAGTGGGATAAAATTATTTAAATCACATTCTTCTAAGCAACAGGTTGTTTAAAATCTTGTGAAGCTAGGAAACAATATCATTCCCTACAAGTATGCAAAACACATTATTAATAAAGTTTATTGCCCATGCTTGCAGAACACTTAAAAATGTTCTGATGGGCATATTTTGAAGAATAGATTTTTCAAATGAATTCGAGTGTTTCAAATTTTTAGTGATCAAGTTAGTAGACATTACAGGGACATGGTTGCTTGACCTGCTGGGTGACTGGAGCCATGTGCCCCCGTAAGCATGTCAATATAATATTTGAGTTTTCAATTTTTAAGATTAAATGAATTGCAGGACTGGTCGTTACACTGACTCGTGACTTAATGGCATTGTTTCCAGAGATAGGAGTAGAAATGCTGTTAGGTGCCAAACCTGTAACAGAACTATCGGCAGAGACTCAGGGAGTGTACAAAAGACTCGTCTGAGGCTGCTTTGCTCTAGAAAGGTTTCCCCAAGAGTCTAAGAAAACAGATGAGTGATAAGGCTTTCCTTGTGGCACTTTTCACAGAGGCCGTATCACATTCGCTCCAATACTTCCACAAATGAAATCGCACACGTGTTCAGGACAGCGACAGTGATGTACCCTGCTGCTTGGTCCACGGAGATGGTGTCGCTCATCAAGAAGGTGAGGGAGCTGTGGGAGCGGGTGGCTTTGTGGCTGGGACGTATCATACAGGGCACCTGCAGAAACAAATCCCCGCAGTGTGCCTGATGGCCTTTGCAGCGAATTCTGAGCATTCACTGCAAATTGTGTCCTGACCCAGTGTTCCTGACCTTCAGGTGGCACCATATGATAAATATCCAGCTTGGAATGTGGTAGCTGCACTGGTGCAAGGACCAGCCAGTAGCGCTGGGTCCTGGAGCAAGGGGTTGGAATTTGTGCTGGAGATGCAGCTGCTGCTGATGCATCTCTTCCAAGGACACAGGCACATTTTGCTTCCACTTTCTTCTGTAACTTTGTCTCTCTGGAAGGACGTAACTTAGCAGTAGACATTAATATGAGTCAATAACTTTGGCAAAATAATGTTGTGGGTTTTTAATTTTTAAGAAGCAATTTTCCCAATAATGGAGAGATTTGCAAGAAGTGCTGATGCTGTTGAAATCTTTTGATGCCATGAGATTTATTCACCACTGTAATTATTTTTTTTTAACACAGCCGTTGCCAAAAATTGCTTCAAAATCATTACTGGAATCATTTGGAAGCTGAAATCATGTTTGAAGTGAAGCCATATCTTAAATAAACAAAACTATTGCCTGACTGTGTCAGACACTCTTTGCCTACAGTGGCAGCAAAGCTTCAAAACCGAGCCCTGCCCAGCAGCACTACCTGCAAGTTTTGGGATGTTTGTAAATAGTTTTCTAGTTTTTGAAGAAATGCAGGCAATAAAGTAATAGTTCATGTAGCTTTCATCTATTTTTTTGCTCCAAATAAGTGTGTAGAAATATTTTGTTCTGTCTGATGAAACATTCTCAAACTTTTTAATGCAAGTGAGATCTCAGTTCTGTGCCGAGACAGTCATGGCATATTTTACAAAAGGAAAGTTGAAGAATATCTCCTTTTGCTTAAAAATAAATAGAGCTAATATTTCATTAAGCCTAGAAGGATATTAACTGCAGAGGTACATCCTGCTCGAAGTGCCAGGATCAATGCTGTGTCACCCGCGCTGTGTCCTGTGCCCTGCTCGGCTGAGTGCACAGCCTGAGGGGACAGTGTTTGGTGTGGACCCCAGGGTCTCGCTTTCTCACCTCTTCCAATTAACAGTTGCTGGAGCTGAATCCCGAGAAGCGTTTTTCTCAGCTGAAAGATGTCCAGGACTTCCCATATCTGTCCGATGTGAACTGGAATGCTGTTCTCCAGAAAAGGATAATACCCGAGTTCATTCCCACGGTAAGGCAGCTTGAATTTACAGGGTCTCCATGTACCAGTGTCTCCCTGCTGCCTCCTGCCCTCAGCCTGGCTCCAGACCAGGGGAAGCTCTAGCAGCTTTCCACAAGAGCGTCGGATATTACAAGATACAGAGAATGGAGAGGCGAGAGCGAAAATTTCACTTCCCTGTAGGTGTGATGAAGAGTAGTGGGGGTGGCTACAAAGTGTGGGTGCCCTGAAATTGATCCACTCTGTTTATAATATTCCCATAATTTCTGGATGCAGAACTGGTCTCACACGCTCCAGACTGCCTGTGGTGTGCTAGATGGAACCCGTGCTGATGGTGCTTGTGAGCTCTCCTGCGCTGAGCTACCCTTCCTAGCAGCCCTGTTTGGTTCTAGCCCTTCACATGCAAAACCCTGTGAGCAGACACAGGCTTGTTAGCAGCCTGGAGACCGCCTGCCATGTTATGATAATTGTTCCTTCCCGGAATGACTCTCCCTAACAAGCCCATTGCTCATAGTAAAACAACAAATGCAGTAGATTAGTATTGCTGTTCCTCCTTTAATTGAATTAAAGCAGCACACATAACCCTTACGGAAAACAATCCAAGGAGTGTTGTGTGCAGTGTTACTCTGACTGTTTTTCAGCCAAACCAAAGTTGGGCTGAACTATGAATATTTGTTAATTCTGTGTATTTCCTCCACCTTTGCTGGTGGTTTTCTCATGTTTTTATTGCTTTACAATCAGTTTTACAGGCTGCTGTGCCACCCTGTCCTGCCACGTGGTCCTTGCCATCACTTCAAAGCAGCCAAAGGGCAGGAGCAAGAGCAGCCCCTGGCTGAGCGAACAGATAAAATATGTCAGCAGCACTACAGGCCTTTTGGCTGTGTCTGCAGTTGTGATTAGTTTGGTTTTTTACAAAATTCAGCTCCTAGATGCAGTCCCGTTTATGAGAGACTCTTCAAGAAAGGCTCTGATCACTTAAGGCCACTTCTCTGACCTCTCCAGAAAGGCAGACTGAACTGCGACCCAACCTTTGAACTGGAAGAAATGATCCTAGAATCCAAACCTCTTCACAAGAAGAAAAAGCGCTTGGCTAAGAAGGAGAAAGATACCAGCAAGAACAACTCCTCCCAGGTGAGAGCAAGCGGGTACGAGCATGTGGGTAAGGAATTCTCTCATTTTCCAAGAAAGCTGATTGCCATCTAGCAATACCACGGCAAACTGCTTAAAAGAACATTATTTTTCCCCCTGTCACCAGCTTTATTCCCAAGCCTCTTACACATTGTCCCTTTGGTGGAAGGCAACTGTATACAGACTGGTTGTGTATGAGAATAGCCTTAAAGCTGGTTTCCCCCTGCAGTTCTATAGAGCCTCTATACCTAAAGATATCTGTGTATCACCTTGAAATCGTCCTTGTAACATCTGTCAAGTGTGAATTTATTCACCAATTCTTACTTTTCTCTTTGAATGTGAAAGGCTTGCCATCTTCAGAAGCACCTGGAGATGCTCCAGAGGGACTTCATTGTTTTTAACAGAGAAAAGTAAGTACTGACCCAGCCAACTGCAGTGATTGCCTTGTTTGTGCAAGCAGACTCTTCCTGCAGGACTCAGGGGTGTAGGGGCTCAGCGCAGCCCCTGTGGGGCAACAGAACAGGATGGTCTGAGGCAGCTGCACTGCTGCATGGGCTCTGGAACTGCCTGGGTTTTTCCTCACAGCTTGATTGTCCCTTTCTTTCCATAAGGGTGAGACACTGCCAGAACACCCAGCAGACGATAACGCTGGCAAAAAGCAGAGACATGTATGAGGAGGACAACTAGAACGACAGCTTTTGAGAGCAGCACAGCACCTACTGGAGCTTTCTTCGTGCGGCCAGTGTACACTCACATATTTTTGGGAAGCTGGACCACAGGACTTGTTCACTGCTCCTGGGACACTGCCAATAACCTGGGGCTGGGGCCCCTGTTCCCTCTGCCTCCCACCCCACAGCAAGCAGATAATGGCCACTGGGGAGAAGCTCTGGCTGCTGCCTCTGCAATTTGCCACAGTCAGTTAGACTCAGATCCTATTATTTTGCCTTTCTTGGTGGCAGGAATGTGACCACGAAACAATGGATGAGACACTCAGTATTCGCTCTTTGGACTTGGCCAGCCAGCATCACAGCCCTTAGTGCTGCCTGCTAAGTGACTGCCAGCAGAATAACCAAAGGCTCGAGTGCATCATTTGTAGAGGTGTTATCGGCAGCCGTCATTCCCAGCATTGCTCTAATAGAGATGCTTTGGCCAATCAGTCTTGGCAAAGACTGCACCTGGAATACAGCAGCTGCTGCTGCAAACAATAGCTGCTTAAATCAAGCATGATTTCAATGCTAGAGAGATTAGAAATACACGTTCAGATTTTACCTATGATGTTGGAAGGCAAACCCCTTCAGATTCAATGCGTTGCAGCAGTTTAATGGGAGGGTGAAAGCATTTTTCAGGCTGCCCTGGAAAAGCACCTGGGTGCCAGTTACTTGATAACAGAACTTCACAAAACTTTTAAGTATGAACAGCCCTGCCCACCCCTGGCACAGCTGCTCTGGCACAGGCCCTTAAGGACTGCATTGTGGACAGCTTGTCCTGTGAGCTGCAGGCAGGTAAAAATAAATATTCCGAGGTAAATATTTAAGGGGGAAAAAAAGTGTTTGTTTATTCAGCATAGCCTAAATTGACACTTGGGGGTTTTTTTCTGTAATATTTTAAAAAACAATCAAGGGGCTTTTGCATGCTTTGCAAGTTGTAGAAGGCTGTGATAAGCACAGCTTGATAGAAGAGGAGCATTTAACTCACTAGTGCCCACAGAAAACAGCCTCCAAGCCAGCTCCAGCTGGAACAACATGAGCAATTTGCCCAGGCAAGGGGGTGCAGAGCTGGTCCTGTCACCACAAAGACAAAAGATGCAGCTCTCGCTGGGTGTTAACAGCCAGTGATGACCAGGTCAGGCTGCAGCAACATGACTTGCACTGTGCTGATTCGCTGCCACCTTTGCTTTTGCCCCAGGATCTGGGCACTACTATGACCCCTACAGCCGCTCCTCTGGCTCACAGACCACGCAGTTGCCCCCACACACAGCCCTGCTGCCCAGCCTGCCACAGCAGCCTGGGGAAGAAAAAATCCAACCAGCAACACAAGTTGTTTGAAGGAACAACTGGGTTTTTTTAATAAAGTGTACAAAGTAGTAAAATGTCCACGAGGTGCCGTGACAGCTGTTACAAGAGATGATCTGAGTTCCCAGGGGCCTCGTGGTGTAACACCGATGAGCACGGGGTAGAGATGAAGGACCCGACCACGACACAGACCCACTGCTCCCACTAGCTCCTGGCTGTCCCTCACTGCATCCCTGGCTGGCTCCCACCATTTCTCCTGCCTAGCTGGTTCACCCACACCCGGTCGTTCCTGGCGTCCCACACGCATTCAACACGAATAACACACTGAACCAAGCGACCTGTCTGAGAGGCATGCATACAAAAAGGAAGAGTAAAAACACAACCCAACTGAACCCACAACAACAACAGCAGAATTTTAAGGCTATGCATAAAACAAAACGAAGCAATATCTTTAAAGCTAGGTAGCAAGTAGCATTTGTGAAACATAAGGCTTGAGGCTTATTGATTCTTCAGAACAGGTTTATTTTGCTTTTCCTTCTTAAACACCAATGTACCATTTTTCTTCCTTTGCTTGAAGAGGCATTTTGTTTCCCTCTCATCAGGGACATTTAACTCAGGGAGGTTATGTTGGAGCGGCCTCCTGGGGGTGCGACAATGCGCTTGCTCGCTGAGCGAACACCTTCGTCAATCTGGGTACCTGGGATTGGACAAGAAAGCACAAAGGGCAGAGGGAAAGAGAAGTTAAGAGCATTTTCTTCATAGGACTAGGCAGTCATCCTGGGGACTGCAGCAGCCTTTCCAACTCCAGTAACAACCCCATTCAAGCAGTGGCTTGAACATCTGTATAAGGCTTCTCCACAAACACATCCACACAGCACAACAAAAGCAGGGTCTGATGCTGCACCTCTGTGGCCACAGTCCTCCTTTCTTCTACTGCAAGGTGCAGTGGGGCAGAGACCCAGCTCTGGCCATGTCTTTTGAAAGACACAGAGGGTCTCACCTTGCCAGGCTCTTCTCTTGTGCTCAGCTTGCCCCGAGCCACCTCCCGGCTGCCCCACACCCCATGCCAGGGGCTGCAACAGCCTGGGCACACTACTCCCAGCCCAGACACCATGTGCGTTCACCTGACAGGCTGAATCCAGACTGATGGAGGTTCCTAATGGGAGGTGTCTGCCGTGTGGGAGACCCCCTGGTTGACCCCACAGGGGTGCCTCCCTTAGGGGTGGTGGTCAGGTCAAACACGGGTCCGTCATACATGCCCCGGGGCACAGCGTGCATCTCCGCCATCTGTCACCAGAAAGAAGAGGACAGTGATACTTTGCTCCCCGGAGGCATCCTGCCATGGCAGGATTATGCTCCAGCAGTCTTTAGCTCCCCAGTCCCATTGCAGAGGCAATTCACACTGCGAGAGCCCTCTCTGTCCCTCCATCCTGTCTGCGCCGCTGCCCCTTCCTGTGTGACAGTCTCCCTTCGCTCCCATCCTCCAGAGCCTGATGCAACAGGCACTCACTCAGCACAGGTCAATGCTGCCTGGATGGGGAAGGGAAAGGCAGTTTTGTGCCCAGTCTCTTTGTTTTTAACTCAACATCTCCCTCCAGACTCCTGCTGCATCAGGACAGCATTAAGGACAGGCATCACGCACTGCTGACCCAGCTGAGCTCTGGCCTCCAGCAGCCACACACCAGCAACACTAAGGTCAAAACTCTCTACCCAAGGCCCAACTATCCCACCATAGGTTCAAAACACACCAGTCTGTGGACACATTTCCAGAGTCTAGTGAGACCAGCAGAGGTAAACTGATCAGGGATTAGGGAAAAGGGCAATTGGACTAACAGTGTCAAAACTCCATCTCCTGGTACCCTTGGCTCCTCACCTTCCTCCTGGCTTTGATGCGTTTGTAGACATAGTCAGGGAAAGGGCTGCTGGGCAGGAAGCGTCCAGTCCCCTGGGTCACATGCAGATTTCCATCCTCCAGCATGATCTTCCCCTGGCATATGACAACCAGTGGGGCTCCCCGAAGCTCCATCCCTTCAAAGATGTTGTACTCAGCAGCCTGCAACAAACAGGGGATGATGGTCAGGAGGAACATGGGCATTGCCTGCCTAGTCAGGGCTGTTCAGTCCCCACATCTCACTGCTGACATTAACAGTGCAGGGAAAGGACACCCGTAACAACGTTGTCTGCCCCAGAAGCCTCCTATAGCTCATGAATCCATCACATTGAGAACCCATCAGAGCTCCCAACATGAACCAGGACCTGCTGCTGTGCAATTCAGTGTGAGCAAGGACTCAGACAACAGAGGATCACAGGATCTAGCCCTGAGATAAGGTTTGAACAAAGTACACTGGCAAAGCAAGGGAAAATTGGTAGCTCAAAGAGGCACTCAGACAATAAGAAATGCATGTCCCTACATATGCATGGGCCAGGGTCAGGAGATGACCAACACAGCAGGGTGAGAAAAGACCAATGTGCAGAGCCCAGGGCTCACAGAGAGCCTGCCCCACAGTCACAGCTGTGTAGCCTGGAGTCTGGACTCAGTCCCTCCTTCCCAGAGTCTAGCATGGCAAGGCAGCACTGAGCTCCCAGCAGCCAGGCTGCCTTTGTTCAATGGTACTCACACCCCACCCTCCAGCATTCCCAGAGGAGCAGAGGGCTTACAGACTGATGGGTTTTTGCTGTGACGATCTTCACTGCATCAGGATCCCATATGACCAGATCACTGTCCGAGCCTACAGCTATTCTGCCTTTCCGTGGGTACAGGTTGAAGATCTTTGCAGCATTAGTGCTCGTCACGGCCACAAACTGGTTTTCATCCATCTTTCCTGTGGCCTGCTCAGACACAAAGAGAAACAAGTGCTCTTTTGGGGAAAGGAAGAGTGAGAGCCCTGGGCAGCACCAGACTCAGTTCCACATGAGCTACCAGCTGACTGGGCTCAGGCCACTGGAGCTGATCTTACTACCGGTACCGGACAGACTGAAAAGTGAGGGCAGTCACAGCTCCCGGGTGCTCACCCTGAACCCACAACAGCTGCCGCTCTTGCTCTAGATTGTTTTGACTCTCAAAGCCAGAGAGGGCACAGGTGCTCCTCAGCTGCACAGGTGAGAACAGGGTGTCTGAGGTGGCCACTCAACCTGCCCTCTCCCTGCTGTGACTCTTACCACTGCCTTGTCCCAGATGATGGACATTCGTTCCTCTATGCCATTGGTCCCTTCGGGGATCGCCGTGAAGTTGTCTTTTCCAATTGCCTTCTGTGCAGTGCTGAATGTACAGTGGGCACTTCCTGAGACCTGCAGGTCACCACTGCAGTGGGAAAAGAAGCACCATCAGTCATTTTGTGGTCAGACAACAACAGGGACACGAGGGACATGGGTCTCCTCTGGGGTGCTGTCTATGGCTCCCTGGAAGTCACCCAGTTGCTGCTGGGTTCACAGGAGCAGGGGACAGGCAGCAGTTGGAAAGTCATCACTGCTGAGCAAAGAGAAGCAGAGCTTCACAAGCCAGCTCCCAGCACACTGCCCACGTGAAACAAGTGGCCTCCAGTCCCTGGTTCCCAGACCAGCTGCACCTGAACCCAGGATGGCACAGACACAACAGCTCTGCTCGGGGTTGTGAATCAGCCCTAATCCACTGGTAATCTCCATCTTCCTCTGATAATTTCTGCCATATGTCTGACTGCCTGCATAGTCGCAGACCTGGGCTGATGACACATGCTTCCTAATCTCCACCAGATTTGTCCCAGTGGAAGAAAACAAGCCACCCAGCCCAGCTTGGGGGGACACAGTCTCTCCTCCTGCTGAGGCCTCACAGAATAACATGGGAGAGGCGTCAGGACACACACCTGCAGGCTGCATGGACTCAGAAGTGCACTTGCCTCTCCTTTGAGATCTGGGATATATTTTAAGTGGAAGGGAAGGATTAGAAAGCTCAAAAGCTGGGCTTACTTTTCCCTGCCAGTCCCTAAGCCCTGCAACCATTTCATACATCCAGACTGAGTAGAGACACATCTTGCTCACTGACCACAGCAAAATCTAGGGCAGGCTGCATATTCAAACCCCAGTGCCTCAGCAGCTCTTAGGCCAGCCATGGCACAGCACAGGTTTATCCCAACTTACTCCTCTACCAAGACACCTCTTACTGACCAGTCATCCCTTGCTCATCTCATCAAAGATGTTTTCAGCATTACCTCAAAGGTCATTTCCACTTACACCCTGCTCTGTGTCAGTTGTCCCTGGTTAACACAGACCAGCTGCCATGGCCACAATTCAGCATGCAAACACAGGATGAGAGGGGTGTGCAATTCACACATGGCACGTGGCAGGGCCGGCAATCAGCTCTGTGTCCCTAGCTGCTGTGCATGCCTTGACAGTGAGAGGATGAAGTATAACTGTGAAAGGTCAAAATTGCTGAAGTGCTTTTATTGTTTGCTCTCTATTTTCAACAAATCCCTTCCCCACCCCCTGGCCTTCAGGGTGAGAAAGAGATCCACCATCCCCATGGGATGTGCGTGAGCTGCCCTTAAAGCCCTCTGCAGGCTGTACTACTGCTCACCTGTATGGCTGTGAGAAAACATCTGTCCTGTATTTGATTGGTGGGTCCCCATCAGCTCATGACACCTGTAACACCCTCCACCTTCTCCCACATCATCACAGCCATTTCCCCCCATCATGCAGACAGGAGGGCTTCTCCAGTTTGATGAGTGCTCTAGTAGGCAAGTCCGTTAGCTGGTCCTCATTTCTTTGCCTTCTTCAGGGCATTAAAATAGTTCATGACTACTTGCCCTGATATTTTTGTCATTATTGATGTGAAACTTATCACGCCTCCCCTGTCCTCCGTCCACAGGGATAAACCACCAACAACCACTCCAAGTCAAAGCCATTTCATCAGTCAGCTCACTGAATGCCTACAGTGAAGGGGTTCAGGTTGAACTGACGTCTGTGCTGCCCAGTACTCCTTAACCTCTTCCTTCCCTATCTGAGGCCAGAGTCTGCTTCTCTCCGATAGCAGCATCACCCAGCAGAGCTGTCCCTCACCTGGCCAGGAGGGAGTTGATGTAGTCAGGGGTTGTTGGATCTGGGCTAAGAGGCGGAGAGACCACAAATGCCGCAGCCTTGGCCCAATTCTTGCTCCAGTAGTGTGTTCCATCAGTCCCGAGACTGGCCGTGATCGGTTCACCAAACACCACATTGCCTGAAAGTGGGGCAGAAAGGATGTCATTTTGGTGGAGCCTGGAAGCATTTTCTGTTCCACAGCACTACCAACAGGCTGCCGTGCCCAGAGGACACCCAGATCCATGTTGTGCTGCCCCACAGTGCTGGCTTGGACCTCAGGTGCTGGGGTAGGCAGGAGGGACAGCAAAGGCTATTGATGTCAGGGTTGAGCTCTGCCCATCATCGCTGTAGGGGCCTCCCACTCAAGGGCACACATCCCACGGGCACAGCAAACCTTGCATGAGAAGGCATGACCGCAGAGCTGTGTTCCCCTACGCAGGGAGACACTGGCCCACTCCAGCCCCTCCTGCATGCACCGGTGTCCATGCGCTGCCACAGTGGCTGTTTCATCTCACTGACGTTCAGCCCAAGAGCGACAGTCACATCTCCAAGCTGACCAACAGCGTAGGCACAGCTGGCAGGGGTCACGCATAAGAAATGACAGCCCACAGTGGGGCAGGCAGGCCACAATGCAGCCTGACGACCAAGCCTCTCACAACATCATTCATTGTCATCCCCCATGTGTTCTTCCTCCTTTATCCCTCGTAAATATTTACCACATGCCACCAAAGAGCTGGCAGGCTTGTGCCTCACTCCAGGGACAGGCCAGGGGAGAGGGCACCACGGCTCTTTGCAGGGCAGGGAGGACAGCCGTGAGGACACGGGCATGGCTTAATCCAGCTGCCCAGGATCGCAACACTGACAGCAAGGCTGTCTGCAGCAATAGAGGCCACTCACCTTTTTTTCTGGCTTGCGAGATGAGGTCAGCAGCACTTTTGCTCATCACTTTAGTCACATAGAGGGGACAGTTGGTCTGGCTGGCAATAGTGATGGCCCGGAAGACAGCTTCTGCTTCCAGCTAGAAGAGAGAACAGTGCACAGCTGCAGAGGAGCACACTAGATGGGCAGAGAAGAGCCCCCGCTCCTCTCAGCGGACCACAGACTGCTGCTGGCATCCTGTGCCTTCACTCTTACCCTTGACTCCCCAAGGGCAGGGTAATCAGGGAGACATGAAGGGGGAGGTTTCAGTCTTCCTTGGGCCTGGCTCAGCCCGCAGGCTACAGCCGCAGGATTCTCGGCAGGGGAACAGTGCCTGGACCATGCTCACAGGCCAGCGCAGAGCTGCATCTGCTGATTTTTAACATCACCTGTTTCCAGTTCTCCCAACAGCTAGAGAAGCCCAGGGACTGCTGCCCGTGCCTGACAGCACAGCTCACAGGCTGACGCCAGACAGCGAAAGGGTCTGTCCCTCCAGACTGCTCGGTGCTCCAGGCTCTCTGGTGGCTGGGTGCAGCAGGCAAGGTGCTCACAGGCTGTTCACATCAGGGCCTGCCTGTCCTGCTCGGCCCAGTCTGCTGACACCTACCTCGTGCTTCACTGTGCTGTTAGCAGAGGGTGGATTTCCAGCACGAGGGCTATCTTTGGACTCTTACATCAGCCCGTGCTCAGCCTAAGTAAAGCCCTAGAGGTTCTCCAAGTGTTTGCTCAACAGTTTGGCTTCAAGCTTCAGCATGAGAAAGATCAAAACAGAGGCCTTAAAAAGACAATGCACCAACCAGGCAACTCCCAGGGGAGGCCAGGGCTGCCCGATGCAGGGAATGCAGGAACTGCCCAGGGGCCAGGCAGCCCTGTGCCAGCTTAACTCTCCAGGCAGCAGGAGAAGCCCAACACCACACCAGACACACAGGCACCCGTACGCCCATCGTACTTTTGCAGGCTATTTGCTGCACAGTGAAAAGAGGTTTTTCTCTGATGCTTAAAGACTCTTTCAACAGAAACTTAAACAAGAAAACATTTTTATCAGTGCATTTATGGACTTGAGCAGTTGATGGAGTTTAATACATGGACAGAGGCAAACTGAATACCCTTCACAGCAGGTTACAATCTGGAGTAGCACCATCCTGCCCTACCACATCACCACCTGATAGAATACCAGGTCTTCAACCCGCATTGAGACCTCTTCGGGACAGAGCAGACCCACAGAACTACAGACCACTCTTCCAATGTTTTGCCATCGACCTGCAGGCTTTAGGGTAGTAGTTGGGATATTTGTCCTCTACCTGCCATTTTCCCAGCTAGAGTATGTTCTGGTAGAGGACACTTCAGTTTCAAAGGCAATGAGACCCGTATATGGCTGAACAGACGGTACCTAGAGGCTTCTTGCACTGCTCTCAGTTGCTTTATGCGTTAGTGGCATTTCAAGATCAAACACTCAGCATTTTGCTGGCTTTGAATGAGAAGAACTGCAGTGCTGCCTTATGATAATAGGACACTTCTCAAATCCTGGCACAAACAGAGCATCCCATAATTGTAGATTAGCTTGCCAACTAGTGGCAACAGGTCTAGAGCCGTAAAAAAATAAATGTCAGTTTACACACAGCAGGACTCTGATCTACTGTATTTGACATTTAGTGTCCTCCCTGTGCAGGAAAACACTTCACAGCCTCACACTTCAAAAAGAATAAGCACTGCATTACACTAGGCTATAGATGCTGTTACCAGCCATAACACAATCAACTTCTTACGCTTCCAGTTTAAGCCAACTAACTTTATTTCCAGCAGACCCTGAAGTACAAATCTCCCTGCCCCATGCTCCCCTGCTTGGCTTTGCTATTGTACCAAATTCCTATTGTCTTTTTTCTTTCATGTGCTGTGGAAAGTTAAAAGCACCTCTCAGCAGGGAGCTATCTCAGGAAAACCTATCTAAAATTAGACTCACTCAGATTAAGGGACCAAACAGAAAAATACCCTGTGAGCTAAAATTAGAAGTAATCTAATTAGTGTCTTGACAATGACTTGTAACCAGGAAATTCCCCCTCTCCTTCCCTCCCACTCCTTCCACCAATGGCTTTGTCCCTCTGATTTTGAAACAACCTTCAGACCATAAGCAGTGATTAAGCAGGAAGAGGCTGGAATCTGCATGCACTCCCATCAATGTGAACAGTGAACTTTCAGAAGATCCAAAACACACCACTCAATTCTTCTCACACCCCTGAAGTCACCTACACAAGACAAATGCCCCCAGAGCAGACCCATATGCTGCTACAGCCATATAGACCTTTTTGTTGATTGTTTAACCTCTAAGAGATTCAGAAGCCCCTGTCTCTGCTAAGAGATTCAAGCAAAACTGAAAAATGTTTGCCACAAATGTGCACCTCACCCTTTCCTGAGCTGATGATGAACAAGACAGTACTGCCTGTGTAAAGATACCCACAGATGGATACACACACACTCCATTTGCTTGCTCCCATCTCATACATTAAGCCCTACAGTGACTTGTGGGGAATGCTCTTCAGCATAGCAAGGTTATCATCATCCTTTGCATCTTACCTCCTCAGGTCTGCTCAGCACATGGCCCTCGGGGCCAGTTATTCCCATCTCCAACATCCTGGCTTGCTCCTAGGACATTGAAAGGACAGAGGGATATTGCAAGACTCTGAAACTATCAACCACAGAAAAGCAGATCCCTCTTGTATCAAGCCCTCCCCTCTGGGCTGCTGCCACCCAACATCCTGTGTGTCCAGTGTGCATGGTGAGTGGCTGCTGCATCCTCAAGGGGTGGGAAAGGATGGGAAAACACGAGTGCTGGGAGGGAGCTCAGGCATCAGCTGAAACATCTTTGATGAAACAGAGTGTGGAGAAAAAAAGGGTAAAAAACTCCCCAGCTCCATAAAAGAGCCATCCAGTTGTGCACACAAAGTCCAAACAAAAACTGGTCATTGAGAGGCTGTTTGAAGAATGACCTCTTAGTTCACACTCTTTCCGTGAGAGACAGGAAAAAAACAAGTGCTGCAGAACATAACCAAGCAATGTCTTCTCTGTCAATAAGAATCAAAATATTTGGACTTCTATCCTCCAGCACAACATAGCGGGCCAATACAGCTGACACACTTGAACAGCAGACCACATCCCTCACAACAATCTCCTTGCAAACACAGCTCCATTACCTCTGCTTGCTTATAGCAGGGAAAAAAAAAATCTCTCTTGCCATGGCACTTTTCAATACACTTTGTCTCACTTAGCCAATTATGTGCAAAGCAAAGGCCTCTGCCTCTCCACACTAAAAATGAGCTGTGGTTGGAGTGAACATACCGTACTTGATGGCCCACTCTCTTCCATCTAGATAATTGCTAATTCACTATTTCAAATTGGCTTATGCACGATGCATTCACAGCAGAAAATCTTGGTACACTTGATATTGTTGCGAGCAGCAGAGATCACCTTGCAGAAGACATCTGTGCAGCTCTAGTCATTTTGTTAATGCTGCACACTGAACCTGCCTTGGATAGATTTTCAGTCCTCGTATACCAGAAGAGCAGTTGAGTTACCTGTGCAATTATATCCCCATTTTCAGCATGAACTTGAGCTATGGCACCCAGTTCTGCCAGGCAGCTGAATATCTCATACAGCTGAAACAGAAACAAGAAGAAATCATCACCAAGCAGACAGACTGCCTGGCCTGGTCTGTGCAGCCTTGGCACCTGCACCTTGGTCCTGCAGCCCTGGCAGGGGCACACTGGGACCAGCACTGGCCATGCCGGGCAGTGCTTTCCAAAGGCTACAGCCACTGGTAGATGCCCTCAGTGATCTCCACAACAGTGCAGGAGCCCAGGTGGCCTGAGGTTGGTGGGCCAAGCCTGTAGCCAGGGAAGCTCTATGAGGCAGAGGAGAGGAGCTGTATTGCCCAGCCAAGTGCCATGAGCCACCTGCCACCCTGCTCCCAGCACCCTCACATCATCACAAGCAAGGGGCGAAGTGGGTCTTACCTCAGTGTTTGACATCTGGTACATATCCTTGTAAGCCATGTACACCATGAAGGAATTTACTCCTAAAGGCAGAGCACAGAGAAGAGAGGGGTGAGTCAGGGGCTCTGGGATAGTCCTGGTCAGGCTGCCTGTGTAAGGCTGCCTTCCCTAGCACAGGTTCCCAGTAGGCATGTGGTGGCAAGAGGATGGATGACAGTATGGTCACTCCTTCCCTCATTCTACCATGACCACCTCATAGCAAGCAGATATGGCTCGGCAAGGCCAGGGAGTTGTGGGCAGCAAACCTTTCTCTTGGACCAGTGTGTGCAGCTCCTGCCGGACACGGTCACTCCAGCGGGGGATGTCCACGTGCAGTGCATAATCGCAGCAGGCTTTCCCGTCAGCCCACTCCCGCCACCGCTCCAAGGCTTCCACCAGGCTGGACTCGGGGTCTGGCACCACATGGTCCACTGCAGAGGCACATTGGGGGCAAGGGGTGGGCACAGGCTCCCTGCCCAGCCACCTCACCGCAGCCCTGCACACCGACAGGCATCTCTGCAACCCACACTACTCAGCAGCTTCAGGACAGCTCTGAAGAGGCCTCCATCACCTCCACAACGAGACTGGGCTCCTCTAAATGCATTTATCGGCAGAGAAACACATAGAGCCCTTGCTTAACAGCTTTTGGCATGGGACCAGTGGCTTTTACAGGCTTCTGCTGAGAAATCAGCTGAAAGCTGATGGGCCTTGTATTTCCTCACCCCCACTTCCACTCCATTAACACATAGCCACCTCCCATGCTGCGATACTAATGCACTTTTTATTACCCACCATGTATTCCCCATTGACCATGTCTGGCCCTGCCACAGTCCATCTTACACAACTTGTTTTTTTGGCTCACAGGGCAAGGAGATCCTTTACTGGAAGTGTCAACAGTTGCTCCTGCATCCCAAGAAACCCCACAGTGCACACAGTTGTTGCCACTGCACAGCAATAAAATCCAGACCTCAGACCAGTGAACAGCCATGCCTCCTTCAGGGAAGGTCCTCATAATTCCTTTCCCTTTTTCGTTACTGCTGTTTATTTCTGAGCAGTGTGGGATGCCAGGACATTGCTCTATTCTTCTGCTCAGAGTCATCTGAGCATCATGCTGCCCTATTTTTATTTAACAGCAAAAAAAGTTATGCCACTGTTCTTTTTGAGTGTCCCAGGGAACAACTGTCTGCAGACAATGAAGCACTGCAGAACATGGGATCTGCAAGGGCAAGGGGTCCTAGGCAAATCTCTTTTCCCATCACTCCATTATTACTAAGGATTCCAAAGATTCATTCCAATCCTCATTCTCTAGATTGCACTGACAGAGATCATAGAAAATATGAGCACACTGTCATGGACCTTTAAAACAAAGGAGACTGAGAAAAGCAAAGAGAAAAAGAAATAACTGAGTGATATTCCAAGAGTGCTGGTGCTGTTACATACAGGACCTGCCTACTGCACTCACTGATCATGGTGGTTCCACCAGCGAGGGCTGCTTTTGTTCCTTGGAAGAAATCATCCACAGCTGTCATCCCCTTGTATGGCATCTGCAGGTGAGTGTGGACATCAATTCCTCCAGGGATCACCATCTTCCCATTGGCTTCTATGGTTTTGACCCCTCCAGGAACAATCAAGTTGTCTCCAATCTGCCTGATGAGATCACACCAAGGTGGTGAGACACACACAAAAGCCAACAAGCCACAATGAAACCACAGAACAGTTCAGCCAGGGAGCAGACAAGTCAGCTCCTCCTGCTGGAAGAAATTCCCCACTCCTTCCACCCCCACACCTGACCTTGCAGGACCCAACAGAGTAAAATCATTTCACTCTGCAGCAAAGCGGAGGATTGCCTGGCTCGCTTAAACCTACAATTTGCACAGTTGAGGGGTAGCCACCACCTGTCTGATGGCTCTAGGGGTGACTGTGATGTTAACCTGGTGTCTGAGCAAGCACTGGATTGGGGTAGCTGGGGAGCACAGTCTGATGGTCACATAGGTCTCAGCAGAGTATGGTGAGAAGCTGCCTAGGACACTTTGTACCCCCAGCTCACCAGTCAGGCTCCTGCCAGCCTTTCCAGCACAGCAATCTTACCTGTTCACTCAGAGTACATGCTCACAAAACTCAACACCAGCCCTGCTTCCAGTAAGCTGGACCCCTAATCTCCCCTCTCCCCCGTCCTTCTGCCCACCTTAAGTACGGCTCAAGTCTAAGGCTTACTTACAGTGAAAGATGATTTCCCAGCATAATGCCACAGCTGCTAGGCCAGCCCAGGGCTTGTCAGGGACTTGTCATGCTGCTCACAGCACAAAGTCCCAACATTAAAGGGAAACTGGGGAAGAGCTCACAAAGTGCACAGCATGGTTGGCTGCAGCCTGGCTGGGCTCACAGCACAGCCTGGAAGCACTGGGCTCACTCTCTCCCCAGGGAGCGCAGACAGCATCCTTTCCTCTTCCTCAAGAATCCCCCTCCCTCTCATGTTGTCTTCATGCCCCTGAAGGACATCTTTGCTACCAGCAGGGCCATGTTGCAGTGAAGGCAGTTAAAATCCCAAGTACTTGAAAATATCTCCTGGAAAAAGGAAACCTAAGAAGTTCCAGAATACATCTACTCATAACCTAAAATACCACCACAGTCCTCTGGAGTCTGTGCTGTTCCAACAGCACAGGTACACCTGTACTCCCTAGGTACACCCAGCCCTCCAGCAGGCCAGGTCACCTGGACTTTCGGGCTCCCTCCACTCAGCCCCACACCCCCTCAATCCCTTTAGCAGTCCATATGTAGCACTCAGCCTTCAAATCTCTTCTTTCAGAAATCCTATTTTCATCAAGCCTTCCTCAGCCTTCCCTGATAAATCAAGATAAAGGACAAGTTAGGTTTAGTGGAAAACTTCTGACTTCCTTGGCACACTGAGGGAGTAAATCAGTGACAAGGTCCATTTTAGCACTTCATTCAACAGCCTTAGTGATTTTGCAGGGTTTTTTCCTCAGATAATAAAAGTTCTGTGGACAGAACTGCTCGCTCCAGTGTCCTCACAGCAATAAAGCAGCAGCTCTTTCCACTGTTTTTATTGAGATGAATCCATCACCAAAAGAAATAAACTACTCACTGTATCCTTATCAGAAGTCACCTGCGAGAGTATTTCACTTGGGATGCAATGAAATTCTGACCTCCAGGCTGCAGATGAGGTTAAATGCTAGTCTGCACCACAGCAAGACCTGAAGCTGGCTCTGATGCCTGCCTTGGTACGAGTAATAGTCAGTCGTGAACACTCCTGCCCAGGAGCTAAAAACAGCCTTCATAAAATTACAGTCCCACTTCTTGAAGTGTTTCTCTGTTCCTGGATTTTTGAAATACACCATCCTGGAAAGGCTGGATATTTTTCTGTTATCATAGAGCTAGCAATGCCTTTTCAAGTCTCTCTGCTAAGAACTATCGCAGTTATTTCAATTGTGAGATATATTTGCCACTTTTGAATGGTAGCCTTTGAACAAGGGAGGTTTTACTGCACCTCTGAAACACAAACAAAAAGCTAAGGGGACTCAGAGGTTAGCCTGCAATTTCTGAACAACTCAAGGATGCAGATGACCGGAGGCACAGCTCAACTGCAATTCCATCACTGGAGTCACTAAGTAAACGTGTCAGGCAATCACCTATGTGTTCACACACACTGCACAGGCTGAACCTCTAACCACAGCAGAATATCAAGTCTTACCTGCTGGCAATATGGATACAGACTGCATCCACACAAAGCTAATAACCATCCAACCTAAAGTAAGGGAAAATGGAGATAAGAAGCTACAGAAGTCCCATACTTACTTTATGAGGCCATCCTCCATGTAAATGTCAGCATAGAATGACTGGTCATCGTTGACTATTCTTCCTCCTTTAATAAGGAGACGATCGCTCTGTGAAGGAAAGCGCAGAGCAGCTGTCAGCAACAGGCAATATGCACACTTCTCAGCAGCCAGGATGGTGTCCTTCTGAAGTGCTCTCCTTCTGTGCCTGGCAGCTCACCTCAGCGGCTGATACTGCACAACACTCACATCTGTACTGACACTTGAAACAACAGGACAAGAGCAAGGACTGAAAAAATCCTACTCATAGGACTGTTTCTGATCACAACAAGCACTGCCAAGAACACCACTTCGAACAAAGGAGAAGCACTGGGGACACAGCAAATATGCTTTCATGAACTATACACACAGAAGTCAAAAGCTGCCCACACCAGGTCATTATGTACATAATCTGCAGGCAGCAAAAGTTACACACCAGCATTTAGTTTGTAACTAAGGACATGTCCTTAAATCTTACCTAAATACCATGCAAAATAACTTGCATTAGAGAAGACAATTTTCACCTCTCCTCCACTGCCACCTTAAAAGACCACCAACAGGACTGGCAGCCCTGGAGACACTGCCTTTGCTGTTGAAATCTGTTCCTCCCCTACAATGCTCAGAATGGTCCTTCTGAAGTCTCACATGACAGGACTACATAAGACTCGGGAGGCACTGAACTGTACTCCCATGATAGAACTGGACAGCAGTCTTCTCTGAAGGTTTGCAGCCAGACAGTGGAGAAGCACCTGGACTGGTACTGTTCTTACACTCTTCCTGCATTCACACTTTTGGACGTGGGCAACCCAGCATACTGAGAGAACAGACACCGTCAGACCCTGTCCTGAGGAACTGGGAAGGCTGAGATCCTGTTCTTCTACCTCTACCAGCCCAATCTTACACACAGTTGCCGTGCTTTTGGTGACATAAGCTGACTGGGATGTTCAGGGAATATGCAGTCTTCCTGGCTGCTTAAAACGCCTCCAGCAACCCTCCAGCTCTCCTCTCTGCTCCTTCCCAGTGCCCGCAGCCCAGGCTTGGTGTGAGTACCTCCCCCTTCCACAGACTGAGCCTGGACCACAGCTGACCAGAGCCTTCAGCAGGGCTCAAATGCCAGGCTCACCCGGTGAAGCTCCTGCACAATTAATTCCTCTACAGGGAACCGGCTTTGTTCTTCATCTGCTGCCCCTGGGGTGATTTCTGGAAGTATTGCCAGAGTGATGGCAAATTGCAGCTTCCTCCCTGGCAACAGAAGATGCGAGAGAATCCCCTCGTGTCCCTGCAGCTTGCAGCAGCCAAAGCCTGGAGACCGGTGTGCGTTTTTACAGCAATCTCATCCACACACAGTCAAGACAAAG
The DNA here is from genome assembly GCA_033558105.1 of Coccyzus lansbergi. Lineage (NCBI taxonomy): Eukaryota > Metazoa > Chordata > Aves > Cuculiformes > Coccyzidae > Coccyzus > Coccyzus lansbergi. Next base: position 142,998 of record JAUMJK010000868.1, read on the forward strand.
AAACTGGGTGGGGAAAGGATCAGAATGCGCAGCGCGCTCAGCCCTGGCTGCAGCTCAGCGCTGGTGCAGAGCGAAGAGCCACGATCACTCCTCACTTGCCAGGCAAGGGCCTTCCCTCGGCCACACTGATGACCAGCAACCCAAGTGCCAGCAATGGAGATTTACTTTCCCAGCTCAGCACTGCTTAATGTCGACCAGGAGCCTTGCCTTCCACTAGGAAAAGCGCTCGACTGAGCTGTTCCCCTGTTCCCATCCCACCTACCATCTTCCCTGACAAGCAGACTGGGGGTCAGCTCCCCTTCTGTCCTGACCTAAGCCAACATGCTGGTGCAGAGCTCCAGCACAACTGTGCTAAGGGGCAGCCTGGAAGCAAGGGCATGTTGCTGGTCACAGACACCTCCGCGCTGCTCCTTTAAACAGCTGATTTTACAGATCACAACTAGCACACAAAGATACTGGCCTTGACCAGCAGCCTTGGGGACTGCTACCATCTCTCGCTTGCAGCCTCGTCCCTCGGGTACAGCCAAGGTGGCAGGACAGCCCCAGGAGTCCCAAATCCTCGTGCCAGCTCTCTGCCTGTGCTGCATCTCTTCCCCGATGGGCACGTGCTAGGCAATGTATGGCTATGGGGCTGAGGACCCCCACCACAAACAGACACTGCTGGCGAGCCACTGATTCTCCTCCTTCTCCCCCACCACAGGGCGTTAGTCCTTCCTTTTGTGTCTGTCCAATTGTCCTCTCCACAATACTGTCATTTTAAATTCAAAAAATCCTAAAAGGGTGAAGTGTGACCACAGCCGGTTGCCTACACCATCAGTTGCTGGGGGCAAGCAGCTGAGCCCTGGCTCCCCAGGATGCAAATGATGAGTATTTCAGTAAGAGTACAAAAAATGTAGATGAAAACTCCCAAGCAGCTGTATCTGGTGTCAGCTACACAAGAACCAAGGCCGCACTTAGAAACACAGGGATGAAGATTCTCATTTTATAGATCAGTCAACCAAACACAGAGTTTCTCACACATTATCAGTCCTCCATGCCCTGGCAGATCCCCTTGGCTTTACCTAGTCTACACAATGAGAAAGAAAGAGTCTACATGCCCTTTCAATAACACAACCGGGTCTCTGAGGTTTTTTTGTCATGCCTATGCCTTTTAAACCTCTCCAGCTCACTCTCCCAAAGACCCTGGAGTTCATTCTCACTGGAGTGCGGGAGCACCAGCCAGTGCTGCCGACCTGCCCCTCCCTGCACATCTGCCAAGAGGAAGCAATGGGAGACAGGCACAGGCAGCATGGGGACAGGAGACTGCAGCCCTGACAATTACTGAATAAGCTGCTAATATGAACTCAGAAAATATGCCTGCCCACAAACACAAATGGTCCTTCTGTGGCAGATGGGCAGGGCTGCTCAGTGCTAACTCAGTTAGTACACAAATGAAACAGTGAGGTTCACAATGGCTGGAGCACGAACAAGGCATTCATTCAGGGGATTGGGGGCTGCCCCGGGGGCTGCCCCAGGGCCTGCCCCAAGCCTGCTGCAGTCACCCCTGCACCCACAGCAGGGAGAAGGGCTGGTGCCGACCACAAGGGAAAACACAATATAGAGAAATAAGGAAAATCCACGTGACACCTCATCTTTGGGCTCTGGCATCTCTCAGGAGCACACCCAGACATTAAGGGGAAAATAAAGGAAGAGAATGAAGCAGTTAGGAGGAAACGAGTCTGACTTAATAGACAGGCTTCTGCAGCACACGCTGCCAGAGCAGACTCAGACTACAATAAATGCACTGTTTCCCCTGCCAGAGCCCGTTTGTGCATCTCCACACCCACATTTCCCTGCCAGCCTGTGTCAGGCTGTGTCATCAGCCATTGTTAGCAGATAGAAAAATCCTCCTGCACCACAAGCCACGGAGGCACCACAGGCAGCATCTTTCCTTCAGCCCAGCACAAGCACTGCGGGACAGGGCGAGCGTGCCCAGGGCCACTGCTGCTGCCCCACTCGGCTCTACCTGGCTGCTGGCACAGACCAGTCGGGCTTACAGACTGATCACCACCCACCGTGTCTCTAGGAGTCTCCCTGCAGCCAGTGACAGCCTGTTTGTCACTGGTGTGGTACATTTTGCAGCACCCATTTCTGCAGGCACAGATGCTGCCCCACAGGGCAAAGCCTGGACGCATCCTCCCAGCACAGCTCCACCAAACCCTGGCCCCAACATCGCTGCCCTACTGGGAAGCCTTTTTGCTGAACACTCCCTGTCTCTCCACCTGTTGGCATTTGGGATCAAGCTTTCAAAAGCATTATCCATCCCTCATGCCCACACTCTGTTCCTGATGCTCTTAAGCATCACCCGGTCATTTGAGATTCCAAAAGATCAGAGTGCCTCTTAACATTTCTCAGTGTGAGGCTGCAGAAAGGAGGCAGCAGCTTCCAGAAGGGTGTTGAATCCAGCCAAGAACAGCACTCACCTTGTTTACAAAGCACAATGGCATAATTAGGGTAGCGTGGAAGCAGGTGTATGGCTCTACTGCTCTCTCCCTTGTAAAAGACACTAATTGCAATGGTGTTTCATCAGTAGCTGGATGTTTACTCCTTACTAACATACCACACAACAGCACGGAAAAAAAACCTGTTTGGAATCACAGGGATAGACAGCCATCCACCAGCCACACTCAGGGACTCCCCACATCTGTGAGTGTGGTAAGAAATGACATATTTATAGCTCTCAGTTTCCCAAAATCTGTCGAGTTGGTAACTAAGACTTCTTTCCCCACTTGCTCCTGACACCACACACCAGCCACCCCTGTGCAGACTGCATTGGTTTTAGAGGTGCCAGAGACACCACAGAGATAGTGCTTGTGGGCTGTGACAGGGCGGATGAACAGGACAGGCACGGCCCACACCAAGAAAAAATACAGGAATTCCAGCCTGCCTGGGACAGGAAAGGTTTCCATGACCAAAGCACAAACACTGGGCGATTCTAATTCAACCAACAGCTCTGTTAACAGTTATTTTGTGAAACCAGGGCGAGGCACTTCACCACTTCATAGACTTCCACCTCTCTTTCTGTAGGGATAGGAAAACAAACTGTGGGCAGCAGGAGGGGAAGCGTTTTGTTTATATCTCCAAACAGCTGAAGACACTAGCAAGAAATCTCTCAGTAGACACAAAAGGTTTGACTGTTCTCCTGAGCTGGGCATCCCAGCATCAGCACACGCCTGGAAAGCAGTACCACCCTCAGTGGTTTCCGATGCACTGTGAACAACCTAACGCACAGGGAAGAGCTCTGACAGAGAACTCACTGAGAAAACCCAAACACTCAGATAACCTCAGCTCCTCCTGTTTTCTCCACATAGCAGCCAACAGAGATGCCAATACTTCCCAGTCCTTCCTCAGTGGCTACAGCCTCACCTGTCACACATGGCTTTTGACCAAGCTCTTCCAATTCAGGCTGTGAATGGTTCCCACAGCAATGTATCTCGCAAACACATGCAGCCCTCACATGCTCCTGGCTTCTCCACTAAAATGGCTGTCCCAGAAAAGACCAGAAATTGCTGCAGACACACCAGGAAAGTGTTTTTTCAGGTGTTATTGTCAGAAACTAACTACAAATTCCAACCGCAGCACTGCTGAGTATGAGAGACATCAGGAAGGAGTGAGGGAGTGTTTGCGCATCTGCAGAATACACTGGACAGGTCAAACAAAGGCTGTCAGGAAGCAGAGCCAGTCAAATGCCCAGTACACCCTTCACAAAAGCCAGACCTTCCTACCACTGAAGAGACAGAGGCGAGGGAAGCACCACTCCTTTCTCTTGCAGTTCAATGACTCCTTCAGTGCTGTTAGTCATCCATAGGTGAGCGACCTGCCAGCACCAGCTGCCTCCTGCAACTCGCTCACTCCAGACCTCACCCTAGCTGGGATGCTTTAGATGCCTTAAAGGTCTCTGAGATGTCTTATACGCTAACAGCACACTGCAGTCTCAAACACCACTCTGCTAATAACCGCAGCTTAGCTGACAATCTGCCATCCCCCAGAGCAGCCACACGCCCTGACGTGCGAGAACAGATTCTGGGGCAGAGATCTAGGAAGGAGGAATAAGCAATAAAAAGAGTGCCTGAGGGGGCACAATCTGCAGTAAGGGAAAGAAGAGGTTTTGTTCCAAGGCAAACACCATAGCTGAGATTTTCTCTCTATTGTTCCGTTAAGATAGAGAACTGCTACCTGCCTGCAGTTCATTGCTCCCCTTGGGCTGCAATGCTCGGGTTCAGAAGATGTGGGTCACTGGACGAGAATCCCAGAGCAACCTCCTCCCGCCCAGCCAGGGCACGATGATGCTGCCGAGCAGGGTAAGTCCCTGAGGGTTGTCAGCAAGGTGCAGAGGGCAGAGAGCACCTGTAACCTCAGCTACACAGACACCACACACCCACAGCATTTTCCCCTCCAGCAGGCTGGGGAAAGGATTTCATAGGGAGGAATAAAGCAACTTGTGGGATTTTGTAACCACTGTTCCCGTTGGATTCCAGTGGAGGCAGAAGGAGCCCTGCCTGTCAGTGCAGCGGATCATAAGGGTCCTCGCAGGAGAAGCCCCAGAGAAAGGGAGGATCCCTCCTGCAGCAGAAACGCCGCCAAGTGACAACAAGGTGTGCGACGCAGCGACCTCCCTGTTAGAGCAGCCGCGGGGATGACAAAGGGGCTGACAAAGGGATGTCCCCGAGCAGCGGTTACCGGCACCTGCGCCTCTCCGGGGGCTCCGCTCGCATCTCTACATCAAGCGCAATAAGGACGCCCGAGCGCTTCGTCTCCCCTTGTCCTTCCAGCAGCCGAAGCTGTTCTCGGGGGAAACAAGAGCGAGAGGAAACCTGCCAAAAGCCACCGACGGGATGAAAGCCCCGACCGCCCTCCCAGCAGGAAGATCGTCCAGCCGGGAGGGCGGCGCGGGCTGGGGACACCCCCGGCAGGCACCGGCGGGGCCAGAGGCGGCTCCAGCGGGCGCGGGGCTCCCCGCACCCCGAGGCCGGCGACGCCGGCGCCCCCCGCCCCGGCGGCACCTGAGGAGACGCCCCGGGAGCGGCTCGGGCCGGGGCCCGGCCCGGACCCCCGCGCGGCACCCACCGTGATGCGCGGGATGTTCTTCTTGCCCTGGTACGACATGGTGCCGCCTGCGCTGCCTCCGCACAAAGGGGACACCGACCCCAAACCGGGGCCGCCGCGCCCCGCCCACCGCCACGCCCGCCGCCGCCAGGGGGCGACACCGCCCCACGCCGCCCACCGCCACCGCCCCGCGGGCCCCGCCCACCGGCACCGCCCACCGGCACCGCCCACCGGCACCGCCCGGGGACAGGGGCCGCACCCCGGGCAGCGGGGACAGGGGCCGCCGCCGGGACCGAGCCTCAGGCACCGGGGCTAGGGCCGCACCTCAGGCACCGGGGCTAGGGCCGCACCTCAGGACTTCAGGTCCTTCTCTGAGCGGACGCGCTCTCCTCCTGGCTGCCGTGTGGAAACAGGCCAAAACATTCAAAAGGGAATAGGCTGCCCAGGGAGGTGGTTGATTCCCCTTCCCTGGAGGTGTTTAAGGGACGGGTGGATGAGGTCTTGAGGGACTTGGTTTAGCGTCTGATAGGAATGGTTGGACTACAAGATCCGATGGGTCCCTTCCAACCTGGTTGTTCTATGATTCTATGAAATATTTCCTTTTCCCGTAGGATCTCTTCCAGGTGCAGTCAGCGAGGTGCTACCCCCTGGTCCCCACCCCTCCTGGTCCGAGCAGGACCAGAGGCCTCCAAGAGCTGACCCACCCCACGGGGCGGCTGATGCCCCACAGAGCACCCAGGAGACACCCAGCGAGGCAGAAGCGGTTTCTTCTCTTTGCCAGAAATAAATGAGGTTGAAACCAAACATGTCAAATGGAATATTCTAATGTGTGTACATGAGTGGCTGCCGCTTCGAGGCCAATTAATTCAACCACTGCCTGATCCTGCGGAGCAATGAGGTGCCCTTGAGTTGGGTGCTCAACAAGTGCTTCTCTAGTGCCGGGACTGGCTCTGCTCAGCGACCCACAGAGGCCGAGGCAGTGCAGGAGCTGCCAGCGCAGACGGGAGCAGGACGGGGCACCACCAGGGCTCCCGTCCCCTGCCCAGCACCCCCACCAGCAGCAGCCAGGCAAGGCATCTCACCTCTGCCAGGTCTGGTGGGTAACCACCTCTCCCCAGTTCCTCCCTTCAGAGGCACGATGGAAATGCAGATTGCTCAGCAGAGCGGCACGCACGCCCCGGGTTTGTTACCGATTATGTATAATTCTCTGCCTTTCTTTCACAGTCTCTCTGACCCAAGCCCCCAGGTTTCTGCCCCCCGGCTCCCTCCCAGCTGATGTCTTCCTTCCCTGCACTGCTTGCCTTGCAAGCCTTGGAAGAACCAGCCTAGGCTGAATAATACAACTGAGCTGCTCGCCCTGACTCGCAGCTGAAAGCCAGCCCAGCTGAACAAGCCAAGGTCCAGCTACATTTTCCAGCTTCTCATCCCTGTCTCCAGGAAGGACGCTGGCATGTTTGGGTTTTGTTTCTTCCTCTCATTTCCTCCAGCCATCCATAGCAACTGCCCCCAGAAGAAAAATCAGCTTTTTCCACCTTGTACCTCTTTGTAGAGGTGACAATGGAAAGAATCCCTGTAGGGAATGATTGTGCCTGAAGTAAAGGAACAGAGCAAATGCAGCTCTAACTGGTCTCCATTGTGTTCCTCGTTGTTTTGATGCCATTTGCAATGACATCCACATTTTACAGTCTTTCTTTTCCTTGCACTTTTCAGAGCTGAATCTCTTTTTGCCATTCCCAGCTTACACCTCCAAGACCTCCAGACCACATCGGGATCGTTCCTCCCCAGCTGGTATTGACAACGTCACTGTCACCTGTACACTCACTGCCACTCTCCTCCCAGGGCACTGGTTGATACTGGAGAAGTGTTGCTTCTAATACAGGTACATACAGCTTCCCAATGAACAATTCAGACACCCTCCCCTGAAGCCCCGTATCATTTTCCTATGGCACTGTAGATGCCTAGACAATTTGCAAGCTCATGCTCTGGTGCTGGCAGCCCAGCCAACAGGGTGTGCACAGGATCAGGCTGTTTCCAAGTCTCCTCCCTTCACGCACGAGAGATCAGCTTCTTCTGAGCTGCCTTGATCCAGGTGTGCAGTGTGGCAGGGACGAGTTGTCAGCCTCCAGCTGCTGTGGGACTCTGGCTGCCTGGGTAAGACCCTCCGAACAAGCAAAGCAGCGTGAGAGCCTCCCGAGCCCTGGCCTTGCCAGGCCTGAGAGGAACCCGCCAGCAGGCACACCATGCAAGAAGAGGTAGAACAGCAGGACTCTGCAGAATCCTCCATGAAGACCCATGTCTTGTCAGCTGTCTGTCTACCAGCGGGACAGTGTCCACTAGGAAACGAAAGCCCCAAAAGAACATTGCACCCTGCTGGGGGCTCTCCTGGCACACCAGAGACAAGCACAGCTCCCAACCGCAGGCAGGCAGAGCTGGGGTTGCTCTGCCCTACTGGAAGTGATGACATCTTTAACAAAAGGAAAAGAAAAAGATTATTTTTGATGGAGCCAACTATTCTGCTGTAGCCAAACCACAATGTTTCATTTCAATTTAAACCTACTGAAGTTTGCATTTGACACTTTCAACTATGTTCATCAAAAACACTTATTGAGTTTCCAACACAACAAAGCCCCTTCCAAGTGAGAAAGCAGGGAGTCTCGCCTTGCAAATCTCAAAATATTTAGCTGCTACTCAGAATATTGCATTGTTTTCCCTTTTTTTCCTAAAATGAGCATCTCAAAGTCATGAAAACCTGCAAGAAGAACAGGAAATGTCCACATAGCTCATGCAGTTTGTCTGGCTCATACATTATGCTGACTGAGCTCCACCTGCCACACAGCAAAACATTTCATCCTGATATCTCACCTCAATCTCTTCTTTTTCAGCTAAAACCATCCCCTCTCCTCCTATCCTTGCACTCCCTGATAAAGAGCCCTTCCCCATCTGTCATGACACAAAAGAAAAGCACCAGCAGACATACTCTTCTTGCAGGTTGTGCCAGACAGCCCACCCATGCCTCTGCCTTTTCAGAGGAGAGAGATCTGCTTCAAGAACGCTAAGCTGGATCAATGCTGGACTGAGTGATCAGTCAACTCATTTTTTTACACCTGGCTGCAAAGTCCCCTGACCACCACGAGCTGAGAATGAGCACAGAGGAAACCAAGGGCTATTGCCATGGAGTGGTGTGATAAATCAAACTATTTCAACGCTAGGGTGAGGTTTTGGGTAAAATAAAACTCTTTGCGGCAAGCAGGAACTACTAATTTCTTTACAAAATTGGCCCTACTGTGTGACTCCCATGAAATACAATATCTGTGTCTGCCTACATGGGGAGGGGGGAGTTATCAAACTCTTCAGCTTTGCGTAACTGCTGGCAATAATCTGCATCCCAGCATAAACAAACACAGAATTGACCACTTACTGTGCTTCAGACATCAGATTTCTTGAAAAAAAACACAGACAAAAATGTGCAGGATTTTTTAATCTTCATATAATATAGGTTTCACTGTCGTATTTGCATTGCAGGAACTGGTTCAGTGCCTTGAGTTTGTGCCTATTGTTTGTAGCAATACCAGAAATAATGTAACTCAAAATCCTTCTCAAAAAAAACCCAGTAAAACCAAGGTACAAGCCTGCTCTCAGCTCTCTGCTGAGTGGGGCGATACTCAGGTTATGAATTAATGCCACCAAAGTGCTTTAAGACCCCTTCTATGGCTGTAAGATTTTAAACTGTGCTAAAAGGCAATGCAGAACTGCAAGTTTTAGATCACACCAAGTTCACTAGTAAGGAAAAGACTGCTGCTGGCTTTGTGTTTCTGGTATAAGTTACTGGTAGTGGAAACAAAAAAAGCTGAATGCTCAAGTCACAGCACACTTTACAAGTGTCAGAAAAACCAAGAGAGAATCAAGTTAGTTCAAGTTTCCTTCTCTGTTTGAGGCAGATCTGAGTGTCTTTCCAGGACTATCCCTAACTGTATCTGAGTGGTGTCACACAACCGGACACTGGCTAACTCCAGGAGAAAGCCAAGGACTGGCTCCAGTGGCTCTTCTGGAGGAGATGGACTTCTCGCCTGCTTCGGCTGCCCCTTCACTTCCCCCATACTCCTGCCTCCTGCCAAGGGTGGGAGCCTCTTCCTCCCCAGACGCCAGCCTGATGGAGCTGCTCAAGCCTGCGGTGAAGCTGCAATCCCATGTTTGTGGAACCACAGCCAGTTGCCTTGGAAATGACGACTTCACTGCAGAACCACGCAGCAGGATGGGATGAAGTGTCTCGGGGTGAGCATAACACGCCAAGCACTCCTGCCTGTGTTACGGAACAGGAGGATGAAAAAGCAGAGTCTCTGCATAGCTGAGCAGCAAGGAGGCACATGGAGGAGACTACCACAGACTTCTGGTTTACCTGTTTCCCAGTCACAGAGCACAGCCATGTAAGGCTCCTTTCCCTGCTCCTCAAAGCAAGCTGCAGCTCTGTTCATACCTTAACAGCCCTTGGTGAATATCCTTACCACAAGAATCCAGAGGGTGTTGTCTGCGACCTACAGAGAAACTCCCTTTGACTTCTTTATAGTAAAATAAGCATGATAATTCACTCTGGGGCAGTTCTCGAGGAAAACTGCGGGAAACTTCCCAAGGGTAGAGCCCACACAGGCTGTTCCTGATGGAAACCTGCATGGAGTTAGATCGTTCTTGATGAATAAGGTCTCTGTGAATAGTCTAGGTCAGAGTAGAATCTGGCACCCCAACAATGTGCTCCAAATCCGAAGTGTTCTGCAACAACAACCCTGCAGTAGCAAATCCTCAAACTGGGGAAACCAGCCTCTTGCTTTTGGCAAAGAGCCCCTTGCAAGGCACGTTGCTCGTCTGAGCGAATCCTGCACCAGGATTGGACACCGGGATGTGGCCGAGTCCAGAAAGCGCTTCAGCCCACGCAGGCCAGGGCCTCCTCCCGCACCCACTCCCGGCCCCTTCCCAGCGACTCCCCCTGTCCCTCCAGCAAAACTCAAATTCCTATCGATAAAGCAGAGGCATGGCACCCAACTGCTCTTAGTTGTGTCCCTCACTGTAGCGCAGCTACAGATTCATCATGCCCAAACTCACAACGCTTTTATGTCCTTGCAATACAGTTTGTAATAAAGCAAAGTGAGGCTCAAACGTCAGCCTGGGCCTGCAATACGCTGACAGGCTGTACGACACCGTGTTATCCCCAGGCAGTTACACACTGCAGAAGTCTTCCTGCAGACATGCTGGTGCTTTAACTGCAATTAATACCATTACAAAAATAAATAAATAAACAAATTGTGTGTTGATCAGTTTCACTCCCAAGAAACTACTCACTGTAAAAATCGGGAGATGCAGCCCTGCCTGCTGCCCCGAGCACAGGCAAGTGCCTCACTCACAGCTTTCCTAACAACTTCCTTGGTCCAGGGGCAAATGACTTAACCTCTCTCTCAGATTCTTAGTCTGTGAAATTATTCAGAGAAGTCTGATCTGCCTTAACAAAAGCAGCTTTGTGTGCTCTGAATCTGCAGAGAGTTCAACACAAGCAAACCCCCCTGTGGCTCAGGATGCACGATGGGCGTTTGCCACAGGGGCTGCTGGACTCTGGGACACTCCTGAACTTAAAGGCTTCAGTACCAAGCCATACAATTTCTTCCAGCTGTGTATGCACAAGAATACTTACATGAAGCTTCTTAAAGTAGACATGCAGATAAAAAGGGTTTGGTTCCTGATGCTAATCAAGTGAAAGGCCTCAGAGGAAGAAATCTGGCAGGAGGAATAGTCAGGAAGAGAGGAGCTGTTAAAGGAAAACCTCAGCTATGGAACTCCAGAGATAAAGGTCTACATAAGACCTTAAAAGGGAATGAGTCTGTTTCGAATTTTCAGTACAGCTAATGAAGAAAGGCTCACAGCAAAGCCTGCAGGCAAACGCCAAGAGTTTCTGCTTTTTTTCCAATGAGCAGCAGCACAGAACTGTTAATGCAGTGGTCAGTTCTGCTGCTGCTTTCCAAACCATAAGGACAAGGCAAGTACTAACAGGAAAAATATCTATGTTTTCCTGACTCTGTAAAACAGGCTGTGAAGGAGCAAAGCACAAGAATAGGAGCCAAACAGCAAGCCAAGAAGACACCAAAGAGCAGAGGCTGCAGAAACTCGAGTGCAACAAAGAAACCTCAAAGCAGCTCCCTGCCTAGTGAGAGGTCCCTACAGAAGACAGTGGGGGCGAAGGACAGTGTGATGCTGCTCCCCAAACCCAAAGAGGCCACGACACTGCACCTCCACCTCCCCGTGCCTGCTCCCACCAGCCTCCAGATAGTCAGGTTAGTCCTCTCGATCACAAACGTCTGCAGTTTACCAGGCTGAGGTGTCTGCAGAACCCCGAGACAACCACACCACTTCTTCAAACTAAGCTGCCAGCTCAACATTTATTTCAGTGACTTTTGCTTCCACTTTTACAAACGTGTTTTAATACTTTGCTGTGTTCACCCTTGAAAGTGCCCTTAAGATGAGTCTCCACTAAGAAATTCCATCCCAAAGGAACCCACTGACCGCAGCCCAGCTAGCAGGCATCCCGGCCTCTCACAGCAATGAGCAATGGGCTCACTCAAACCCCGGCTGAGGGATTCGCTCAGCAATAGGAACTTAATTGTCTGCCAAATTCCCATGGGTGTGAACAGAGCCAGAATCAAAAAAGCCAGCGATCTCAGCCTCTGGCAGAAGGAGCTACAGAGCCAGAGGAACCTGATCGTGACCCTGAATTCCGCATAAGTTGAGAAACTTCGTGCCTGATGATCCCTTCAGTGATGCCACCGCCAGACCCCGGGGACACCCCCAGTGCTCACGGTCTGTGTCGGTGTGAGATGGGATCAGCCTGCTTTGGAGGAACCACCCAAAGCCCTCGGGTTCGGGGCAGGCAGAGATGTTCCCCCTCCCAAGTGTCACGAGAGCCGCTGCGGAGCTCCGGGAGAGCCGCTCCCGGCCCCGCGGGACAGACCCTGCGGGCACCGCCCGGGACCCTCCGGGGAGCAGCCCCGCACCCTGCCCCGCACCCCCCGGGACCCTCCGGGGAGCAGCCCCGCACCCTGCCCCGCACCGCCCGGGACCCTCCGGGGAGCAGCCCCGAGCCCTACCCCGCACCCTGTCCCGCACCGCCCGGGACCCTCCGGGGAGCAGCTCCGAGCCCTGCCCCGCACCCTGCCCCGCATCCCCCGGGACCCTCCGGGGAGCAGCCCCGAGCTCTGTCCCGCACCGCCCGGGACCCTCCGGGGAGCAGCCCCGCACCCTGCCCCGCATCCCCCGGGACCCTCCGGGGAGCGGCCCCGCGCCCTGTCCCGCGCCCCCTGCCTGTACCGAGCCGCCCGCGGGGTCCGGGTGCTGCAGCCGCTCCTCGGCGGGGCCGGTGTCCGGTGCGGGGTCCGGTGCGGGGTCCGGTGCGGGGTCCGGCGCTGGGTCCGGTGCTGGGGTTCGGCGCTGCCCGACCCGCAGCGCCCCGAAGTCCAGCGTTTTGCTCTCGAAGGCGCCCTCGACGCTGCAGAAGAGCCCCCCCCGCTTCTGCCGGGGCACCCCCCCCGTGCCCGGCCGCGCCAGGTACACCGGCAGCTCCTCCGCACCGCGACGACCGCCAGACGCCATCCCCGCCGCACCGAGCGGGGCGGGACCCGAGCGCCGGGGGCTGGACGGGACCCGAGGGGAGGGGCTGGACGGGACCCGAGGGGAGGGGCTGGACGGGACCCGAGGGGAGGGGCTGGACGGGACCCGAGGGGAGGGGCTGGACGGGACCCGGGAGCCGCCTCCCCGGAGTGGAGAGGCGCAGCTCCGCCCCTCCGTCCCGGGAGCCCAACTCTCCTTCCCTCGCTTCGCAGTTTAGTTTTACGTTAACGTCAGCTCTGGAAGAAACACATTTTGAAGTTTGTAACTGCTACTTAGAAATGAAGCGCATCTTAAGCGAGTGTCGTTCCGGCTGCCGCAGGGAAGAGAAGCGCCCCCCGAGCTCGGGCCCGTCCGGCCTCATCCCAGGGCAGGCAGAGCCCTCGATGTGCTGAGGGTCTCCTCAGGAACCAGCCTGAGAAACTCCCGGGGACCGCAGTCTGACCCCAAACTCTCCTCCCGAGCTCTCGTTTCTTTATACAGAACAAGCAGATACAGTACCTGGACTCGACGTCCTACAAGAAATTCCCCACACCTTGCGTCTGTCTTACTAGTCTTGTCAGTCACACTTTTTCCAACCTTTTTGGTGAAAGCAAAGCAGAGCCGCTGTCTCTGCCCATTCCCAGAGCACTGGTGGCTCCGATAGGGGTAAATTCACACTGAGCCTGAACACCGTGGAGAACAATGACCCTGTGACTGTGCCTGGAGAGGGAATATGTGGCCACTGGATGATGGGGGAGGAAATGGTTTGGGATCGTTTCCTTCCTTTTGCACTCTGGGACGCAGTCTGCTTTGGTAACCAGGCTTGTACCACTCTCTGCAGCCTTTTTGTTTTTCCAGCTAAGTGGAACCATCTACAGGGCCTTGAAATTTTGAGTGATTATTCCAGTCTGAAGGGTTAGGAGAAGAGAGGATGCATTAAACATAAACAAAGTGTCAGCAAACTTGGATGAGTTCCTTTAACATCATTGTGTTCCACAGAGGAGTAAAACACCAGCCGGTGCCTACCCTTGCTTTCCCTAAAGCAACACCAGAGAGAGCTAAATCTGGTGGTTCTTGGAATCTTACATAAACATATGTTATCTTACCTATGTGGCTGCTCAAGTTTTGTGGCTTCTCAGGCTTCACCACCTTGGGCTTCATGCCTGTGCCAGAGCCCCCCAGGGACACGTGGCCGGAGCAGAGCTCCCGACCGCTGCCTGCATGGTGCTCGCTCTGACATGGCAGCAGCCACTGGATCCACTGAACAGAAGCTGAAAAACAGACTCAGACAGACTTTGCCCCTAGCAAGGGGAAAAATTACACATCTGAGGATTTCGGAGCTGGTGGGCAGTATACTCAAGACAGTGCACAGAGCCCCTACCTTCCAGCTGCCAAGGAAGAGCCTTTGAGGAGATGAGCCTTTGCAGGATACAACATGAGCTCCGAGCCGCAGACTGCCCAGTGGCTTTGTTCGCCGACTGCAGGGAAGTCAGAGTGAACCCCTGCTTTCGGTTGAGACCTCTCCACATGGATGTGTAGCTTTATGGGGAATTAAAATTCCTTGGCACAGGGCCTGGCCTTTGTCTGGTTCTGCAAATGTGCAAAAGTTTCATCATTGTACTTTAATAGCAATATTTATTCAAACCCCAGTTCTAGTGTTTATCTTTCCTAGCGCCTGGTGGCTCAAATGGCTGCATTGAAGTTATGGAGACCAGTGAAGGAGAACAGGGGCTCTTCTAAGAAGTGAAGGTTTTAAAGTCTGACCTTTAATGGAAATTACTTGTTGTATAAACTACAACTCTCTATTTTATTTCTCAAACTGTAATCCACTTCTAGGATTCATTGTTGGGTGTTGTAAAGCCTCTAATTCAAGAATCCCATGAGAACTGAAGTTTGGGCTCAGCATACATTCACTGCCTGGCTTTTCAGCCCAGCAGGATGCGGTATTTATACTCCTGCCTGTCTCAGATCAGATTTGAAGTTTTTAATTATACAATGACAAAATGTCTGTCTGCTGTAATTAAGCACATTTTCTTTTCTTTAAATTACATGTTTATGTGCTAGATGACAAAAATGCTTCTGAGGCAAATAATCGCCAATGGTGATCTTCAGACTCCTGCTGGCAAACCAGATCTCCTCTCGCTTGGTCTGTGCAAAGCAGGTGAGAGATACAGATCGGGGAGGGGACCCCATGGAAAAGTCATCTTCTCAGCCTGGGTCCCAGGATGATGAACTCGGCATTTGAACTCAGCTGCTGCCGCAGGACCTACCAGAATCAACACATCAGCCCTGCAGCCTGTTTCCTCAGCTCGAGGACTGTGTTCACATCTTGACCCCAGAACGTCCCTCCAGTCCAGGAGCCTGAGCCAAGCCGGCCAGATGGGTACTGCTGGTCGTATCTTGGAAGAAAATAAACAGGCTACTGCTCTGATTTAGGGCACAGCATTCATTTGTGGGAAATTCCATTTTGTAGTGACAAGCTTCTGCTTTGCATCTGATCAGACTGTGTTTTTCTAGTTGAGCATGAACTAGCTGAGTTGAGTATGAACTGCTTTTATTAAGGAGCACCTAGAAATGGAAATCAGTTGTGTCACAGGGTGAGCCACACTAGTTATGAATGGGGGGAGTGGTGCAGCCTTCTTGGAAATGTTCTTCAGGTAAATCCCTTTCTGCAAAAGGATTAGTTAATGAGATGGGACATAATCACTCTGGGGTAGGCATTCTCTTATTCTGTGCACTCAGCCCCCATGTGGGTTTCCTTTGTTGTTCTCATCACCAGCTGCCAAAGCACCAGCTGGGTTTACAGTTAGTCCCGTGCAGGGAACCAGGGGCTCCCGGGGGCTCCCCATGATGACTGCCCAGTCTACTGAGTAGCCAGTGAGAGGCACAGCTTGTGGTGGAGCAGTCACGAACATTTTCTCAGAGGCTGCCCACTTACAAAGTGTTACCTTTTCAATTTTTGAAGAATTTAAATTGCCAACTGAACTGTTCAAACAGCAAAGTTTTTGACAGAGAAGTAGGTGACCTCGGGCTCCTTAGCTGTGACCACAATGCTCATTAGACTTACAGAATGTTGAGTTATTTTAAGGAAACAGGCTGTTGACATTAGGTGAGATTTGACTCCTCCTTCAAGCTCAAGCAAAGGGGAACAGTGTCCTGAGTGAGGACATTTCCTTCCTTCATATCAAATCAATGCAAAATGGTTTTACGCTGGTTTTCCTGTGGGCCTGGAGGTAGCAGATCTTTAATTGCACACAATGAAACATAATGACAGCATAACTTTGTTAGCATGATAAATGCGTGTCTGGTTTCATAGCGTATTTGCTTCTAAGGTCTGTAGGTTCAGCTGGAGAAGAACTGAGGAGCAGTGGGGGCAGTGGTTAACACCGATTGCTTCGTCCTCATCTGCATCCTACAGAGTTTGATAAAACTGCAGCCCTTTACTACATCCATGATAAGTAGCAATGATGCAATGAGTTGGAATTATTTTGTTTCAGGCAAAGTTAGAGCTGCCTTCTCGTACTCTGCAGACCTGATTTACCAGGCTGTCCTGTTTTAAGAGACTGCCAGACAGACAGGATTGTTTTGCTGATTCATTCTGGCAGCAATGTCAGGACAGCCTCCAGCACTGCATTTCATGTGTCTCATAGAAAGTCAGGCTAAGGACAAACACAGAAGAAACCGTGAAAGAGCCAGAAATTACAAGAAAATCTTTTTGTCCTACCTATATTTTGAGGCAGAGGTCAGAGACGGGTGGGTTCCCTCGTTCCCCACGAGATGATGCGTTCACGAAGGTCAGGCTGCTGCTGAGTCTGCTGTCTCCATTGCCTGATGCTTCCACCACCATGTTCCAGCTTCTAAACTTTTGGACATGGTAGAAGGTTAGAATACTGATCAAGTTCTGCTTAACTTTCTCTTCAACATGATGATTGTATTGTTGTCCTTGAGAATAAACTACAAGGCGTGCTTTTCAGTCCTTTAGTGGCTGGAGAGGGCCAGCTGAGAGGGTGAGACAATAAAAATTTTGCCACCTTATGTCTAACAGTTTTGGAAGAAAAGTTTAAGGGGGTAGGGATTATCTGGCTTTATGAGATTAGTGTTGCACAGACACCTAATTAATATCAAAGTTTTGTCTTTATAACACAAAGATGCTTTCTTGCTGGACAGGCTGGAATGCAGGGTCCAAATTGCAGCTTTTTGATCCAGGTTCTTTACAGAGCACGGGCCAGTTAAGGATGTCAGCATCTGTGAACTTTCAAAACACAGTGACTGGAAAACTGTGAGAGGCAGCACATTAGTCATCTCTCTAGAAAAGCCTGTGAATGTTGTATATGTTCGTGATAAACTTGGGACTTCTGAGTCTGAAATCAGTCTGCACCCCAGATGTGCTAATGCCTGAACTGCAAGAATGCTTTCACACATCCCATAAAACATTCAATATTTTAAGAATTTGAGACCCAAAACTGCCAGATTAATTATTTGCAGTCTGGGAAGTCAGAATCCTTTCCATTCCACAGGACACAGCAGGCTACTTCTGCAGTGTGGCCCTTCTGTCTCACCATGTTTGCCTTTTCCCTTTCCATTCTTTCTGACATGTACCTTGTGATATGAGATGAGGCCCTGTGCATGTCACACACAGATGAGTGCAGGTGGTCAAACAGATTTTATACAGTTTCCATGGTATGTTCTTACAGGTTTAGACTAAGTGGCTGCACAACATTAGAATATTCACATCCTTCATTCAGTGCCAAGGTGACCTGATAAAAATCCACATATCAGGCAGCACAGTGGCCTCTGGAAGTTTCTGTGCTAAGAATGTAAAACCAGAAGATTTTCTTTCCTGCCAGGCTGAGATGCTTGAACTCTTTTCACAGGCCTTATCAGTCAAGGAACTGCAACTGCCTTGGCTAACTTACCCGGGGCTTTGGAACTGGTCACTTTAAGAGTTCCCTCTTTCATGTACAAAGGAATCCAAACTGCTGTAGATTGTTGTCTTTATATTAAAATATTTGGTGGGTACTGCCATTCTTATCTTCTTCATTCTTTTCATTCTCTGAGTTTGTGATGCCAATGCTTTCTAACTTGTTTGAATTATTGTGTTGGTTCTGGATGAAGAGGTTTACACAGAGAGCCTTCCGAGCATCGCTTCTGGAACTCATTATAGCTCAGGGGGACTTAAACTCCATATCACATAGCTGTCCTCTGGCAGCTTTTCTGGCTTCTTTTACAACCACGTAATGCGTGTGCCTTAACTCTGTTAGGGAGTGTGTGCTGTTTCAGCACTTGCCCTTGTCTGAAACTGCAATTTATTTATTTAGACCTGCACCGTAATAGTTTCTAACTCATTAGCATTTTTCCTTTGAGGATTGCAAAGCACTTTCCACAACGATGATGATAGGACAAGAGAGGTCCAGATTCTCACTGCAGAGCTTGAACAAGGGTGACTATGGCAGAACCAGGAGTAGTGGAGCACTGGGGAGAGCACAGGCAACCAAATATACTGGAACCAAGGAAACACACTGCTGGGAACAGGGCAAGGGAAGCCCTGAAAGATATTGGCTGAGAGAATTACCAGGTATGATGGGGCTCATCAGGAAAATATGTTTCACATGTTCTACATTGATGATCAATGCTATTTATGTTCTTTAGAATGTTTCCATGTTTTTAAGTTAGAGATAGTATCCCAGCTTGCAAACCCAGGACCTGAGAGATAATTGCAGCCAGTGCTACTTGTCAGAATGAGCATGTAGAATTTGCTTGAGTTTCATTCACAAAAATCTCTTTTACCTAATAAAAATGGACTGATTTTTCCTGTGTGCTGAGTACTTCCAAACCTGCGACTTGCCCTCCTCCTTTTTTGGTGTGCGCTCTCCGTTAATCCTAAAGAACCATCCTGTTGTATTGTCTTAAACACCTGGACCGGAGTACAGATCCCCAACCTAGAAACTGCTGTGAAAAACGTTGTCTTTTGCCAGCAAAGTTTCTGGAAGGGCGGTGAATTCCCTGGTGCAGGGGAAAGGCAGTGCTTTCAGACCTTCTCTCTCTGTCTCCAGGAAATGAAAGTCATTATGCTTCTCCCGGACCATGTGAAGCAGAATAATAACCTTGTTTTGCACAGCATGGTTTGCGTCAGGTTAACATGCCTGAACTTCTGGGATGGTTGAAAACACACAAAGAATGTACAAACAAAAGACTTCCAGTTCCAGAAGCTTCTCCATTCAAATCTCTGAATGCACATAACATAATTAGGGCTATTTTAAAGAAATGAAAAATAATAAGCCACTATTATATGATCCTTACTGCATGTATATCATCATTTGTTCATAAAGGAAATCGTCTGCTCAAGTCCTGAGCCGTTAAAGCAGCTGGGAGTCAGCAGCCTCTAAGGAGCAGAGTTGCAGCTCAGCCAAGGTGATGCTCTGAGCTGTGATTTTAAAGAAGCCTGAAGATCAAGACCACAGCAAGAAAGAACACCAAGAGTTTCTTCTGGTTTTGACACTTGAGAGAAGCATCTCTCCCTCCAAGAAGTACTGGCAGGTGGCCTCAGCCATTCTGGGGTGTAGGTGCTGGACACCGAGTTGAAGCACTTCAGGAACAACGTCAGCTCACACAAAAGATCACACGGCCTCTGAGTGAGGCAACTTTCTCTGCAGCAGATGTCTTCTGTGGGTGGGTACCAGGCAGCACATCTGCAGTTTAAAGGCATTCTGGAGCAGTTAGATCATCACTGGGTGACTGCCTGCAGAAGAAAACGTGTCTGCTGTGGCCACGGACTCCCTCCTGCTCCATCCATCCAGCAGATCGCAGCTAATGCACTCGCAGTGCAGAACACAGCAGGCAGAGCTCCATGTATCACTGGCACGAAAAAAGTTCTGGCAGGACTTCTAAATTTAACTGATGAGTTCATTTCTTTTGAATGGAGAAGTCTTTTCTTGCACTTCTTTTACTACACACTTTGTTGCACTTCTTTGTGATGTGAGTTTTGCTCTGCATTGGGACAATAGCTAGGAAACCAATTCCGGAATGATTGCCAGTGACTTTCCTCCTGTTTCCCACCTCATGTCAGTCTGCTTGCATTTCAGTCATTTGACAACTGCTGAAGCCAAGTATGGGTGAGTTTTACCTTTCACAATTTTGGTAGTCAGGTTTCTTATTTCTGCTGTAATTTTAGGTTTTGGTCTGATTTTTATCAAAGGAACTCAACATTTCCTCAGGTCTCCTGATCATATTTTAAAATGGATAGAGGAGGCGAGCACCGTTCTCCTGTTCCATTATAGGTCTAAATGCGTAGAGTTACAGCTTCCCCACCACGTTTTTTGCACTCAAATACTGAAATGATAAACATGGCCACTTCCCGCCAAGGCCTTCTCCCCACGGCTTCGGAGGGCTGCAATGAGCCACCACAGGGTTCAGGCAGGAACACTTCACTGTCTGCTTTCTACCCACCTCCTCAGGGCTCTTGGGCTAGACTGCTGTCTTTGTTACATCCCTCTAAATCAGGAGCAACAACACTCCCTTAAGCTCTCCCTTCTGGTTTAACCACAATCTAAACAGTCTTGGTGACCTCCATGCAGCATGAGCAAACGTGTGATATGGTTACAATTTCCAGCCTCCGTCCCTCCCCTGGTTATCCCTGACGTGGCATTCATCTGTCGAGCATCGATGTGCAAGGTCCCTCCCTCAGCTGGTAGTGTCTCTCAGAAATGGTGTCAGTCTGTAATTGGGGAGTCTGTAATCCATAGATTAGTGGACCCATGCTCTAAATTCTCCATCTGTTGTACACACTGAAATCATTACATCCCTAGTCTCGGTCCTGGTTTCCACAGGATTTTCTTTGTTGTGCAAAGTAGCTTGTTCACAGCTGTCACTTGGTGTCCGGGCACTAGAGCAGAGAGTGCAGGGTTGTCCCCACCTCCCTGGGCAGCCTGTTCCAGTGCCTAACGACCCTTTCTGTGAAGAATTTTTTCCTTAGGTCGAGCCTGAACCTCCCCTGCTGGAGCTTGAGGCCACTCCCTCTCGTCCTGTCCCTTGGGAGAAGAGCCCAGCTCCCTGCTCTCCACAACCTCCTCTCAGGTAGCTGTAGAGAGCAATGAGGTCTCCTCTCAGCCTCCTCTTCTCCAGGATAAACACCCCCAGCTCTCTCAGTCGCTCCTCGTAAGACTTCAGCGCTAAAGCCTGGGAGGTGAGGCAGGCCCAGGCCGCTGTCCTGCTCCCGGGGCTGCCGGCGGCGCGCGCGCTGCTCCAGGAGCGCCCTTCGCCTTCTGCCCCTGGATTCTCGCTCCCGACTCGGGTCTCCGCGCGGTCTCTATCAGCCTCGCGGCCGCTCTGCTTTCCTGCCAGCCCAGACCTTTTCAGTCATAACCCACAAGGCAAGAATCAGGGAACGGTTTGTCTGGAAGGGACCCCAGAGCCACCCGGTGACACCCTGGTCAGAGGCTCGGAGCCCCGCGGCTCGTTCCGGACCCGCCGGGACGGGACTCGGCTGCGCGGCGCCCTCTGGCGGCCGAGACCGAAGCGACACACCGACCGCCGCCTCTGGTGCCCGATGCTCAGCGCTCAGTGTATGGAACCAGGAATCCGGAGCCGGGTGCCCATCCCCGGCCGCCCCGGGCGGCTCTCCCCGCCCCGGTCCCTCCGTTCCCCTTTTCCGCCGCAGGAGCCCGTCCCGGTGACACCGGCAGCGCTGCCTGTGAGAGGTGATGGGGGCTCGTTCTTTAAAAATGCCGCCGTTTTATTTTTTGTACAAACTAAAACACCAGAGGTCATCGAATCCTATATTAAATACATAAATTAAAAAATAACCATTCATAAAACTTTACATACCGTAAGGATTCTCTTCTACACGTTAATACATATGGTACAGATACACGTCCAGTGTTTATCAAAGGGTTGTTCTGCCAAGTCGTTTAGAGTTCTGATCCGGAATAGACACCAAAAAAACTGGGAACAAAAAGTACATATAAAAACACCCAGGTGCTGATGTGAGGGAGGGCAGGGGAAAGGAAAAACCCTTTGGATCACCAGCAGCTGTGTGGGTGTGTATTGATCCATGCCCTAGTGTGGGGGGAGCCTGGCCTATCCCGTCCTCGTGGGATGCCAAGGAGCAGAAAGCTCTGAGGATGTTCAGAGGATGACTCTCACCAAGATGAGGGCAGGGAGCTGGAAAATGAAGAGCATCTACAAGGGAAGCTTATGTGGTCGTCCAGGCACATCAACAAGTGAGGATGACGCTGCGAGCCAGGCTGACAATGCCGCAAGAAGTCACTCCCTCCTGCAGCACCAGCTGCCTGAACTTGCCTTGCCTCACCAGGCCTTCATCAGAAATGCTGAAACTGAGAGAATAGTCTTCAAAATCTCCTGGCTTAGTCAGTGGAGAAAAAGCAGCACGTCATGTTTTGGTCAACCTGACATGCACTCCGTTATGCGGCTCCTCCGCTGCCTTGGTGGAATGGATTGCCCTGAGAGCTGGTCCTCCTGCTGCAGCCTAGGACAGATGGAGGAACCCAGGGCTACAAAGGCTGTCCTCAAAGGCTGCTGTAAATTGATTTTGGTTTTGCTGGTTGGTTTTGGGGCAGAGAGGTTGGCTGCAGTGACTAAAATGAGGGAGGATTCTCAATAACCTGTTTCAAGGAAGGTCAGGAACAACAGAAAGCCTTGGATAAACGGCTTCAGGACAGAATGGGAAGGAGACCTCAGAAAAACAGATCCAAAAATCAATTGCCCATGAGATAAAGGGCTAAACCACAAGGATATGTACCAGTTGTGGCAGCTAAACAAGTCTTGATTCAGTTCCCCATACTGAGGTTGGAAGTATACTTTCATAAGCTATAGCAACGATTCATTATGTACAACAGGGAATAGATATATGCATATACATGTATATATATGTGCATATACATATATACTATATATAGATACATGTGTATGTATATATATATACACACAAACCAAACTCTTTTTGATCTAGCTGACAGCAGGTTTGCATTACTTGCATTAGCAATTGTGTTTGAGGCATCATTTACGTTATGCTGCAAGGGAGCAAACAGCTGTGGTTCAGCTCTCTGGAGGGCACACAGTGATCTTTTAGAAGTCTGCAGGCCAAGAAGCTGTGGATTGTCTACTGCCCCAAGCCCGAGGAACACCTGCACATATCCATACAGGTACTAGGGAGGTAGGGGAGATGAGGCAAAACAGAGCTATGACCTAAAATGTGCACAATAGCTCAGAGAGCCTAAATGAAGAAGGTCACCATAAGACCCATCAGGTACGTTCCAAAACCAGGCATTTCCTTCTGTGCCATGAACCTTCCCTGCAATTGCCTGAAACATGCCTTTTTAGGCCTCCTTATTTTTTTAACCAAAGTGCAGGTGGAAGTTATTGCACTGTCAGGGAAAGCAGAAGCCGCTCACTCTTCCACAAGGACAGTTCAGTGTTTTAATCTCTGCACTAATGCTAGGGAAAATAGTTTCCACCCTGTATTTACTTGTAGGACACTGCAGCCAAGTGATATGAAGTGAACTGGTGCTGCCACAGAGGAAAAATGAGTGAGAGGAGGGAATAACCACAGAGGAACCTCCTAATTTTTGTAGCCAACAAGGTGTTGTAAAGTTGCTTAGTGATCTAAACGTGTCACAGGTGTGGGACAAGACTCAAAGGGCCCGACTCCAGAGCTTCAGGACTGAACTGCTAGCAACACCCTTGGAAATCATACGGAGGCTTGGGCCAACCTTATCTACAGATTCTTCTCCAGGGGAAAAATAATTTGAACAAAGAGCATGCAACAATCTTGTGTTCATTTACCATACCTGCCTACAAGCCTGTTTTTAAAAAGATGAACCAGCAAACATACAGCTGGTACAAAATGCAGTAACCAGACTGAAAATGACTGCTGCAAGAAGACGTGGTCACTTGTAATTTAAATTAAAGAGCTGGGGAAAAAAACCCACTAGCTAATCGTGTCTAACCTTTGATGGAAGACTTAACAGTCTCAGCGCAGACAAGATATTAGGATGTTGGGAGTCTGCCCAACACTGTAATCCAATTGGGTGAATGGATGTTAATGATTAAAAGCTATTCTGGTCAAAACTATCTGTGAGAGGCAGTCACTCCCCACAAGAGAGGAAATTCATCCCTGCTAGAGCTGAGAAACAGCCTGTCACCTGCTCAGCTGCTGTGGCATGTTACTTCACCACTTTGTGCCTCAGTTGCTTCATTTGATGGTTGGACTGGATGACCTTAGAGGTGTTTTCCAACCTTAATATTTCTATGATTCTATGATCTGTAAAAATAAACCAAAGGAGAGTCTTTGTAAAGCACTTTTAAAGCTTATGATGGGCAGAGTCAGTGTGCGTAAGATGTCAGCCCTGTTTTGAAGGTTTAAGTAATGCACAGGCAGTGTTCTGGCCCTTAGTTTTCTGTTCTGTAATACAGACATCCATTTCTCCCAGTTAAAATTAAGGCTCCAATATGGAAGACACAGTTCAAATAAAAAGCCTTGCCACAGGAGCCTGAAGTCTGAACAGGCACGACTGTCTCCAGGGAAGTGGACAGAGGCCCAGAGAAGTATGCGCTCATGCAGCACATCAGTGAGAAGGGAAGTGGGTGCAGCAGGCAACTTTGTTCCCTGCAGGCACAGGACCTCCACAGCGCAGGGTTTGTTTTGTACTGACTACAGGGGCATGCGACCCCTCAGCAGATGCCAAGACTGAGTTCCAGGCTTTGTGATTAAGAGAGGTAAGTAATGCTTTGAAATGCAGACTACTTCTAGGTATACTTAACTGTAGAAAAACCTAAGCAGACTAGCAACACTTCTTACTGCTAATAAGGATGTGTTCACATAGCTTTTCCCCACTTTTGGTTTGTGTGTCATTGATCAGGAAGCCAGCTAACAACATCAGTTTGACAAGCCAAGCCAAGCCAAACCAAACCATTCGTTCCAAGCTGCAATGGAGCAGTTGGAAGCTGATGCTTTGTCCATCATACCACACGGACAATGGGGTTGGCTTTTCCCCACTCTGTTCTCCAACACATTCCTTTTCTTTCTCAGAGGCTACTCTGTAGGTCCAATCCAGTGATCCTCAGTGTATTGTTGAAACAGCAAAACCAAGTGTGGTCATTATTATCTCAATGGCAATCTTTAAAGAGTGTGTAAACCATGTGATAATAGACAGGCTGTTCCTCATGGAGGGTGTGTGAAGAGTGATGAGGCTACAACTCATCAGAAATTCTCCTTACCCTTTTTCCCTTCCTTTGTCGAGCAAGGTGGTACTTTGTTATAGCCTCAAGTACAAAATGTGATGCTCTGTCCTGCTCATCCTGGCAATAACCCAGAATGCATTTTTCCTTTCTTCCCCCCACCCTGCAGCTGTCATTAGTTCCTGAGGTTCAAACCAAAGAGGGAGAGGAGTCCCTGCAGGGCAAAAGCCAGACAGTTCAAACGGAATGCTCTGTTGCCAGCATCTCTCCACAGCACGTCTCCTGCTCTGTCCTGTTACCTTCTGATCCGCTTGTGGGATGACAGTGTCACATTTAAAATGACCGCCCTGCACAGCAGGGATAGATTTTTCTGTCTTAACTTTGGTTCCACGCCCAAGACACAATGACTTGATCAGCTGAAAGTGGTTCCTTCCCTTTAAGTTATTCCTCGGTGATGTAGGTCCACAGTTTATTTCCCTTCCTCTTTTGCAATTTCAACATATAGAATTTCGTTAGGTGCAGCATATATCATAGCTTCAGACATGAACTGTCAAGTAACAGATCTTGAGTGATGGCTTTAAAGTACAAGGTGGCTGCAGTCTTGGTTGCAAGTTGTTCATTTTTATACTTTTTAAAACAGGTGTAAACAATGTTCTCTTCATCAGGGGGTGGAAGCATTTGCCTTTATAAGGATATATCTGTGTGGTCGGGCACTCTAAAAATAAACAAAAGAACATCTGTATCAGATAAGTGGTAACTTCCTCTGCCTACCTACCCAAGCTGGCAAGATGCAGTCTATCAATCAGAAAGCTGAAAGGTCTACTCTGTAATTACAGTTATCAGCATTAAACTACTCACGTTTGTCCATGTGAAAGCCATTTGTGAAAATTCTGGGTATTTTGCAAGTCTCTCCATTTAAACCTACAAAGTAGAGCCCTCTGGTACATAAATGTCCCCATGGGCCTCTTCAGGTGAACAGTTAGGCACCAGTTTCAAAAAGTCTTGAACCAAGGCTGCCTAAAGTTCACTGGTGACAGGAGATATGGGAGTAGGTGATGGGCTTGGGACATCAGGGCAACCCCAGAGCTTTGGCTAAGGCAGCAGTGAGACAAACAGACTGCTCCTGTTCCAAGGAAACCTTCCCTGCCTGTGTAATTCTCTGACTCAGACACAGACAAGAACACACAAGATTGTGATCCACAGCTCTGAGCAAGGAGTGCTGGCTTCCAGGATATAAGAAAAATAGTCTTACCTTTCCAAGAGGCACATTGACATCAAGGCCAAAGAATAAAGGCAAGAGAGAAGAACAAGAATAGAAATAGAAACTGCAGAAGAAAAAGAAGATTGCATCAAAACTACGGATCATGGCTTTGTAAGCATCAGGATTATTCCTGTACTCTGTAGGGCAATCAGAATAGCTATACATTCAGAAAACACTGTATTTCCCTAATTACTCCTCTAAGTACCATACCACCTCCCAGATCCCATTAATTCTGGTAATGAATTACAGCTGGCTCTGTATCGAAAGCCTGAGGTATAACTGTCACTATGAACCACCAAGGGTTGACTGAGTCATAAAGCTGGTTATCAAAAACACCAAGGGTAGTATTTTTAACTGCATTAAAACCCAATGCCTGCAATCTATGCTGGAAATAGCCTGGGAATATATATACACATATACACACTCATGCATAATATCAAAACCTAACCATTATATGTTTAATAATCAATTTTTGGATGTCTCATTTTAATCACAAATGCATTGTCTTCCCAGACATGAGATCTTGTCTTTACCTAAAATCTGTGTATACTGAAACCCAAATTGAAAAGAAAGCATGGTAGTAGAATACTAACAGGTCCCACTGATTCAACTAAACAAGAGGCTCATTTAGTTCCAGAGAACTAAGTCATTATTTTCAAAAAAGGTTGATCAGCATGCTTCAGAAGCATAAAAGAACCAACCTTTTCCTCCAGATCCTTAATTTGTCTCTTTTGGATGTCAGTTTTATCTTCTAAATCTCGGATCCTCTGGAAATCAGAAAAGAAGGCATTCTAGACTAAATTCTCGGTAAATTTGCTCCGCTGAACAAGTAATTTAAAGTTCCGAATGCCAAAAGCCTAGAAATTAATAAATCCATTTCTGTGGCAGGGATAATCTTGCACAGCACGACTCCATCCACCTACTCTGCCCCACCACAACTTTACTGTGTGTACAACTGCTCTAAATAGGCTACTGTATCCTCAAATGCTGGGAATTACTATCAATAGTAGATCTCTTCCATATTATCCATTTGATGTTAATCCTGTGTGAAACAGATGAAAAGCCTAAAGTTGTGGTTATACTCTTTAGAATTACATCATGATTCATTAAGATTTCTCACAGTTTGATGTGTAGAAAGAGGATTAAAGAGTCATTATTAGATCTGAAACAATAAATATATACAATACTATGGAAACTGATTCTGTGGTGAGCAGGATACGTGTAACTTACAGACAAAGTATACTTTTTAGCAGAGCTAGATATTTCTAGAAAAATCATGTAATGTGAGTTTAACCTTTAGCCCCTCAGGAAGATAGATCCCATGGAACAGGTAACAGAACTACTAACTATGATAAATGAGGCCTTTAACCCCAGTATCTTTTCTTGATGCAGTCAGGGCATAAGGCAGTTGGCCAGCAAAGAGCAGACTTCCAACAAGGCAAACGAGGAGACACATGGAGAGCAGAAGGCACCCCATGACTGTCTCCATGTCTCGAGATGGGGTGACTAGCTTATGGCAGCATTCAAAAACTGCCACTTCCTTCCTTTACCTTTCAGCCTTTCTCAACCCCCTTTGTAATGACTCTGGCTAAGAGCTGTTCAAAGAAGCTAGAATTGCTGGGGCAGCGTTAATCAGAGCAGCAGCCAAGGATGAACTCAAGAGGCTCATGAAGGCCTGTTGAGAAGAAGGGAGGGTGGTCTCCAATTCAGGATCAAGCAGGACTGTGAAAACCAGGTTGTCCTGTCAATTGGAAACTGTAAACACTGGGCATGTGTTTTCTCTGGTATTCCCATCAACATGTGAGTTTGCTTTGTTTCACTGTGCAGGTGTCACATTAACCAGAGTGCTGTGATCGCTTGCTGCTTTGCTCTGGGGCCTCACAGCCTGCAGAGCAGCGAACACCGGTCTTTGAATGTGAAACGTGGTACTGTACCTCAGCAGCAAAATGCAACAGCTGCCCACTGTGCGAGCAACGGAGCAGCAGTTTCCAGAAAATCCTATTGCTCGCTGTGCAACACGAGCCAGAGCAGTCATTCAGTTCCGCTTGTGCCCAGGCCTATAACTAGGGATGACCACTTTCAGTACAAAGCCAGATTCACGCGGCTTGGAATTTTAAGACTCAAATTATGTCAAAACAGTACTCCACAAGCTAATACCACACGTGTTTGTTTACACAGTAAAGACACAAAGTATACGAAACAACTCAAAAAAACACTTCAGGTTCCCTGATGACCTGGAGCCTGGCCAAATTTGACCTCAGCTTAGGTTCTTTTACAGCAAAACTCAGTTGATAGGTACGTGCATGGTCTCTTTTTCTCACCTGATGAGCCTGTTGGAGCAGCTCCATTCTCTCCTGAAGAATCTGGCAATCATATTCTCTGCTTTTCCTCAGCATCTGACGTCTCAGCTTTTCTACTGCTGTCCTCAGCTCTTCCTGCTGTTTTTCAGTGAGTAGTTCCCCAAACTTTATCACCGTTTCTTGCTGCAAAGCATTGTACAAGGTGGCCTCAAGCTCCTGGATCCTCTGGTTGATGCAATACCAAAAGCCAATTAGAGATGAAACAATGTTTAAAACACAGTGGGAACTGGGGGGTTGGTGACAGATTCAGGTGCCTGCATGAGAGGTGCTCCCTGCACTCAAGTGTGCGAAAACATGAAAAACAGAACTCATTAAACAGTATGATATTTTAAGAAAAGGATAAGAAGTTCTATTCCTAAGATATTTTAATATTTATTTTCACTGAAATCACTCACTTTGACTGTTTTCAAAGCAGCTACAGAGACAATTAGGAATCGGATAGAATTTTCACACCTGTTTTGTAAGGATAAAGATGAATATTTCAGCAATTCTAAAATTTTGACCCATTCTGCTAGAAAACTAGAGCATAAACTGAATGTCACTGTCACACTACTTAGCTCTTAATCCTGCGAATAAATGAGCATTCTCATTAACCTGACAACCCAAACATGACAAACGTGCACAACCCACTATCAGAGCTATATATCCAAATCTGACACAGTAGTGCTTATAGCAGAAACTCTTGCTTTTTGCTATGACATGCAAAACAGCCAAGATTTCAGATCTGAGTTCCAGTTGGTTGCACTGCCTCCAGTTGGAGAAGGTGACATTAATGAGCGATATCTGCCTTTAACTGATGAGAGAGTTTCAGACTTCAGGAGACCTCCCATTTTGTGACATGGAAAAGCTGGGTGTCATGATGAAGCTGTGCAGAGTGTGTGGCAGTGCATTACAAGGATAGGTAAAACAAATTAATAAAAACTATTGAGAAAAAAGCAAAAACCTCTCTTCCCCAGTCCAACAGGAGTCTGTGTCCTATCACACTGCTGGCCAGTATGGGCTGTAGAATTTTCTTTGTACATACCATGTATGCTTGGTCAAGAGCTTGCTTCCTGTAGTCCAATTCTTCCTCCAAATAACCTTTTATTTTGCAAAATTGCTCCTACAATGAAAGATTGTTTGCAAAGAAAAATGAATTAGTTACTCAGAATACTTTAGGAATTTTTATTAAATCAACTACGCATCTCTGGCTCAGGCAGGATGAGCAGACTGGTCTTCAACTGACCTGCTGTGGGGTTACTAAAGTCTGACTAAGCTGGAAAAGAAGGAAGGGAAAATAGCTCTGGATTGCTGTGGATTGTGTGGAAAATAGCCATGGACTGGGGCTTTGAGCAGCCTGGTCTGGTGGGAGGTGTCCCTGCCCATGGCCGGGGCGGAGGGTGGGTTTGGAACTGGATGATCTTTAAGGTCCCTTCCAATCCAAACCATTCTATGACTCCGTGATTGCTGTTGTGTGAGAATACATCTGATATACATGGAACTAAATCCATCACCCCTTTGTTAATGTCAGTGATACCCCTGTATTTATGTTTGTTCAACTTGCAAGTTACTTCAATTAACTAGAATACAACTAGGGTAAGTACTAACCTTACTATATCCTATAGCAACTTCCGTTCAGCTCTAAAAGTTTTGCCTTTAGAGGGGTGTGGACTTAAAACATAATGAAAGAAATCAACACGATAATTCATCAGTTTCCCACAGACCAGTATTGAATAAAATGTGATGCAACAGCTGATGTTTAGACTGTAAACCTTACAAGACATAAGGTGCAGTCCTTTACTTCTCTGAAAATCACCGAGCAACCTTTGAGCTTTCTGTACTTAATAATAGTGCAAAAAGAAAGTTTTCAAACCTTAATTGTTTCTGTTTCTATGTTATTCTGCTGTTGCATGAGAATAGACTAGTAACAATTTTATGGATTCACCGATAGTCAGAGGAAGCCTGCAGACTTCATTTGCCAAAAGACCTTTTCAGTTATCTTTTGGCACAGAGAGCAAATGTGACACACTCAAAGTCTTGCCACTAAAGTATGTATTAAGGTAAGTTTGCTTACCATATCACTTTCCAGTTCCATCATCTTCTGATGCAGAGCAGCTTCAGCGCCCTCAATCTGCTGGATCCACTGGAGGAAAGACAATAAGAGCTATAACCTGCTGTGTTTTCTATGCACATAGGTAGGGGTAAGCTAGACATCCACAGTATTTTGTCTATTTTAGTAAACTATTGCTAGTTCTGGGCCCATCTTGAGGCTGTTCTCCAGTGGCGGGGCAGCCACAATGCCTGTAGGAAGCACTTTACAGAGAAGCAAATAGACTACCATTACCAGAAAACTGGAAGACGGAAAAGCACACTTCCTTAGATGGACAAGGAACTCCTTTCATTCCATGCATTAAGGGCCCACAATGGGGCTTCATCCTGTCTAAAATACCTTAGGCTTGTAGATGACAATTATCTTTGCAGAGAAATTGCTGAGTAGAATCTTTGGAAGCTGTCATGCTGACAAACTGTGTGCTGCATTTGAGGCATAGAAAGCAATTTTAACTAAACCTTACTTTCTTTTCAGTTTCCAAATCAAAGAACTTCAAGGCATGTACTTCTAGTGGAAATTCTGCACACAGATCCCTTTACAAACCTCATTATTAGAAATACCACATTATAACTAAGTATGGCTTAAATGTCCGATGGCTTCATATTCTGTTTATAATTCCAAGTTTCCTTTTACATCCTTTTTGTATTTGCAGTTGTTCTGATTATGCAGCCTTGGACAGCCAAGTTGGAGGGTTTTGCTGCTTTAGCAAGGTGCTTAGGGCTGTGCTGGCACAATTTACTTTATTTGAGGAATCATTTCCTACAATAGAAACCTTGACAATATTGACAGCAACAACAGAGCAGAAAATTTCCAGTGTTAGATGAGGCCAGAGATAACACACAAGAAAAGTAAGCCTGACCTTTTCTGCCAAGGACAATACAGTAGAAGCCTGAATTATGGCAACTTGTTCTTCATTTCTTAAATTCTGTGAAGAGAAAGAAAAGGAAGATGAAAATTTGCAGCAGTTTCCTGCACAAATAAAGACAATCCAGGCTACAGACTATGTCCACAGTTTTCAGGGGATCAGTGTAGTACTTGGTATCCTATTCCCATCAAAACATTCACAGGATGTAAACTATTAAAAAGAACACTTCTTTTCCCTTTCTCTACTATATGGACTAACTACATATTTTCATTCTACTGCATCTCATGAGAAATGTAAAGTGTAATTATACCCATTTGTCTGTCTCCTTGCTAGTTTTACAAAGCTGAATTCTCATTAAAGTTTTTGTAAAAATAATGCTGATTTAAACCAGTACGTGAATAAACAATCATGATCCTTAATTTTTGTTTCTTATACACTTTCTTAAAACACATCTAATCTTGGCCAGAGACAGGGGATGCCGTCTTTTATATGGATGACTAAAAGTGGGCTGCAATGCCCACTGAGAAAGCCACAGGAGATTTGATAATTTGTGCCTATTTATGAAATTATTTGCAGAGGAATCCTAGTCCTGATGAAGATGTGGTTGGCTTAGACTGCCGAACTGATTCACATGCTTTCCTGAACAACTGTAGTGCAACCAGGCCCAGTCCCAAGTATCAGTAGCCTTTGGACATTCTTCCCTGTCTGCTAAACCAGACGTTAAAGATGCTACTTCATTACTAATTCTCTGACTACTGAAATCTCACAAATCCTTAAGTTATGTAAATAAATACTGCTTAAATGAATTGTTCTGATATTATGTAATTTAGTGAGTCTCTTAGAAAACAGTCACAATGATTGTAGATTTCACTTACTCTGCTATACAAAATGCAACTTGTAAAGGGAAAGTACCTCCTACTTGACTTACCCCATTATCACCTAGGATGTCTAACTGCTTTATGAGGTCTGGGATGCTGACATCCTGCAGAGAGAAAATACGGTAAAGGCATGGCATGCACATTTTATCATAGCTGCAATATTCGTCCCTCCTACAAACCAGGTTGAAATTAACCATTTCATTTTATCATTGGAGATGCATCACACACTGATTTCAGTTGCCTTTGAGCCAGGTTTTATCAGAATGGTGATAATTATGAGTCCAATTCAGTTGTATCAGTCATCACACGCTCTTGTATTAGCCTGAGTTTAAATGCTTAAATTTTAGTGGCTTTATTAGCAGAGATGAATGTAACAGGTTACAGCATCTACCAGTCCTGTCTAGAAGTGCTGCCTTATAAAACTGACCTACCTTAACCCCTTCCTTCATGCAGTAGATCTGCAGAGCACTCACACCGTCTGAGAATGGGTGAATCTGGAGATTAAATGGTGGGGACCGTCTCTCTCTTTCCTGAAAATAAATTGAAAAAATGCCAGAGAACATATTAGAATGAAAGAGATGTGCATAGAACTCATTAAATGCCATAGCTGATGTTTATATCTTGCTTTGCAAAGCCAAGCTCTTAATTTTACAAGTCAAAGACAGAAATATTTAGACCTACTCTGAAAAAGTGTGCCAAGTGGGATAGGATCATAAATGGAAGTTAATTATGTTACAGGAGATTATTTATTTGATGAATTATATCAATTCACAAATTGTCTGCTGAAAGGCTGTCACCTGGCTAAGACTTAAGTGATTTGCTTAATGAAGTGTTGAACAACTATATATTGTTGTAAATACTCCCTTTAGGAACAGATATTTGACTTAAGAATACTAGGATACTCAGATTACACATTTGCTTATCCTGAAATGCTGTATGTTCTAATATCTGTGCAAAGCAGTAAGTTCAAAAAAGTTGATCAACTTAGGTACTTGTACACCTTCATTGCATAAAATCTACAAATATTTCTCCCACTTTAAAGGATAAAAATAAAAATCTTAAGATGTTATTTCTCATCCTTTTCAGGTATTCAGAAAAGCACAGAAGTGATGATCAAATTTGACTTCCAATGTATTTTGGGTTTACGAACATAAAATTCACTTATAAGTCCAGTTCCACATCACATGGAAATGCAGCCCTGAGCAAGGTACGTAAGCACGGGGATCAAGCCTTGCTTACTTAGCTTATTTAGATGTACTTAATTTCTGTTGATTTTAGTAGACTCCAGGCCAGCAATTAGATCAAAGCATGCTGTCAACAGACTGGCCCAAAACACTAGAAAGACCATATCCACAGGTGTGGTAACTGAGTCACAGTGACATTAATCAGCTAAGCTTATCCACGCACACTGGGCACCTAACTTGGAGAGAGGTGAACCAGTCAAGTACAGAGCTATTTCCAGGATACTAGAGTTGACATCCTTCAACTCGCAGTTAAAAATGCTGGGCCTGGTTTGTTCCTCTGTTATACCACTACGATGCTGGTGTAAATACTCGATCAAAGTTGGTGTCCAGTGCAAGGGCACTAGTTTAATTTGCTACCAGCCCTACTTTAACGAGCTCATCCATCACCTCCAGCTCAAGGTTACGGAACTCCAGCAGCTCATTCTGGTCTCGGGCATCCTGCAGCTCCTGTTGCAGACGGCTGTTTTCTGCTTCCAGTTTCTCTATCTAATAGAAAAAGGTAAATTCAGGATCTGTGTGACTGTTACAAGAAACATTGAATATTTGGTGAGTAGTAGTTGAGGTGTCATAGGCAGTGCGAAATCCAAACTCTAGAGATGATTCACTGCTTGCTGTTTCACCTGAGTGAGTCTTTAGTTTACAGGCAAACTTCCGCTCATTGATTTCCTAAACATCACAAAATGCTGAGGCTGAGTGTTTTCCTAAAAGGATACAATCCTAGCAAAGATCAGTGGGGCCACTAACTCTACAGAGGTGTCAGGTTATCTATTAGGTAAGTTTGTGCTAGCTATTAAATATGCTGTTCTTATGGTAAAGCACTGGAACAGAATCACAGAATAGTTAGGGTGGGAAGGAACCTTAAAGATAATCTAGTTCCAACCCCCATGCCATGGGCAGGGACATCTCACTAGGTCAGACTGTCTAAGGTCCCATCCAACCTGGCCTTAAACACCTACAGAAATGGGGCATCCACAACTTGTGTGGGCTACCTGTTCCAATGTCTTACCACTGTCACAGTGAAGAAACTCTTCCTAATGTCTCATCTAAATTTGCCCCTCTATAGTTTATACCCACTCCCTCTTGTCCTATCACCACAAAAAGTGCATTGTAGGATCCAGGTTAGCCTTAAGAGTGAGCATGCAAAACCTGGGAACATACCTTGTCTAAAAGCTCTTGG
Organism: Coccyzus lansbergi; assembly: GCA_033558105.1. NCBI lineage: Eukaryota > Metazoa > Chordata > Aves > Cuculiformes > Coccyzidae > Coccyzus > Coccyzus lansbergi. Next base: position 177,775 of record JAUMJK010000868.1, read on the forward strand.
TTCCTCTTAATGAAAAGCTGTTTGTCTTCCACCCAGTGAGAGTCCTGTTGGAAGAGACAGTGCTATTACAGAATAATCAAAATCCATGAGATTGGGCATGTTCATTGAAAATTTGAGCCACAATATTCAGGCTTTAAAATCTTACAGGAATTAATTGTCATTTACAGACTAACAACATATTAGTCTACAAAGCCATAGTGAGACTCCTGAACTCACTAAAACCTGCCTATTTACTGAACAGCAACATCACCTCTTATCTAAGTCTATACTGAAACAGTGCTATGTATTTTGTAAGCAGGGCAGGTAAGATCCAAAATAGTGAAAGAAAGTGCTTACCTGCCCTTTCTGTGCCAAAGTTTTCTCCAGATCTTCTATTTTGGCTTTATATCTCTGGACTTCAGCTTGGAGCTGCTCCTGAGCCTGTTGAAGTCAGGCACAGCATTAAACAGTAATAAAACCAGAAATATGACTGGTATTAGAAGGAAACCAAACACAGCCGACCCTGGGTTTATACTGTTGCTGCTACTGAGCGAGTAACTGCTTCAAAGACTCTGGCTCAGCAATTTTTTCTGTCACCCCTCAGAACAGCACAGATGCCACAAATGAACAGACTGGTAGATGAGCCCCCTCTCCCCATCCCAGCCTATTATTACCATGTATTGAATTACAGTAAGGAAACACAGGCTCAGGTATTCGGGGTGATAGGCTTTGCTCAAAGACCCTAGCAAGGGGCAGTCCCTGAACTGAAGAGAAGTGCTTAACAGATGGCAAAAGGTGGTGGAAAGAAGTAAGTGGCTGAGGCACCTTCAAGAGCTAGCTCAACAAAGTGTTAAACAGTCTGGTGCCATCTCAGAGCTGACACTGCTTTGAGCAGGATTCTGGGTTGAGACCACTAGAGGTTCCTTCCAGCCTAAATGATTCCATCTTTTTATTAGAGCGGCATCATTTTTACCTTGGAAAGTTTACTGTAGTCTACATCACATTCAAATCTGAATGTTATTTGCCTTTCTCTGTTATAAACATTCAGGGGAACATTCCTAAAGCTGGTGCAATGTGTACCTTTATGAAAACACAGAGGCATCCTTTTACCTTTAACCCCAGCCCCTTCACACTTGGGCAAAAGATGAGAAAACCCTTGCGATTCTGTGCCGCACTGCAGAACTGCCTGCTTAGGGATGCCAGACTAACCACAGGTGTTTCAGGCTCAGGTGGAGGACAGCCCCTTGGGTGATTATGTCCATTGCAAACTGCTACTCTCTTTAAAGCAAATGAGTGAAATCGACATCTTGCATACACTATCCATACAATTCAAACTCCATTCCTTTGTATGTCACTTTGAGGAGTCTGTATGTCCTGTTAGCAGTGGGATGCTTTTACCCTCAAAGAAATGCTGACCTTGGCTTCTCTTTCAGCATCTATGATGCCTCCCGTCTGCTCCTGCAGGAGTGCATATGCTCTCTGTAGGGCCTGGTACTCCTTTGTCAGTTGCCGAAACCGCAGCTCCGATTCTTCTGCTGCTAAACCCTGAAGGATAAGAAGGGATGTGTCTAAGTACCAGAGAGCAGAGCACTGCCAAAGCGAAGAATGCACGTGTGATTAGTTAAGTATGAAAGCTGTTTTATTGTTCTTGATTCAAACAGCTTTTTTTGGTAAGCTTGCCATGAAATGAATTAATAAGAAGAAATGTGATAGGTTTGTTTTCTTGAAGGGGGAGAAGAAAAGCATCATCTCAGATTGCAATGAAGTAATAGCAGACTTTGGTCATTGTAGACTCTGTGGACTAGATTTTGAAAGAACCTCAGCATTTCAGTATCTCAGAAACCAAAACTGAAGCCAAACTTAATGAAGAACTTACTATCCAATATGTACTATAAAAACCTAAGTGTGTTTGTGAGCCTGGTCACTTGTTTTGGAAGCCGAAGTATCTTGAAAACTTGTCCTTGCCTATTGAAAAAGACAGATCTTACCTCATCCAGATCATCATCTGGGGTTGCTGGTGTTCTATCTGTTCTATATGAGGCTACAGAAGATGTTTCAGAGTCCATGGAATCTTCATCATACCCAAAAAATGTATCCACCACATGTCTCTAAAGAAGAGAAAATAAGATTTCTGAGTCTCCTTGGAAACAGGAAGCATCAATTTCTAAGGAGGGGGTTAAGGTTAGTTCAAACCATATTACTAGTTACTTAACAAAGGCAAGACATGAAAAAAGAGCAATGGGCTACCCTTGCAACTACCATCTCCAAACAAACCCAAAGGAAGTCATATTGAAGATGCGTTCTTATGCTGGTGTAGAATGAGTTTGCGGATTAAGTTTTCTGAGCTGAGGACCTGACTCAGTCTAAAATTTGGAAAACATAATGGGAGCAAGAACATGTTAAAGGAAAAGTCTCTGCTCTTGCAGGAAGGCAGGAGAACTGTTTGTTAACCCCAAAGCTGTTCAGAGGACATCAACATGCCAACTGATTTGCAATGATAACACCACTAAGTGCTGGAAATCTGTGCAGAACTGGAAACACTCCTCCTTCTCTCACATTTTATATGTCAGTGCCTCTCTCACTCATATTGCTACCGGAATAAGTGAGTGAAAGTTACGCTAATAGAAAACTACCATGGAGAAACTTTTATCTTGCACATCTTTCCAGTATTACAGAAATTGCCACACATTGTAAGAGACTGCCCAGACTGCACAGTTTGGTTGTGTGTCTGACACCTCACTATCTCTGATCTCTATAACTGAATTAAATCAAATCAAAACCGTGAGTCATGTCCTATGAAGGCACAGATGCATGACCCTGCAGGCTTGGGCTCAGGGTACAGATCTGAGCATTTATGTACTTGGCTTATGAATAATTCTGCAGACAAACAGACTGATAAGCATGTAAGATGCACTTCTGCTTTGTGAAATTATTCACTTCTGCTGACAGGTTACAATCTTTCAAACCCAGGATCTGAAACACCAAAGATGCCAATAACCTTTTGCATATATTATCTTTTTTTGTTCATTACTTTTCCAAGTGAAGACAATAGCCATGTTCTCCCATGTTATAGTCTCTGGCTTAGAAACAAAGCTGACTGATGAAAATACTTCTTAGTCCTTGTCTCCCAGCTATGCCTGCTGTGTATTGCTTCAAAACCCATACAGAAACAATGTAATGACACATCTAGGATTTACCGCTCTGAAAGTCTCTGTGTGTAGGAAAACGCTGTGTTAGTTTCACGGAACATGGCTGACATACAAAGGGATGTCTTTGGAGGACAAAGAGCAATCAAGCTCTGTTTCCCACATATTATTTCCACTTTCTGGAGGTGGGATGTGGCTGTGGCAAAGTCAATCTTCACACCTAGCTGATGAAGGAGCTATTTGAACCCACTGCTGACTTCTCAGCTCTGAAATTTTGTAAATTACACCACCTTTGGACTTGACCCAATTCAGGGTAATAGAAGGGGTAGCCAAGGCCTCTGGAACCAAGCAGGAGAGAACACTGAGTTTCTCAGGCAGAAACTTCCACTTGAAGAATTAAGATGCACAAGGATTTTGGTTTAGCCCATATGTGCTGTGAAAAATAGACAGCAGAAGATAGACGGGAAGGTGTCTAGAAATGTAAATATGTCTCAGCATAACAGACTTTGAGACCAATATTTATAGAAACCACATGGAAGTTGATTAATATTTCACAGAGGGGGGAAAAGCCCCATTTTGCTGAAAATAAAATAGCTATGCACCCTCAACTGAATTTGAAAGTGGACTTAAAAAGCTCTACCAAAGTAAAGTGTTTATAAACCCGATCACTAAAGCAGATTGCTATAATCCACAAAGCTCTCTTTAATCAGATTGCTAAAGTGTGTTTTCCTACAGAGCCTACTACTATTTTTACAAACTGAAAATAATTTTTCCTCTTACCTTAATTGGCTTTGAGCTCCTTTTATGCTTTCTGCGACGAATGAGTTTCTCCCTGTCCTGGAAAGCAAGATTAAAAAGTTACTCTCTCTTTTTTTGTTTGCAGCTGTATAAGGTCAGATCTACAGAGGAAATAAATCACTAGGTTCCCACTAACTGTCTGTTCATACATTCAAACAAGAACCTGATTCCAAGTGTAAGGGACGATTCATGTCCAAATCTGTGAGTGTCAGCTGAAAGCCACTTGGAGAAGAGAGGATGGGTCATCTGTAAAAAGACCCCTTGTTATGGAGCTGCCTTGCCAGGCTGCCAAATGATAGGCACTGATGGATCTCCTGTTCACATCACTGGGACTGGTTCGGGCTCTGTATGGTTGTCTGCCTTCCTAGCAAAGGAGATGCTGCCTCTGGCTCAGCACTATTAAATTATGGTAGAGTTGATCTCACCATTCCTAGCAATGATGGCTTAGAAAAGGCAATGGCTTGTTCTGGGGCCTTTCTCCTTCCCCTCAACATCATTATGCAAAGTCAGATGAGAAAGGGATTGTCAGTATTAAATGGCAGAAGAACATGTGAACCACTTCCTACCACTTTTGAGTGGTAAGGGTTGATGCTCTACTAGGAATTCAGTTAAACTGCACCCATGCACAGCTACATCAAAAAATCTGCAGGCACTAAAAGTAAGATAAGATATGAAATCTTAGACCTCTAGTTATACGCAGAAATACTACCAGCAGTGACCTGTACATATGAACCACTTCAAGTTTCCTGGTGTTCTGGACATACCCTTGTTAATTCATCTATTATGTTCTGCTGTTCTATGACCTGAAGCTTCAAGAATTCAGTTTCTTGTTCCTCATTAGCTTGATCCAAGTCATTGAGAGATCTTAATTTCTTTAGAGGAGGATGAGATGTAATTTTTTCTCTCTATGGTAAGAGCAAATAGATAAAATAAGATCCAGCAATTACAAGATAAAAAGGCCAGCTTTCAGTTAAAAATGAGACATTATCTTTAATTTAAGCTGTACAGTTCTTTAAATATGCTTCAGTTACACCATTTTATTACTTTATTAATACCTGTCAGCAATAAAAATAAAGCAGTACAGCAAGGCTGAGTTCAACCAGAAAAACAAAGTTTTATCTCTTTACTTATTGTGTAGCAAGACAGCCTCTAGAGCAGCCCTTAAAGGTGAAGCACCACAGCTTTTCCTTTGCCAGGCATCAAGATGGCCCAACAAATGGCAAATACAGTTGAATGCCCTCCCTGCACAGGGGGTAAGCAGCTACTCTAATGACCCCATGTCTTACTGACACCCATCATATGACAGTCACCAATGAGGAAACGGAACCGCCTCAGCTATATGAAAGACACTCATACAGTCAGAAGAGAAGGAAAGGTAAAAAATGTGGTCCCGGGTCTATTGTAACTGCAGTCCACGTCCAGCTGGCTCCTGAGCATACATTGGACAAGAGATGGCTACAGCCCCCAAGACTTACTCCAGTCACCCACAGCTGGCTAACTTCCATAATCTGGGCACCTATGGTGTAAAGAGCAGATGTCAGGGAGTTAAAGCGCACGTGCTGCGTGCACATACATGCACCAGAAGGCTGCCCACTGACATCTAACATGCGCAGATTCCCAAGTACCTTTTCTTTGCTGTGGGAGAGACCAAGGGGCTGTGAGCTCTATTACCACAGCTGTGGTATGAGAATTCATACTGTGACACCTGCAATAAGTTTATCTGTCTTTTGAGCACTGGTGAACTGCAGCATTAAAGTGGATTATCCTTGTAACGCTAAAGCTTTTTTCCTATAAGATGAGAAAGTGAATCTAATCGTCTCATCCTAATCAGCAGGAAAGCTGCACCCACTGCAGGACAGCCAGCCTGCTCAAGATGAAGACTGCAAGATAGAGAAAAGACACAGAAACACACTTAGCAGGGGAAGTTGTCTCAGCCTGCTGCTTACATCTGGCAACCCAGAATTTCCACCTCCTTTTTTTATTAATGCCAAAGCAACATCAGTGCTTGCCTAGGGACCGGATTCTGACTGAGATTCAGGACAATTCTATCTGAAGGATCTATGTCCTAACTGCTTCATATAGCCCTGGTGCAAGAAATTTATAACCTTAGCCAAATATATACCACCACCATTCTCCCTTTCCCATATCCACCTACCCTGAACAAGTTCTACGGAAAGACTACACATGTTAAGGAGCAGATCAGAACTCTACTTTGCTCTAAGAACATGCTGGCTAAAAAATATAGTCTTAATAGTTTCCTTTTTGAGTGCCAGATGCAAAACAGAACTCAAAAAACACAAATATTTTTTTCTTTTTTTTTAAGCAATTGACATTCAATATTCCCATTTTGGGGAGAGAATTAAAGACTGTGATTATGCATTCACTTAAATATATTGCATGTGTATGCACAATACACAACATTATACCAAGTCCACTATATACAGACTTAAGCACAGTTATACCTTATCAAAAGCATTACACACCACAAACAACCCATTTTCTCTATGCATATACACCCACACACTGTGTAGGTGAGGCCATAATAACAAATATAGATCATATAGTAAACTTAATTTTGCTCTTCAGTACCAACCATTTCTATATTTTCTTTAGTGACTGCTTTGAGTTTATCTTCCATACGCTGCAAAGACTGCATAAGTTCATCATTTCTCTTTGTGAGGCACTTGTTCTTTTCCAGAAGAGGTTTACATTGTTTCTCAGCTTCTCGGACACGCTTCAACTGGATGGATAACAGCAATTAAGAATTGTAAATAAACCAAATACACGCAACAGCTAATCAAGCTGACTCATCAGACTCCATGCTATTCAATATCACAGAAATCTGGGGGTTGAAAGCTTTCCATAAATGAAGAGAGACACATGGACATACTTGTAATTTGCAATCTTGATATTATTTTGCAAATATTACATTAAGAACATAAAGGAGATTCACACCACCTAAACTGATATGAAAGCAGTACATTAGGACTCCTAGCTCAGGAATAAATAAAAAATATCAAGAGTTGAATTTCACCACCCTCATCCTTAATCAGAGAAGTAGAAACCTGGAGAGGTTAAAAAGCCAGTGAGCTGACTTCAACACACAGGTACCACCACCTAGCAGTGAAACAGATAAAGGGGTCAAATCACCATCAGCTGTTCTCCCTAGATCAAATATTTAACTATACTCAAACTATGAATACTGGATGACAGACACTACTTTGTTTACAAGGTGAGTCTCACCATATGCTCAAAAGGTCAAGGAGGGATGATAAGTGTTTAGATAGAACCTACAAGCCTCTTCGCTTCAACCTGCATTGTGATTTTGTACTCATATACCTTCAACGAAATAACTGTTTAATCGCAGGATAAAAAAGTATTCTTAGCCTCATGAGTGACTAGCCTAATGGATGGTAAAGGAAAGGCATATTCATTACTGAATATCATCTTTGGCTATCAACCCTGTTTCTTCCTCTCTTTGCCCTTCCCTATGGTTCACAATCTCCTCCGTCTGACAGCACAAAGCTCACACACCAGTTCATTTCGTTCATCACCAAGCAAAGTGTTCCTGTCTTCCAGCTTCCGGATTGTGGCATTCAGCTCTGCTATCCTCTTCTGGTTTCTGCGCAAATCCTGTTCATTGGCAACAACACAACACAGTTAGTGACTTTTTTCAAAACACACACCAGTCAACTTATCTGTCATTATTAACAAACTATATTTAAGGTTTTTATAGCATTGAACATGCTGGCAAAACCACGTACTTTTGGAAGAAAGTATCCAGTTTGGGGGTGGGGGATAATTTTAATTGAAAATTTTCAGCTGTTTAAAAAAATAAAGAGAAAACAACAAATTTTTTTGTGATGAGGAAGAAACAAAAAACTAAAAGATTCTAACTTTTATTGCCTCTTCTTCTACACTGCTTCCATTTGCTGAGCCACTAGGTCAAGTGAAAAAGTGAGGACAACTCTTTCAGTATCAACTGCATTTACTTTGTTATTCCTCATTTTCACTTGTTGTATAAACATCATATATTTAGTTGCATAACCCATGAGTTGCATGTTTTGTGAGTGACAGCAAAGGCTCTAACGTGGACAAAAGAACAGAACAAGTGAGGGAAAAACCTTCCCAAGCTTTGTCTCACTAGCATTCTCTCTGAAGAATCAATCTAGGGACATAACTTCTCTGTAGTGAATAAGAGTAGGAACACCTCCCCAGGGCCTGAGAAAATATTCAAACGAGATAAATACAGCCCTTTTTTCTGTTTTGCAGGGGCCAGTAGAACCTGCGTACAGGGCTGCTGCAGTGCTCGGAGCCATCTCCAGCCCTTCCTGGGATCTCTCTCTTGGGACTGCTCATGTTACACTCTGCCTCCTTCACCAAAAAAAGCTGCTCATCCAGAGCTTCCTTCTGCAGCTGCAGCTTCTGCACGTAGCCTGTCTGTGTCTCCAGTTCTTTCTCCAAGGAAAATATGATCCTGTCTTTAGCCTTGATCTCGTCCATCTGAATGAGAGAAACAACAGAACAACGATGCGACTGTGTAAAGGCAACAGAACTTCAACCTCCTTCAATCCAGTTCGATTTACTCAGTAGTAGTGCTCACCACTTTCATCTGCTGCATAACACCACACCAGGTTTGTGAAACAATGCACCTGGAGGCTTCAGATATAACCATACGCTGGCACAGTAGCAGCCTGACAGCATTAGAGTAAAGGCCAAGAACTGAGCATGGTGCAATGCGCTAACAGATAACTGGATGAAGAGTTCAGACTTTTGCACTGCGTTTTGGTCAGTTCTACTAGTGAAAAACAAGCATAAGCTCCGACACACCCAAAGAAGCTTAGACTAGCTCCTGCTCACATATATGGAACTACAGTGGCTGAGACAGTGGAGGTTATAGTCTGATTCTCACCAACAGGTCTGTGCACACCCAGTATTTGTTAAAGCTGATTGCCATGCTATTGATCTTTTTCTGACTGCAAACTCAAGGCTATTAATTTACTATTACCTCATTTCTGCCTAGTATCCCAGGACTATCCACGACAAAAAGAAGTGCTTATTTAATTTTGTAAGAATGATAGTTGAAAGGAAATTTTTTTATTAAAACAGGTTAGGAACAGCCCATACATGTCCTGCAAACACAAAAATTCAAACAAAGCTGCTAATGTTATTAACCTCAAGAAAATATGATGAACCAGAGTTCACGACTCACACTGGCAAAATAAAACCACTATTGTCTCGGAATGATACAAATTGCTCCCTGAAAACAAAAACATTATGTATGCTAAATTTTGCCTGAAGCTGCCAAAGATACTTTCTGGTCTTGCAGCTTTCTAGGCTTGCTGAAATCTTCCCCAAAGAGCTCAATCCTGATCTGCATTAACTTGATGTGACTCTGATCCAACTGTCTCCACTCTGCTAGCAATACAGTGGATTTGGAAACCACTTGTGTAAGTCAGATAAAAATAATTCTGGACTGTTCAAGGTTCTTATACGAGTATATAGCCTGCAAAAAGGCTTTCCATCAATTGCTAAAGATAAAATCATACAATACGTAGACAGAACCTGAGTTGATCTTAATGTTACTAAATGGCTAGCTTTTATCCTGAATTTTACTACAGTTCCTTTTTGTATCAAAACCCTGAATATATCAGATTTCAGATGAGAAAAAAAGAAATGTGGTTCATCCTCATGGCTACACAGAACTGCAAATGGGGATCAAAGTAACAAGAAGGGTCAAAATTCAGAAGGCAGATATGAAGAATCTTCTACTAGTAGTCCGTACTAGATGACTGAGCACTTTGGCAACACAGGTATATACATCCAGCACAAAACTTTGCATCAGGAAGGAGAAAAAGTGTTCTTGACAGTTTAAATTACCATTTCTTTCACTTAACTGTCAGATCATGAATTGCAGCCTTCCAACCAACCCTTCCACCACTACATGTGGGTCCAGCTCCCCAGACAACAGGGAAATACGGCAACTTGTTGCACTGCTGGTGTGAGTCTCAATTTGTTCATTTTCCCTAGTAAATACTGAAGGCTACACCAAGACCAAATCCAAAGCTACCTCCCCTCCCAGCATGGTTTAATGTGGCCAGGGTACCATTGCCAGGGTTAGAGAAACTAGCAAACTGCAAGTGCAGGTACAAACACTCCTTTTTCTTACACCCTGCACTGCACAGCATCAGCAGCTCAGCAAGCCAGCTCCTTCCAGACTAGGCCAGTCCCTCTCTTACTTTAGGGCAGTAACTGCCACCACTGTGGTTGCTCTAGCCAACCCATCACGACCTATTTACTGCTGAGGAATGACAGTGAGATGCTTGTAACACTTTTGCAAACTGAGGTGCATTATCAAGTCCTGTTATTCACAAAATGCTAAGAGGCACAAGAGACAAAATCAATACAGTGCCAGAGAACACATGGACTGTTTCGGTTACTGACCAGGCGGCGAATGTCCCTTTCGCTCTCCCATTTGATCTTGGAAATGGCTTCCTGGTGGGACTGATGCTCACTCCGAAGATCCCCAGCCTTGATCTTATCAGCTTGGATCATATTGTTAAGGGCCTCATCTACCTGCTTTTTGGCAGACTTCAGTTCAGTAATTTCCTGCAGAAGTTTAAGGCGCTCAGAGTCAAACTGTTTTCTGGCCTCTTCACGAGCCTCAATGGTCAGCGCTGTCCTTACTTTATCACTGCTCCCATCCCGCAGTGCACACAGTGCTGACTTGAGGCGCTGGATTTCGCTGTCTCGGACTTTCACCATCCGTGTCATCTCCTGCTCATGCTGTTTAATGAGGTTCTCCCTCACAGCTTGCAGCTCCTTCATTTTCTCCTCATGGAGTTTGGCTTTTAGCTCTGTGATTTGCACCGTCTGCTTGCGCTGCTCCACCTCACGGATACGCTTTGTTTCTTGAGTCTTCTCTCTTTCAAGTTTCGCAACCTACATTGAGATAAAATGAAAGTCACCTGCTGCTAACATAACGTAATTGGAACAAGCCCATCCAAACACACAGCCGCGTCAACATGAGGAAGACTCTGCTCCTGGATGGTCCTCCACTCTCCTACCACAAAATACAGTCTGACTCCAGGGGCATTCACACACATTTTACACCATCTTTACTGAATCATAGAATCATAGAACAACCAGGTTGGAAGAGACCCACCGGATCATCAAGTCCAAGTCACCACAAACTTGTTTTCTCCAGGAGTCTTGACTTATGCAGTGACACTACATGTACTTTCAATATTTTCTCAAGAAATAAGACTCCATATACACTTGTGCACTTGTCTAACAACTTTTTAACCCATTACTCAACATGAATCTATTTTGTTCTTGTTCTGCTCCTCTCCTTTCCAGTGTTACTCAAGCACATTTAAATATATTTCAGATAAGCTTTTTGGGGGTTTTGTTTTCAAGACTTTCCCGCTTTTGCAACTCTCAATATTTTGGGCAATCCTTGAAGTCATATCTAGTAACAAAAATCTGCACTGGCAACTTCCATATTGGAATTCCATAGCTGCAGTGGTAACAAAAGCAGCAAGACTCAGAATATAGTGGAAAGCATTACAGAAGCTGCCTGGGTCATCAGTTTTCTGGCAGCCAGCCTGTGGCTCCTTAAGAGAATAACTAAGCCTTGCCAGTGTGCAACAGATGAATGCCAAAGCTTACAGGGAAAACAAAACTACCAAAACCCATTTTTGCCTTCCCAGACTGTCATCGATCATTTCTGAAAGAAAATGAAGCAGAATGAGTTTGAGAGAGTGATGATGTCTGCTTTCTTGCAGCTTGCAAATCTTGCCTGTTTTAAAAGGTTGCAAATCGATAGCTATAAATCTCGGAGAGTGCCCCTAGAGATTCTCAGAACACCAGGTAACACAGAGCTGGCTATTCTCGCTTCCATTTAGCTTCTCTTCAAATGCTACAAACCAACTTCCACTACACTGGCTAATTCTTGTCTGAGATTACCAGTATGATTAACCTTGAGATACGGGTGTGAACATCTGTCCCTAGAAGAAAGAAGTATGAAGAAGGCCTTTTAGAGGCTGAAGGATTTGTGGTTAGTCAGGTTTGTAAGCTAGAGGCAAGTCAGTCACTCCAGGTTTATTTGCCCAGGATATATGCTTGTCTGCAAAGGAATCAAAGCATCAGGTTGATGCACTTCAATTATACTCCACTTGGAAAATGACATATCTCCGGGCATCATCTTTTGAAATGGCAGCTGCTGCAAGGATGCAGGTGGGGATGCCTGGCTGCAGCGAGCACTGCCTCCAGTTCACCTCATTCACTGGCAGTTACTAAACAGACATTTGTAATCTTCACTGTTCATAAAGCACACTGGTAAGCCCGAAGACTGCCTTGATCTCACCCACGTTTCGGGAACTTCAGCACTTACCACAGAAGGGTTTATTGCACAAACGCTATACTCCGACTACAAAACACAGACATACTGTGCTTGCAGATAGAAGCATGTCTAAATGAAGACGAAGTGACACAGTGTAAGCAAAAGGTATCCCTCTTTGCAAAGCCACTTCAGCATCTCCAGTGGGAAAATTGATACTGCTTGTAAGGATTTTAATAGAATGCAGTCAGGGTACATGCACAGTAAAACAACAGGCAGTATTTTATACTCGGATAACACCCAGCGCGTTACCTTCTTACAGGTTACAAAAGCTATAGTAGTGTAAAGAGATATTACACAGTGCGCAGCCCTGAGGTGATACTAAAGGCTTCAGAAGCACGTGTGCAGCATCTTGAACCCTCACAGGTATGTCTAGACCACAGGGCTATGACTATACCCTGCATGCATGATCCTCAATTGGCTTTAGACTAATTGTATATATCTAAGACTGTACCTCTGGCAGACCACTGGTACCCGAACATGCTGTAAACAATGCATACAAACCCTAGTGTACACGATGCTATTCAGCTGCACTGCATATGGATTACAAGGGTTGACTGGGAATGTCATAATATATACCTAAGGAATAACTGACTCAACTCTGAAATAAGGCCATGTCTTGCTGAAGTATCAGCCATTCAAAAATTGACAACACTACACAATTTATAATCACTGAGGGGGTAGGATGAATCCCACTAACTGGAATGTGACCAAAGTTGTTATGAGAGACGTATTGCCTCACTCGAGGGCCAGAGGGTTCTTAAACTTGTACTTCAGTAAAAAGGAGTCTTTTCCCTGGAAGTAACAAAAAATCCACATTAAGAAAATGTTGTATATGGGGAAGAATAAGACCACAAATCTAGGAAAGAGTTGTGCTGCCTCTGTTGATTGCTGTGATACCATTTTTTCTACACATTTCTCCCCTTCAGTGCAGTTACTATCATTTAAAACCAAACCTTCACTCACCTTAGATTTCTCCTGATGCAGCTCAATTTGAATGTCTGTTAGTTTGGTCCTGAGCTCCTCATTGGCAGCCTGTAGAGCAACAATCAGTGCCTCAGGCTTTTCGCCCTTGCTACGTCCTTTTTTTGACATGGTTTCTTATCAGTGAGAATCCACGTGTTTAATTATTTCAAATATGGATTGCCATCTTTTTCTGTTCCTTTCAGTGCTAGTTAGTTCAGCATCTACTGTATGACATTTCTTAAGGTCCTGGATTCAGCTGCTTTAGAAGTCCTGCAAGAGATAAGACATTATTATTTGTCAGTGGACACTGCAGCATGACAGCTCACATGGTTATAGAACACAAGAGAGTACTCGCTCCTCCTAACACTGGAATATTTGTCTGAAAACCTGAAAGGGAGGTCCCAGCACAATCAGGCTTCTGTATGCAAGGCTGCCATACTAGTGGAGATTCCATCTATGTCCTTTTTCTCTTCTCCAGAAGGGGCACCATGCAATGAAGACAGGAGTTTGTTTACCATGAGGATTAGTGCTGTTGAGCACATGGCACCAGAAAGGATAGATCAGTTAACCCAAGCCTTATAGTTTGAGGCAACCACAAAGCAGGCACTTCAATCTCAAGGATCTAGCAACAATATCTTCCTCTTACTGTTGCTAATCCTTGATCCCCCCCAGGATTCTGAACAGGGATTGAGATTTCATGCTCACATAGTCACTTGGACGTTCCTATGACACCCACAAAACCTGCAAAAATTGCAGAAATTACATACATCCTTTAAGACAATACCAGAATCCACAGTAAACAATGTCATCATAAACTGAACAAAGCAGATTCACTACTTCCTGCCATCCTGAAAACACCCTCCTGTATCATCCAGGGCTTCCTATGCTGCTCCCAGTCACAACACCTCTAAAATCTTGGCACTGCATTGCATACGCACAGCTACAAATGACAGCAGGATCTGATCCATATTGCCCACAGTGCCTCATATTCAATATTGGTAACAAAGGATCTAATCGTGCTAGTTACACAAAGGCTTTTTCACCAGGAGGGTAGAAAGACCACAGCATCAGAGATGAGCATACTATAGGTGCAGATGACTGAGAAAGAAAATAGGCTTTGGAAAGCAGTTAATAAAAAGGACTTGTTCTTGTCGTGTATCATGTGGTACAGCACATACACATCAGATTTAGTGCTGGCTTGGAAAAAAAATCAGGCCAGATGGGACATAAATGGCTGTGAAAGCAGAAATCTTTGGCTGTCAATGCCAACTGAATACTAATACATGAAGACTTCTCGAGTTTAAGCAAAGAATGACTCTTTTACCAGATCAACCTTGCAAAGGATGACTTTTAAGACCCAAACCAGCACAGAAGCAAAGCAGTAAGGACAACAGATTAAAAAATTCTCAGATTATCTTCTGCAAAGGGGAAACGCTTCTTTTGCTGTGCCGCTTAAGATCCTCAACCACCCTGAAAGGAGAAAGACCTTTCGGAGACACCACTGGCCCAGAGGCAGCCTTCAGTATACAGAGCTGTCTGTGAAGTATACAAGGCACTGTGCTGCTCCCGTTAGACATATCAGCTTGAGAAATTTAAAACCACCGTAGCATTCTCATATTGTGGGAATGACATAACCATAATAACTCTGTCAAAACCTGGTAATCTGTTTGACAATGCAACTATTTTGAGACTGCAAGAAGCATGTCAGACGTCCATAAACAAAACGACCAGCAGAATTATTTATGGTGAATGACTGCCAAGTACAATAGCAGCTGGAGTGCCTTCTACTAGCTTTACCTTACACCAGCACCTGCCTGTTTCATCTGTAGAAATTATTGTTGGGGCTCGTGGAGCCACAAAAACCTCAAGTTAAGCAAAAGAAGGCTTAAAAAAACCCTAAAAAATCCTGTGTGCAGATTTCTACCCAAGGCATCAGGATTAAACCCACTCCTAAGGCACAATAAATTCAGCCCAGAGTTCACAAGTAAGGATTCTATTTTGCCCCTCTACCCAGAAAAAACATCCAGTAACTTCTGAAGTAACATCTGCACGCATATCTTTTGAGATACATCTTGAATGAAAATCTAAATGAATTCACTGAAGAATTGGCTTTTTATGAGAAGTAGTAACACATTGATATAGGCTCTGGAGTGTTTATCATCAAGAGATTGTGGCTACATTTGAACTTAATTAGAACGGCGGCTATATAACAAGGCATGTTCAGATCTCAAGATTTGTTTGTTATTGTTCAAGTTTTTGGCTGCTGAGGGCTGAACCCAGACAGCTTCATCCGAGAGAACCCAAGTCCACCTCAGCTGTGCAGCCATGCTAACAGCCACAGTCAGACCCCAGATCTGCCTCTGCTACTGCAAGCCTGACCACAACTTAATACTCTGCAGTCTGCTTCCCTCAAGCTCACACTGAAAGACTAGCATCCTCTTGAGCTAAACAGCCTTCAGCATCTGAGGAGGCAAGGCCAATCAGGATGGATCAGTAGGAGCAGAATTCATCTGGCAACACAGATTTCCCACCTGGGCAAGCCCCTGCAGCTGCCTTTGCAGTTCAGAGACACGCTTGCTTGTTCACATCAGGATAAGTCAAGTCATAGCCCTCATCTAACAAGATCCAGGACAAAACAATCCCACTAAAGATACCTAAAGGTTTGTGGTAGGGTGGTACTGAGCAGACTGTAAGAAAGCCATCCTCTGTACTTTCGAGGTTAAGAAGCTCACGCAAACTGCACCCAGATGTGTTTCACTGGACACCCTTATTACTGTAAACACCAGGCAGGCTCAGCCCCGAAGAGGAGCACAGAACAAGAGTCTTGTACTCAAGGCAGTCTGGAGGTGTATTTAGGGGAAATGCTCTGTGTTTGTACTGTGGTTTCCATAGTTATGTGGAAGATGCTTTCTAAAAAAGCAACAGTAGAGAGCCCTCTTGCTGTCTTCCCCTGTAAAGATGTAAAAATCACTACCACCATACTGAATGTTAATGTGACCAGTTGGGGCCAGGCTAGGCCAAAACAATCAGTCCTTAGGGAAGGCCTCTGTCACGAGAGCTGAGGGCTCGAAATTAACTCCTTTCTCTTATTGGTTTGCAATGAAGGAGAAAAGTGCAGAAAATGCCTTCCCAGTCTCACTGGAACGACAGCACAAGAGAAACAACATGCTTTTTGCAGAGGAAGTTCAGCCTTGTATGAGGAGGCAGAAGCGCGTAGCAAGCAAATGGCCACAGGCGGATATGCTCCAGTTCGCACATCTGACAGGCGAGCCCATATTTATATCACAGCAATTGCCTGGAGCCTGGTCAGAAAAACAGCTGAGGCCATCGTTCTCATACAGCGTTCCAACAGTTCCCTGCTTGACTCACCCCAGTCATAGCAAGAATCTTAGCCATTTTATTGTCTTTTACTGCAGTAAAGTGCATTAGAGGAATCTACTTGCACTATTTTTGTCTTCTGAACCATGGCTTTGCTTTTTCCATTAATTATGTGCAAGATCCACTGAAATGGGAGGCCCAAATTGTGCCTGCAAAATGAATGTCAGGGAGATGAGAAGCATACTGCCCATGGTGAATGTAACTCGGCTGTGGGTGCAAAGGTGTCCCCAAGCTCCCTCTAGCCCCAGGGAAATAATCCCAGGCACACTATACTCTGTGGGACTGGGGTGTACTGTACTTTGGCTGCTGACATCAGGTTTGAACTGTCATGTCCACAGGCTGCACAGGAAAGTTTCACTGGCAACTGGTGACAAAGAAGAACTGGACCAACCTAACAAAGCATTAAAAGAAAACAAAATCATGTTGCCACCACTTTCACCTACAGCCGTTTAGAAAAACAAAATAAACAAGCCACAAAACACAATCTCAAGAGAAGCCAAAAATCAGAATGGAAGAATACAAACAATCCCTTTTATAATCTATCAGCACAAAGCTAGCTTTCCATTTGTACAGAATGAAACAAAAGAAACGAGATTATTACAAACAGATACCTCTGGGACATAGAGTTTCCTCCTCATCACAGTTGAAAACGACTTGCTGCTATATTTTGGGAATTCCTTGAGATACCACAAAAAAACCCCTTTTTTCTTATGGGGGATCAGTTTCAAATAAAGAGCAGAAAAAGACCAGGCTTGGCAATCCTTCTGCCTCAACCACTGCTACAGCCTCCACAGAAGTTAGAGAATCAATCAAAATCCCTAGAAAACATGGTATGCACAACACTGTTTTCTCGAGAAAGAGCAGGTCTCGAGAAAGATTGCAGAATAGAACAAATTCTGCTCAGGCTTAGTTTTAGGATCTCATTCCACAGAGTGGAATTTCAAATACTTAACTATTTTTCTGCCTTTCCAATGCAGGAGGTAAATCATGCCAATTATTTTACTGCTTCCATAATAAAATTAAGTGCTGGGATTTTTGGGAAGTGCTAGTTGTGCTGCCAACTATCACATTTGCTTCCAGTTGCTAATAGGGTAAAATGAAAATGTATGAATAATTGTGAGGAAGTGTTATCCGTGGGCTTTGAGCCCCGTATATGGACATGCCCCATGTAAATTTATCATATCCCTCAATGCTAAATCACAGCTGCAGCAATAAGATGGGAAAGGTGCATGGCTTTACACTGAAAGAGGGTTAGTTTGGTTTGGACAGAAAGAAGACTCTAAGACATTTTCATACTTTAAAGGTGGGGAGACCCTGGCCAAGGTTGCCCAGAGCAGGGGTGGCTGCCCCATCCCTGGAGGGGTTCAAGGCCAGGTCAGATGGGGCTTAGAGCCCCTGATCCAGTGGGAAGTGTCCCTGCCCATGGCAGAGGGTGGAACTGGATGGGCTTCAAAGGTCCTCTACGACCTGAAGACAGTGGCTATTGTCTGGTTAGATGTTAAAGATTCCCTGAAGTTTTTGCATTTCCTAGGACATTCTTTAGCAGTGCTGCATTTTTCACTAGTGCAATCACTGAGCTATGAATCACTTGTTTATGAAATGCATTTGGTGACACCACCTGTTAGAATCTAACTTGATGAGGGTCTGCAGCTTCTTCAGTCCACTCTCCTTAACTGTGAAGGAAACAAGTCCTTCCTGCAGCACCGTAGATCAGCTTGAGAATGGAAGCTTGGAACAGCAACTGCCACCTATTACGATTTTTTTTTTTGTTACGCTATTAAAGCGGTCTAGCCCAACAAATTCAAGCTCTAATTACTGCTTTCCATGTTGTCTGTGTTATGTCACATAACAGTTTTAATTAATCGTGTACTGTTTTTAGCAGTATGACTGACATTATTTTAGTATGAAATCATAACTCAGCATCCCAAAATCAATTGAAAAACTCAGCTCAGAATGGGTGCAAATATTTGCAGCTTTTATACAATTCTGATCTGTATTTTTTTTTGTAGCCAGAACATGGCAAATTCCCTATGCTAACAGTTTACGTGTGTTTTATCCCACCAAATGGTGATAAAGGGTTCTTCAGTACAAGTCCTAACCACTCTCTTCTTCTGATTGTATAAAAAAAAAAATCATAGATTTTTTAATCAATACCATGTAATACTCAGGAATATTACAATACCTTCAGAATGGAAATTGCCATATCCCTTAGACTGAGGCTCTGCACAAGGAGCACACAATGAATCTGGTGCCGTTAGGCCTCCCATGCTCCCATTGGCCCTGGCTCTAAATCATGAACCAAAAAACTCTATCCAAGGAGTTGGTGGCTCCATGGAAACAGTCAAAAGGGGAGAGAAGCATTATTATTACCCACAGCAAAGCTGAGGAGATTTGTTAAACCAATATTCAAGTATTCTGTGGCTAAAATATCATCTGTCTGTCCCTCTTTTTCATACAATTATTCCCCTCTAAGTTGCCATAACACAATGCACTGAGAAGAGCATTACCAGTGAAAACACTGTCCCCTGTCCTATCCTGAAAGGAAACAGAAATTTTCCAGAATGAGATGCACATGGACACAGACTAGACACACTATATAAGAATGGTAAGATTGTCAG
Source organism: Coccyzus lansbergi (assembly GCA_033558105.1). Classification (NCBI taxonomy): domain Eukaryota; kingdom Metazoa; phylum Chordata; class Aves; order Cuculiformes; family Coccyzidae; genus Coccyzus; species Coccyzus lansbergi. The sequence continues at coordinate 197,061 of JAUMJK010000868.1, forward strand.
GAAAAGGATGAACTCTACCAACCTGCTCAGTTCATTGCAAAGAGGTCTAAAACATCACACCAGTGGTTTCATACTTGAAGCCCATTCTTAGTTTACTAAAAAGAAGGGTTTGTAAGTGTATTTTATGCCAGTCAGGTCACACTCAACCATTGCCAGAAACTCATACAGCCTGAAGGAGAAACACTGCAGCTCCCAGACTTTATAGTATCGGGCTCTCCTTTCTTTGATTTTGATTTTAACCAGCCAACAAAACCATCTTTATTTAACTGAAATGCATATAAACAACAAACATGGAGGGGAAGTCCATGTCCCATATCTTTTCCTGTGAAACCCTTCCTTTTCTTTATTTCTAAGGCCACAATCATGATTATCTACTGTCTTACAGGTCTCAGAGGAGGATATCTTATATTCACTACTAAAGATTGTCATATATTTAAGTATTTTTTCTATTTAAAGAGGGTCAACTTGTAAAAACTTTTTCCATTTCTAGCTCAGCTTGTGTACAGGCAATAAAAGCAGATAACGACATCAGCTCAAGTAAGAAAAATCTGAGTGAAGCACCACCCACTGAACCCAGCTGTGACGCTGGTTCATACATGATGTGGAAAGTACAAAAAAAAGTTAAAATATTTCACCTATAAGACATTCAGGATACTGTCTTGAACACACAGATTTCCATTAAGGTTGCATCTGAAACCAGAAAAATATCTTATCAGGGAGTATTTAACAGGCTTTAAGTTACTGTACATCATTTCAAATCAGTTTCCAAGGACAACACTTACATCGTCATTGAGTTCACCAACCACAGGCTACCATGCAGATCACCAACATCGACTGCACATTCCAGGAAAGCTGCAACATGTAGGTCATGCTGTGACCTACAAAAATATGTGACGCAATTCAAAAGGGATCTGCTAGCACAGAACCTTGCAAACATGGGCTGAATACCACTAGGTCAATAAGACGTACTACTTGGTATGCACAGATGTTTATTAGCTGTCAGTTATGCCTCTGAAACACCTTACAACACACACTAATCTTACATGTTCATTCTTAAAAGCATTTCTAAATTCATTAACGCAGCCTATGCTACCAAATAGTAACCAGTGCATGGCAGGAAAAAAAAAATAATCCAGAAGCCCTGACTCCACCATTTCTCTCAACTTTATTTGCTCACTTATTACTGATTATCCTAAACCACCTGGGACCTCAATGCAATTTTCAAAAGCTGTTTTTTCCCTTCAGTTTTAATTTCCATGTTACTTACACCTTTTCTTTACAGCCTATGTAATATGAGGTTTAAGAAGTTTTTCCCCTAAAAATTTAAAAGAATATTAAAACCAATGGGTTCAACAACAGCTTGACAAACGTAGCACAGGTGTTAAACAGGAACTGTGAGATACTACCTCCTAGTGAAAATGGGAGACAACATCTGCATTTTAGCATCAGTTCTTCTCAATTTTTATTATTTTTTCATATAATCATCTCAGGGGATGTTATACTTTGCATTATCATTTTTCACATAAAAGAGGACCTGGCACACAGCAGCAGCTGTTCAAGCTCAACAATATCCTCAGGTACATCAGTTTGCTGATGTTGCTCACCAGAGTGACATTTCATCCAAAGTCAGAAATGGACTTGTGGTCTATCCAGTCTTCATTTGTATTCCCATTTCTTGGTGTTTGTTACACTGTTAGCTAAGGGGACTTCATTAGGCAGCAGAGCACTAAAAATGTCTGCTGCATTCACCTGCCCCTTTCTGGTTGATCCACGCCATGTGGAAGGTCACACAGTTCCAATCACTTTCTCTTCTGATAACAGCTGATTGAGACTGTTTGACACGCAGAACTGGCTGTAATGTCCAAACATGATCTTCCAGACTAAACACAGGTCCTAAAGTTTCCAAGATGTGTGAGTTTCTCACGTGCCCACTAGCAATCCAAATGCATGGCAAGGAGATCACACAGTGCTGTACATTTTAGTGAGACAAACCGGCAGCCTGCATTCCTGAAAGAGCTTGCATGTCGTTTCTTTTCCTTTAAAGTTCCCTGGATGTTTTAGAATCCAAACCACAGGCTGTGATCCACACTGTTTTTTCATCATTTACAGAGAAGCTAGATATACACTCATTTAACTTGACAGCATTCAGTGCAGCGAGATCATAGAGTTTCTTCATGAATCCTCCAACACGCTGTTGAATTTTCTATTTAGAGCCCCACCTCCTGGAGCAAAGATTTCTAGTCCTCATATTTTAAAGGAGAAATTCAAGTAGACCTTAAAGAGTACCTCTTAGTAGCAGAAGTACTACAAAAATTAGTAGTGATGACAGAGAATTGCAGAGGTGTTTTGCAAGATGTAGAAGATAACTAAAGAGAAGGTAGCAGAGAATCCATCTCTGAGAATGGGAAGATTTTTTTCAGTGTGGTAAAGACCAGATCTTGAAGTGATACAGATTTGTAAGGTGCTTTGAAGAGGTTATCTGCTGGGAATTTGATCAAGCTATTGATTTAAAAACACATAATGCAAACGTGGCACTGTAAACTCAAGTAAAATGATTATTTTTAAAACTAAAATGATTTTTTAAATGAAAACATTTGTTTTGCAGTCTTGCAACCAAAATATTGCCAGGCACAAATACTGAAGAGAAATCTGACAGAACCCAGAAGATACAAAGAATGACTGAATAGGAAGTGATTTAACATTCAGATATCTGGTAAGGACTATTTTGCTGCCTCATGACTTCACAAAGCAAATAGAAAGCACAAATACTGACCATAGTGAAAAATGACCATGACTCAGTAGTGAAAGCCAAAGTGGAAGCATCTTCAGACTCCCACAGTTCAGTTAAAAAGAGGAAGAAAACAAAAAAGGTTATAATTAACAAGGTACTCTGACTTCAGCTGAGTTATACCAGCCTTACAATAGTAGAATCTACCACCAGACGTTTTCTACAGTTGAAGAACTATTCTTACAAACCTTTTTAACAACAATATTAACTGTCTATCAAATGAATGAATAGAAAACAAAACTGAAAACTATTCTGGCATCATTTTGCCAGTTATATTTCCCAGCATTTTTCTGACTTGAATACACTGAGGTCATTTATCCTTTGTAATGACAGAGAAATTACGCAGTATCTTTCCAGCTACATTAAGGTCTTGATAATAAAAGGTCTGGCAGAACCCAGCATATGGTTAGAAACTACAATAGCCAATCACATCCTTAACACAGAGGCACATTTCAGCCGTACCTTACGTTCAATTCTTAATAAGTAAGGTACAGAAGTTATTAGTCAGAAGATTATTTATCTGGGAATGGTCTCTGGAAGCAGAGGGATTATCAGAAGCCACTGACACATGATAGGGACAAGGCTATCAGAAGAGGAGTCTGAAGCAATGCATTCACAATACCAGAGAGCCTGAAGTCCAGCTTGGGGTGCACGCTGTGGAAATACCTGGCTCGAATTCACCTCAAAGGCAAGGCCGTGTTTCCCTGCCTTAGGCACTCATGGAACAGTCAGCCCAAGATCAGTAAGTCAGAAAGGTTGCAGCATCTGTCACTGGCAGCCTGCTCCTCTCAGCTAGGAGCTCCGCTGACAACCAGAGCATCCCAGAGTCCACCACACTGCCACTGTTCTGGGAAAGGGACAAGGCCAAAAGGCCAATCACGTCACAGCTCCTGCCAGCCACCACCAGGTAACTCCTATGGAAATCCCAACAGAAACTTCCCAGGTTTTCCTCCCTGAAGCTCCTCCTCAGGATTTTGCACATTGTGGACACAAAGATGGAACTGGCTGCAACTCTCTAAATTGGATTAGAATCACAGAATATCTTGAGCTGCAAGAGACCCACAAGGATGATTAAGTCCAACTCTCTGCCCCTCGCAGGTCTACCTATCACCAAACCATCTGACTCAGAGGGCCATCCAGATGCTTCTTGAGCTCTGACAGGCTTGGTGCCATGACCACTTCCCTGGGGAGCCTGTTCCAGCTATCAACCACCCTCTCAATGAAGACCCTTTTCCTCATATCCAGTCTGAACCTTGCCTGATGCAGCTCCATTCCATTTCCTCATGTCCTGATAGTGGTCACTATGGAGAAGATCAGCACCTCCCCTGCTGAAGCCCCTAGAGGAAGGTGCAGATCGGCGATGAGGGCACCCCTCAGCCTTCTCCTCTCTAAGCTGAACAGACCAAGCTACCACAGCTGCTCCTTGTCAGTCCCAGTCACCAAGCTCTGGACACACCAGCAGCGCCATGTCCTTGTGCTGAGGCGCTTACAATGCCTGTTGATGGATGCAGAACCACTCACAGCTCACTCGTATTACGCTCTCTCCACCCATTGCCCACCAACTGCTCTAGGGCTTCACCAAACCAGAACCAGAACCGGCCCCCGAGAACCTCTCGGAACCGCCAGACGCTCACCTCGAGCACCAGCCTGAGGCGGGTCGAGCGCCAGCACCTGGCGCCCAGCAGGCCTGGAGCCACAGGCCAGAGAACAGCGACAAAACCTGAGTCAGAGCCGACGCGATGGAGCTCGCGCTATCGCCTGCAAAGCGACGGAGCCTCCGGAGCGGCTCCGGGGCAGGACCCGGCCCGGCGAGAGGAGCCGCAGGGCGGCACCGCCATTCAGACGCTTGAACGAACGCATCTCGTTCCTTTCTCCCTCGCAGAAGCTCAGGTTAAAATGTTAAGCACACGCCCGTCTCCGCTCGCGGCCGCTTGAGAGCATCCCCCTCGCGGCTGAGCAGCAGCGGCCGCAGAACGGCCCTCGGTGCGGGAACCCGCGCGTCGCCGGGGGAAAAACGAGGGGCGCCCGCACTCGGGCCCGCCGCGCCCCGCATTCCCCCGCACCGGCCCCCGCAGTCACACCCCATCGGCGCCGCAGGCGACACAATGGCGCGAGGCCGGGCGCGGCGGCCACACCCGCGCCGCCCGCCGCATCCCCGCATCGCCCCGCGCCGCTCACCGTGCGGGGCAGAGGACGCCGGGCGCTTCCATCCTTCCTCCCGGGCCGCAGCCCCCGGCCCCGCGCGGCCCCGCGGCTGCTCCGCGCCAGCGCGCGCCCCCTCCCTCCGCCGGGCCGGGGGCTGCGGCGGCCCCGCCCCGCCCCGCGCCGCAGCGCCGCGCGCGCCCCGCTCCGGCAGCGCGGGGGATGGGGGGGGCGGCCCCGCACCCTGCGTGACCTCGGCCCTCCCGGGGGAGCTGCGGACAGACCTGGCTGGCGTGGGGGACCTCGGCCAGGACAGGTGGAGCAGAGAATGGCTCAGGTTGGAAGGGATGTCAAAGCCTCCACCCCTCCTGCCACGGGCAGGGCCACCTCCCACTGGATCAGGGGCTCCAAGGCCCCATCCAGCCTGGCCTTGAACCCCTCCAGGGATAGGGTAGCCACCCCTGCTCCGGGTAACCTGGGCCAGGGCCTCCCCACCCTCGCACTTAAATTCTTAGCCACAGACCCTGAGGAAGTGGTGAAGATGAGTCAGGTGTCAACAAGCATGGAAAAAGACGGCAGAGAATAAGTTTTAAGAGCCAGGAGGAGGAAGGGGGCTGCTGGTCAGTAACCTGTGTCTGGCTGAGACTTATTACTCATCACCACAGCACCTTCTACACTTTTATTAATTAAACACTATCACTGCCTGTCTTCTGTATCAGGATGTTCTCTACTATGTAGATAAGGGGCGTGTTCCAATAGCAACCTTGACTGGGACCGGCTAGCAAACAGGAGAAACTCAAAGTGTAGACAGCTCAGGACCAGGGTTGAGGCTGAACAAGATACCTAAGGCATCTAGAGATGGACACCAAAGAGACTCAAGGTCACAGGCAAACACTGGAAAGACCAAAGCAAAGTCATTGAAAGCATATAGAAGTGTTCCACCAGCAAACTTTAAGCAAGTAGGAACAAGCATCAGGACACTTCTATTGGTCTCCATTTTCAACAAATGCATCTAAGAGCATCCTCTTGTTTATGCTGATCTGTTTACAGTCATGCCTGTTGCATGTGTCTTACTCTTGGCTAGATGCAAGAACAGGGGTGAGCAGCAGCCCTGCAGGGAAAGAATTCCTTGCATCATACTGTCCCCATGATGCAGCAATCCTTAACAAACTGATCTGTTATTGTTCATCTAATTTCATGTGGTAGGGGGCAGATGAAAGTTGTACCACAAAGCAGTCCAAGGACAATAATGCAACTATTGGTTTTGTAACTGTGCTCTCCCCATGGCTGCTTTTCTACCAAAAGCCAAAGTATCTGTCAAGATTGGCCCATGGCTGTCACTGGTGACTACTAAGTATTCCTCTGACACTTCAGTCCTTCCAACACAGACCTGACATCTCTCACTGTCTGCCGACACTGCTTTAGTGGAACATCTGTATAGTTTGAGACAAGCAAAAGTCCTTAAGTAGCCAGGCAGGTAACAGCTCCCGGCGCAGACAGCAATGACACCTCTAAGAGGTCCATCCAAAGAAGTTCAGTAAAGACTGGAGATAACAAACAAAGAATCAAATTTAAAATATATTTGAACTCAAACACACAAGCTCTTCCCAATCCCTCAGTTAAGAGTAGTCCTGTGCGCTGGAACACACTGCCCTCAGTCTGGCTGGAATACCTTGGTGAGAAGGAAAGCAGGCTCTCATCTCTCTGCATAGGCACTTCGCACAGGCTGCACCTCTGCCTGCTGGGGCACATCCATCTCAGCTGTGAGCTCCACTAACCCCCACCCTTCACACAAGGGCAACAATGAACGTGGAAATTTCAGTGGGTAGAAATAAGTGGCTGCAAGCCCCATCTGCAATGTCACATCCAATGCGCAGGTCAGAAGTATCACCATCACTCATGGTGTTGGAGAAGAGAGATCAAGTGGGGGGACACGACATGTGGGATTATTGTTGGCCGACAATGACGCAGGGAGGAAAAAGGGAGCAGAAACATCTGTGGATGAGGTTTCTCCTTGGTTGCGAAGCTGTAAGATCTGTCGCAGCAGGGCCTTTCCTTCTTCTCTAGTCTGGAAACAATTTGTAACAAAAACAAAAAACACCAATGAAAGGGCAGTTTCTGGGTCAATTTTAGTGCATGAACTACGTAAATTAGAGTAGTTTGGTTTTTATAGCTCATAACTTTACAGAACTACATTCTCATTTATTTCTTTTCTTCTGAGACTTAGAAGAGTTAAGGTATGTCACTTTTTTTCGTCTTTCCTCACCCAATTGGCATGTTAGTTGGGTATTTCAGGCAGTGTTGCCATTGACCACCAAAGCTGTCCAAATATTCCAGCAAAAAGTAGATTGGAGAATCTTCAAATAAGCTGAACTCAGCTTCTTCAGAGGTCCTGACAGCTTTGCTAAGCATAGGCCAAACACCCTGCACTCATGGGTAGCATTCACCTCTAGGCTGCAGTTAAAAAAATCCCAAACTGCCCACTTACAGAAAACATCTCAGAACAGAGGCACACTGAGAACCCAAGCACTTTTATATCCCCTGCACTGCCTACAGACAGAAAATGAGACATTAGGTGAGTATGTTCACTACACCACATGTTGGAGTCTAGAATCATTTATGTACCTCCTTACCACCAAAATTCTTTTATTTGCTGAACACCAATAAGACATGGTTCAGTTTTACTGTCTACTAGACCACATTCCAGTATTTTAGTCAATCATAAACAACATTAATAATCAGGTATTCACCACCACCTCCTCTCAGGATGTGACCTGCATGGCAGACAGCGGTATCTGTTACTGAAGGAGCAAGCATCTGCTGCAACGGGGGCTGAGACCAAGGTCAGAGATCCCCTAAGAAAGAAACATTGAAGACTTGTGCATCTACTCACATCATTGAATGCACAGCATTTCTGAGCACACACAGAGGCTTCATCCCAGAGCTTACACTTGAAGTAGTACTGCGCCAGGTATCGGAAGGCACTGCTGATTTCCAGGTGCTCCACTATCTCCTACAGCAAGGGAGGGAGAAACCATCTGTGAGTGCCTTCCAAGGTAGTCCTACACCATGTTTACTACTTTTATTCCCAAGATATCATCTTACCCCACAGGAATAGATATCCTGGATGTATTTGATATAGCACTGAGCTGCCTGTTCAGATTCATTCAGCTGTTCGTGCAGCCTAGAAAAGGAGGAAAATGGGCCACTGGAACAAGACTGCGCTGTTGAAGGCATTCTTGGTCCATGAGAAAGTACTAACTCAACCTGACCTGGACTAAAGACAGGTCTTTTCCTCCAAAACACACAAGATATGCACACCTGTACTTGCCCTCATGGGAAAAGATGATCAAGGGAACGTTTACATTACCAGGAGGGGAGTCAGTCAGATGCTGCAAGAAGCAGCAACAACCAGAGCAGGGGCCTTCGTTTATTCTATTACATTTTAAAGCTTTTAACAGACCTTTCCCATCCTGTTTACTGGCTATTTTCCTCCAGTGCCTGCTTCTTCCCTGCTACATCCCAGAAGGCTTTGCACAGCAGCTTCACCTTCAACTTGCCTTTTTCCTTCCTCTTCCCTTTTTCTCCTTTCTATTATGTTATCCCCACTAAAAATCAGTGATGATGTCAGCACACTTATTTCACATTAGACTCTTTCCCCATGTCAAAACCACATGGGTGGGGGAAGGGAGGGAAGATATTTTCAATCAATCTACAGTTTCATAGGTCATGTTCCATCATGTATCATTAAGTTACATCACAACAAATACAATTGCTAGCACTACCTGCTCAAATCACCTCAGGATGCAGAGGGCCCTCAAAACCCCTCATTATACTATGATCCCCTCTAGTACTACCTAACAGCAATTCTACTTGTTTTACATTGAGTATTTAATCGCCGGGTATCAAAGGGCTGGTTGCACGCAACAGTACTAACAATTCACTGATAATACAGACTCACTTGGCTAGCTTCACCAGTGCCATTTTCTCCACATCTCCCACAGCATAAGCTCTCCAATAGCACTGTCAGGGAATGAAAGTCAGTCAAGTACACCACAAGAACAGCTTCAGCTCAAGACTCATGCAGGCAAGTCAAACAGAAAACGACATGGCTTTCTGACAAAGGGGCACATATCAGTCATAGATGACTATTTATCAGGTATTCTAGTTACGTTGCAGTAGAACTTCTCCAACTATAACTGCCACAGAAACAGTTTCAATAAGGTCCTAACAACACATCGCATCATTTCCAGCCATGCTAGTTACAGTTTTGCTGTGACTTCACCCAGTGACCCGGAAGACATCCTAATGATTTACTCCATATATCAGTTCTCACTCACCTTTTTAGCTTCCACCAACTGATTGAGTTTCTCATAGCACTCTCCTAGAGCAACCAGCATACGAGAGTCATTTGGTCTGTAAAAGAGCAGTTCCTAAATGTAGGTTAGTGGACAGCAAGCTCATCTTAGGGGTGGGGGAAATAAAATCTACATCTGCTAGAGTCTGTCATCCTCTCTTACATATGACATCCCTAACACTGCCAAGCAGGATTCCTCAACATTTAACTGACAAAGCCTTTGTTAACTATTTACAAATACCACTAAAAGGATTTGGAATAGTGAGACTGCATAAGTTGCATAGCATTGAAATTCTCCCTCCACAACTTAGTTCCTATATGTAAATTCCCTTCCTACAAGCAACAAGGTCAGAGTGAGCACAAATTAGCATGGCCCCATCCTCAACCTACCTGAGCTGGTGGGCCCGTCGGTAGTAATAGAGACAGTAAAACGGCATTTTGAGAATTTCATAGGTTTGTCCCAATCCATACCAAGCTCTGTAGTCCCTTTTGTTCACCTCTATTGCATGCCTGTCAAAGAAAAAGCAGTCAGGATCAAAACTAAAAGTTCGGTAAAAGACTAAGAAAAAATAGAAGATAATACTGCAATCCTTGTGTATGCAGACTCAAAGACTATCATGTGCGGTACATGAGTGATACCTATAAGCCTGGATAGCTGCAGATGTGTTCTTCATCTCCATATACTCATGTCCCATGAGCGTCCAGGCACCCAGATAACGAGGATTCAGTTTCAAAGCCCTCTGGAAGTAGAGTGCTGCTTTTTCATGCTGAGAACGCAAGCTGTAATAATTCCCTAAAGCAAAAGTCACAATACTTAAATCAATAAAACCCCCACAAAGAAACAAACAAAAAAAACCTCACAGCAGAGCAGTCAAAAACAGCTGGAAGAGGTATTATCTATTACCTGCTAACTTAAAGAACCCTGTTAAAGGGAGATCTGATTCAAACCTCAGAAGACCCAATAGCAGCCTTTTCTCCCATGTTCTGGTCATCCACTTCCAGTTGTGCCAATCAATTAGAAACTTACTCTCTTGGCCTTAAACTTATGCCATTATCTAACACATTAATTTCCTGGTCCCGACACACAATTATTTCCACCAGAGTTTCAAGAATATAAATGAAGGGGTTATCAGCTACATGGGCCTTCCTAATAATTTCTTCAACTCCTTTCTGCACTGATAGTTTTACAGCAGCTCTTCCAGACAGAAATGAGACAAAAAGGTATTCTACCAATTGGTTTGCTTTTTAGGCTGCCTGAAATTACATTCACCAAGTGCTTCTGAGCTTTGCTGGCTGATAGCTTTCCCAAGTGTTTCCAAGATCTCCTCACACAGCCTGTGGACAGCGTAACAACACCACCACATTGAAGAGCTCTCACCAATTACACAGCAGGTCTCAACACGATACTTGTCTATCTCACAGAGATTGTGAGCCAGGTAGCTCAACTCAGGCTTCATACTCTAGAGAAAGAGATGAAAGCGATGAGAAAAGGAGCACATTACAGTTTCAAAGAAAACTTAGGCAGTTAGCAATGTGCACATTGCATCTGTTCCATGCAGTTGCGAAGCAGAAAGCAGACATTGAAAGTCTGTTTTTCAGAGGTTGGGAAGCACCAGCTGCTTCACCAGTGTTTAACACACCTCTGACAAATACCATCGTTATGGACAGGCAATAGGAGGAGTGCTTACCCTTACATACAGCAAGTTGGAGAATGTATCCATGTTTTCTATCCTGTAAGGATCTTGTTTCCTTAGCTCATTGAAGATGGATAGTGCTTTGTCAATATCTGAAGAAGGAGCAAGAGATGGGAGAATAACTATGAATGCCCAGTTTGCATTAAGAGGCTTATTCCTACTAGTTGGTAGGTGTCACTGACCTCGGATATTGTGGTAGGCTACTGCAATCTGAGAGATGATGTACGTGCTTTTGGAAAATCCAGCATCAATAAGACTCTGATACTTCTGCAGAGCCTCCTCTATCAGCTGCAGCTCTGTGTAGATGTGTGCAAGAAAGAACTCTTTCATCCACGTATCTGGCAAGGAGAGGGACTTCAGCTAGCAAGAACCAAAGAAGAGAAGGAAGAGATGACAATCAGTAATATTCTAAGAGCCACCTGTGGCAAAGAATCCATGATCTTGCCTCCCATGACGTAGCAGATGGTCTCAAGGTAGGAGGCTTTCTTGCAATCACTTTCTCAAACCATAACACCCACTAAAAGAGCAGTATTAAGATCAAGAATTAATATAAAGTTCTTGTGAAGGAGAGACTAAGTAATGCCTATAAATTGAGAATACTGAAACAGGAAAAGAAGCATTAAGACATCCAGTCTACAAAGCAGTACAACGTGGACCACGCAGTTCTCTTCAGTCACTCCCAATCTGTTCCCATGACAGCTGAAACTGCAGAACTAAATTTCCTTTGGTTAATCAGTGAAGGAACTATTATCTTCACAACTGACAGCATTTGATTTCTCCTTCAGCCATTGGCCTTATTTTTCCATTAAATTCAGGAGTTATTCAAAAGACTGTACTTTCTTCTTACGTCTTAATATCAGTATTGTACCACTGGTTTTGAGTCAAGTGAACAGCCTCCAAATAATCTCATCAGAAATGCATTTCCTTTTTCTCCACAAATCCCATGCACAAAGAAAAATAAAATAGATTATTTTTATATATGAGTTCAGTTCTTTGATACAGTTCATCTCATACTCTCAGCCTCATATTTGACAAAGGGAACATTACATCAGTTTTCATTCTAAAAGCAGTGATTCTATATTATCTTTTCAGGTCATCTAAATACTCAATAACTGTGTGACTAGAACCAGATTAAGGCTGAGGGGAAAGGAAAGAAAATGAGATGTATCTTGACAGAGTCTCGTTCATGTGACAAGGCAACAACCCTTACAACAACTACTTCAGAACATGTAAATTCATCCTTGAACCACCTTGTGATCTAGTGATAAGAAATTAGCCTGGCCAGTATAAAAAGATTCTCAAGATACAGCTTGGCAAGCAATCGAAAAAAAGGGGCTTTAACAACTAATTTACACTCTTGGGTTGCCTTACCTGATAGAGACTCACAGAATAAAGCAGTGGGTGACATCAACCTTGTGGCAACTAAGCCACTGCTTATGAATTAGGTTAAACTCTGGAATTTGTTACCCCATCTTGATAGCTCCCAAGTTTTACCATCTCTTTATCTGTAATCAAGTTGCAAAGTTCCAGCCAGGCTCCCCAGTGCAAAGGCAAGACATGGGCAGCTTCAACAAACACATCGATTGCTTCTTTTGCCAGGTCCAGTTTGCGCAGCACAACACCATACCTGCCAAGAGAAGTCAGAAAATTAATTGGAATCGTAGAATTCTCATGCACTCAAACAAATACACACAACATTAGAAACACACATAGACACTTACAGATAAAGGCCAAATCCATCCAGTTCCCGTGCCTTGTGTTTCTTGCTGAGCTCAACTCTCAGTTCTCGTAAAGCTTCATTTTTCACCTGTCCTTTTTCCAGAGGCCCTGCATGAAGAGAAGGTCAAACACCAAGCTTTCCATCAGGATTTCTACCACAGCAATTACAAAGTTTAGGATACATTCAGAATCATCACTGACACGACCTGAAGAATCCCCAGTCTGTGATTATTTAGAAGAGAATCACTAAGTCTGATCACCTGCTTTAACAGAAGATCTGATAGATGAAAATTCCAGCAGCTAAAACCAATTCCCTTCACCCCCAGGGAAAGGGAAATGAAGAAAAGAGTTGCAGTTTGGAAACTAAAACAGCTTTTTATGAAATAATAATGAAAATACTGATAATAAGACAAGAATAAAATACAAATATACAAATTTGTACACCCCTTGCCCCTTGACGACTATACAACACCACAGATGCTGCAGAGCAGGCATGGGGAAAGGTCAGCAGCAGAGCGGAGCTGGACTCAGGTGCTGGATTGAGGAACACATGGATCCGGGATCAGGGGCAAACAGACAGATGAAGTCCCCAGTGGACATCAGCCATCAAAGAAGAGCAAGACACCTTCATAATCGCTCAGTTTTAAACCGAGTACGTCATACACAGGATGCAATATTCTGTTGCTCAGTTTGGGGTCACCTGTCCTGTCTGCGCTTCCCTGCAGGTGCAGCTTTTTCTGCCTCCTTGACTTATGGCATCCACCAGCTCGAGGCTTGGTTACTACAGGAATAAGCATAAGCAATGGCCTTTCTGCATCCCAGTGCTTGTGTTATCAACGCTAGAGAGAAATACTGTCTGAAAATTAGGTGGCTAATTTTCAAAAAATTAAGTTACTCAGACAAGACTGAGCAGAAGCTAGAAAACTGATTCTGCTCAAACCAAAACATTACATTAAGGCAACAAATTGAGAAAGAATGCAAGAAATCACGTTACAGCACACTCATCCAAAAATTTAGGAGAAACCCATAAAACCAAGACAATTTACATGAAGAATCATTACTGGAAGCTCCACCATATTATTCTGTGTTCCTTCCCAAAGGTTCCTTACCCAAACTATCCACTGTCTCATCATCCTTCTTCTTTTCCCCTGACTGTGGAAAACCGAGAAAAAACAAGATTACGTTACCAGAATATGCTCCTTATGTTTGCTGCAATGCTAGCAGCAGGACACAAACTGAGTTCCGAGTTTGTGAGTCACAAATATTACAGTTGTAAAAAGAGCACCCCTGCCTCCCTTCACTCCAAACAGATAACAGGGACCTTCTGGATAGTCATTTGGACCTAAACAGGCAAAAACCAAGGTATGCCAGGGAGGAGTAGGAAGCAAAGGAGTTCAGTACCACAAGGCAACTCTTCTCTCTTACCAGGTACCTAGAGTACATGTACAAGAAGTAAGCTTTCTGACTCTTGCAGTCCCGTAGAAAATAGGCAGCCCTGTCATATTCCTTTAGATCAAAGTAACACTTGGCTAACGTGTAGGCATCCAGGTCACGGGCATCCTCCTGCAGAGACAAGAAGAGGTTTAGGACTTCAGAAGCTCTGAAACTGCTATAAAAGATAAAATCACAGTTCATTCATTATCAAAGATAGTTTCAGTACTATTAGAAAATTATCTCCATTCCCTTACATGCTCAGCTTCCTAGCTCTCAATTAATGAGTTAAAAACATTTACAATAAACAATAAGATCCCAGGAAACAGATGGTAGCAGGCTGCCAGAAGGTAGGGATTGGGTGATCAACAACTACAAATAACCATAAAAGAGAAAGCAGCTCAATTATTCCATACCTCACGATACTAACCCACTAATCTAATCACAAACACTTCTTCGGCATTTGCGAGTCGAATGCATTGATGCTGTGTGGCACTACTGTAATTTAACAACCAGGCTTGCACAGGCAAGTGCAGCTGCGCCCTGTGGGGTGGGGATGGGACACAGGGCACTTCTCCCACGTATCAGCAGGGACCACAGCATATTTGGAGCACGAGCTCAGTGGCACTATGCAGCTTCTACTGTGGCAAGTTTTAGCATTAGCAAAGATCACAGAATGACCCATCCTGGAATGGACCCACAAGAATCATTGAGTTCAAAACCTATTCCTCCACAGGACAACCCCAACATTCACACCGTGAACGTCTAAGTGCGTTGTCCATGTGCTTCTTCAACACCGTTAGGTTTGGCACCCCAAGCGCTACCCTAAGGGCCGTTCCAGGGTTATTTCAGTTCCAGCCTTTTCTGATGTCCACCCCAACTCGCCCCTGACACATTTCCCTGCCATTCCCTCGGGTCACACACAGGGGCGCAGCCTCCGTTCCTCCTCCCCGTGCGAGGGAGCTGCAGCCAACGATGAGCTCTCTCCTCGGCCTCCTCTCCCCCAGGCTGGCCAGACCCGGTACCCGCAGCCGCTCCTGCCCCTGCAGCGCCCCGCTCCGCCCCTACCTCGGTGCAGGTGGGCGGCGGCGGCCGCTCTCCGGGCGGCAGCGGCTCCAGGGCGAAAGCGAGCTCGGCGGCCCTGCGGAGAGGCGGGAGGGATGTGAGGGACGGGAGCGGCCCCGGCCCCAGCCCCAGCCCCGCCGCCCCCAGCGCTCACCACTTCCCGCTGTGCTGCAGACCCCGCTCGCGGCTCCGCTCCGCCACGCACAGCAGCTGCTTCTTGATCTCCCGCAGGTCCGAGAAGGCGCTGCCGGCCGAGCCCGGCACCGCGCCCGCCGCCGCCATCGCGCCCCGCGCCGCCCAGGCCGCCAATAGCGAGACCCGCGCCAAGGCGCTGCAGCGCGATTGGCCGCGGGGCCGGAACCGCGCGCGCGCCCCAGCGGCCGCGGCTGAGATCTCTGCCGGACCCGCCTCCGGGACCCGCCTCCGGGCCCCGCCTCCCGAACCGTCTCCGGGCCCCGCCTTCGGACCCCGCCTCCCGAACCGCCTCCCGACCGCCCCGCCTCCCGGCCCCGCCTCCCGAACCGCCCCGCCTCCTGGGCGGGCCCACCTCTCGGGACCCTCCTCCCGGGGCCCGCCTCCCGGGACCCGCCTCCCGGCCCGCCCCTGCCTCGCGCCCGCTCACCTCGCGCCCCCCCAGCTCCTCGCGCGTCCCCTCGGCCTCGCGCCCGTTCACCTCGCGACCCCCCAGGCTCTCCGAGGTGCCGAACGGCTCCGCGGGCGGATCCGAACAGGCCAGGTCATTGCTTGTTTGGTTGGGAAATGACGCGTGATCGATCGCCTCACTTGTCGTTCTGAACGGGCGCAGCGAACCGGGCGGTTGTTTCCCGTGTGTTTCCCCCGGCCGCGGCGCTGCCCGAGCCCAGCCCTGCGGGGCCGAGGTGCTGCGGGGTGCGAGGCGCCTCGCCCGCCTCACGGATCGAAGGAGTCTCCGAATTCTTGTTTCTGAGGACGATTTTCTTCCGTTCTCCCTTCTCGGTGCTCGGCGAGCAGCCCTCAGCGCGGGCTGCCCCTCTCCACGTGTCGTATCGCGCCTTTGCCCGACAATTGCATTATTCCAGGTTTTATTCGCGTTCCGCCAGGCTCCCCGCGGCGGCTCGGGAGGTGCGGGAGCCCTCGGCAGCCTGTGGCTGGTCCCGCGGCGCCTCAGCCGCCGATGAGCCGGTTCTGCGGTTCCGGGGGTTCAGCGGCAGGTGGCGCTCTGGGCTCGCTCTTGAAACGATGAACGGGCGAAAGGCCCTTCCTGATTGCTGAGAGCTCAGTAACTCGATTTCTCAAGACTTGCTTCATAATGAGAAGTTATAGTTCTCCCTGACATTCCACCGTGTAACAGATGCATCATGTAAATGACACCCAGGTCTGGCTTTAGGAGCAGAAGACTAATTAAGTTCTCTGCGCGTGAAAACTGATAATATCTTAGGAAGACACATTAGCTTAGCGGTGCGAACCAGGTGCTGTTGGCAGGGCCAGAGTACCCGATGAGTCTCCAGTCCCGCACAGACATGTGGTCACAAACCGCTGAGGGTCAGAGGGTGGAATACATCCATCATACAAGCAGGCTCTGTAGGTGCTATTACTGTAAAAGTGTTTTTTCAACATTAAAATCTTCAAATGACCAGCTGATGCTCAGTGAAATCCAGAGTGAGTGACCTTTACCAAATCAACTATCATCCTGATAGAGGGAATTTAATCTGTTGACTGAGTTAGGGAAAATCCAGACTTCTGCATTACCCAAACCCAGCTTCTTTGCTGAGATGCTTCCAAACTTGTCTAAAAATCAGCTATAATTACAAGTTCTTGTGCAGTTTTACACTGATAAATTTTATGTAATTAGTACTTCTTTTCTACTCTTGGTTTTATCCTTTGTTTAGCAGAATTATTGGCAACTCCTGCTTTGGCTTGTGCAGTCTGTCAGGAGGTCACTGAGATTAGAGCTTGGAAACCACGTGAGCCAAAGATGTGAGGGGAGCCATTCATCCTTGATTTACATCGAGACTAAAGAATACATTTTCACAAACTCTGGATAGTTTCATAAGACAGGAGGGCACAGGTTACCGGGTGACAACATTTCAATCACTGACACTGACACTGTTGGAGGATCCTCCCTACTCGGCAGAAGTGTGTAAAATGTGTAAGAAAATGCTCACTTTAGAGGTCAGGTACCACAGATGTGCAGCATCAGCTCAGCTAACAAAAATGACGCTAATTCTATGAGCATCTCTGATCTGTGCCAAATTATTTATCCTTGTTTTTAGGGACTTTGATATAACTTCAGTATACTCTAGCTTCGAGGTTTTGTTTTTAGGCTGCTGGTATTGTAGAATTTAGGAAACAGAACAGAGAATATTTGGAAAAAAACGAGTGCATATCATACGTGAATGAGAGACTCTTGAACTTCTTACTGGTAGAGAACACTGCTAAACTGGGGTATAAATATTTGTAAGCAAGCAGGAAGAGAGAACATACATCCAAGAATTGTGAAATAATTAATTGAAGATATTTTGGTCCCAAATATACTAGATTTTTTAAAAAAATGTTAACATTTAACAAAATAATCTAATGCCAGGCTAATTTTTAAGAAGGGCAAGCAGAAGAACTTTCCTAGCTGACAACTGTCGTAGGCTTGCAATAACACGAGTAATGGAGCACTAAATATGGTCTGGTTTTCCCTGCAGTTTGATGCAGCAGTGTCTACCCTTTGGCCTTAGGTGACAAATGATGATAGGATACACTGCAAGGGAAACTTACAACTGTCCTGATTGAAAACAGACCTGTCTTCATTACAGATATGATAGAATAATATCACTCACTGCAACAGTTGTTTTCTCTTTTTCATCAAAATTTAAATGACAGGTACACTGCAGATAGGCCTAGAAAGCATGTAGTTCTTGTCCACAGAAGCCTAGAAGCTGCTGTGAGGGAGTTAAAACTATTGTGTTCTTCCTTGGCAGTATCTGCAAAATTGATAAGGGAAACATTTTGAAGATGAATGATGTGTTAGCATGCGGTTCAGAAAGCTTCTTTAACTTTCAGCATTAGTAATAACTTTATTGGTATCTGAAATAATTTCTCCTCTCATTCACAGCAGGTAGGTGTTCTTTCTAGTCTTTATTGCCTGCTTTCCTGCATCAAAGCTGAATTCCAGGAAATCTGCTTATGACTCAAGTAATACAGCATTATGACATCAGAGTATGCTTTTATGTGTTGTCAGTAATATCTTTCATTCCTCTCTCTTATTCAGATCTGAATTGCTTTTTTTGGAGGTTAATTGAGATGAAGAGACACGTATTGCCTTTGAGGACCCTGTTGTCATGTGGCAAAAGTATTTGCTGTGCCTGACTCACTCCTTTATATCTGAGAAATCCATGCCATATGTTTCTCTTCTGAAAAGATTGCAGCTTGTGATGAGCTTGAATGCTATACATGCACAACTAGCCCAAATGGCCCTAGGGAAGCAATGTGCACAATTTGCTTAGCTGTAGCAAAGCAAAGACCTGTAGATATCACAGAGTAACTGAAGAATCATGCAGGTTCTTAAGGATTCTGCTCCTCAAGAGCCTTCAGATTGTTGCTAAGCTGCAGTTCCCAACTTAATGGAGAATAGAGTTACTCCCTTTTCAACAGACTGTTTTAGCCAGGCTTAGGCTGAATTTTAAGAACTAGGTTAGTTTGATTAGGTTGCATTTACTGTGCTGCTATGCATCCTAGAAGTCATCAAGGAGAAGAGAGACTGGGGGAAACGTTTTGAGTGGTGTTCTTCATCTTGCAGGTGAGCAATAGGAATCTCTGACTGATGAGATAGCCTGGTCAGTATTGAGTCACTGCACTCTGAGGTCAAATACTTAGTCCGAAGTAAAATAGTGGTCAAAGCTGCTGGTAGTTTCCCTATGTGTCCAAGCTTTGTTACTGAGCAAGACAGTGCAGATTTCTGATGTCAGGAAACTTTTAAAAGTTCCTTCTGCAAATCCTTATTTTTTTATTTGGTCTGTCTAGGCATATTTTCATCCCCTTTTTTCACGATACTTGCTCTCTGTTTGAGAAGAGAGAATTTTTTATGGTGATCAGCAGTCCATTACTATGTTTTAAGGCAGTAGCATTTTATACAAATTGGAGCAGTAACTTTGACCTTGCAAAATAAAGAAATGACTGGTACCCACAACTCCTTGAGACTGTAAGAGGACCTTGTGGTTGCTCAGTGCATCAGAAAATCAGAATGCAGACAAGTATTTGTAATCAAAAGCAGTAAAACTGTGTGAGTCCTCATGTGGCTCAGACAGCAGATGAGAACACAGGACATGAGCTTGGGTACTTATTCTGTGGATTGTCTTGTTGGGATTTGGGTAAATTGCTTAGTTTATGCTGTGGCAGTTGAAAAAAATCACAGAACCTCATAGAATGCTTGAGGTTGGAAGGAAACTCTGGAGATTACGTGTTCCAGCCTCCCAGCTCAAGCAGGGCCACCTAGAGTCACTTTCCCAGGACTGTGTTCTGATGCCTTTTGAATACCTACAAACTGGGAGACTCCAGCACTTCTCTGCACAACCTGTACCAGTGCTTGGTCACCCTCACAGTAAACTTTGTTTCCTAATATTCAGGAGGAACTTCCTGTGTTTCTGGTTGGTGCCTGTTGCCTCTTGTCCTGTCACTGCACTGCTGAGAAGAGTCTGGCTCCATCCTATTTGCACTTTCCCCTTGGATACTTGTACACATTTTTAAGATTCTCATTTGAGCCTTCTCCTCTCCAGGCTGAACAGCCCCAGCTCTCTCAACCTTTCCTCATAGGAGAGATGCTCCAGTCCCCTTATCATCTCTATGGCCCTTTGTGGGACTCTCTTCCTAATGCAGCCCAGGACTCCACTGACTGCTGGCTCATGTTGAGCTAGGCATTCACCAGGAGCCCTGCTCTTTTTCTGCAAAACCCATTCCACCTGGGTGGGCCTAGCACATATTGGTGTGTGTTTTAAGGAAATTGTTTTCTTCTGGTTCACAGACCTGGTGTTTGGAGGAAATTTTAGAACAGTTTTTAGCAGATTAAGTTCTACTGTGGTGATGATGGAATGAATTTTAATTTACTTTCCAGTATAGTGATGACTCCTCAAATTTCACCAGTTCTTTTTGGAACTTAATGATTTGTAAGCCTTGCTCAGGCGAAGAATTTCTGAGGACATTGTGAATATCCAAGTAAACAGTGATGTTGTATTACAGAGCTTTTATTACTTGTGCTAATTAGATCAAAATTCCTGTCTTGTTAAGTGAGCTGTGCTGATTTGGATGGGAGATAAAGTAGGGCTCAGGAAAGCTTCTACCGTGTTGATGAATTGCTGCAAAAGTAGTTTCTGCTGTCACTGGATCTGATAAAAATGCAACATTTATTTCCTTGATATAATAGCGTATCATGTTAGACATCCTGAGGAAAATGAAGTTAAATATTACTAAAGTATGTTCTGCACATAATTGACTTTATTTTATTTAATTGAGGGTGATGTTGTTGTGAACAGAATTTGGTACATCTAAACTGTCTGGTGCTAGCCACATTATGATGGATTAGAAGGTCCAAGAAACCCAATAGTGACTTCTATGACATAGCTTGTTTCCAGTTAATTTTCCACAGGTCGACAGAAATTGGTGTATTAAGGACCTTCAGCTTAACCAGTGGTTTAACTCTAACATTGATACATTTGAGTGTCAGCTCAAGAAGTACTTAATTTAATAACTTCTATAATCCGTGGTTTAGAACTCTTTCTGAGAGAGTTTTGTGAATTTAATCTAGATGCCTGGGTTGTTAAAGTATATTACATGTATACACAGAATATATCTTTTCATTTCACTTTTAAGAGCAGGATATGTAAAATCCCCACAAACTCCATTGGACTGACAAAATGGAGATGCAATACAAGGGAATTTGTAGAGATGTTTTAATGATCGCAGATTAATTTGGGGTTTTTATCATCATGAAAAGTTGGGTTAACTTGTAATCATCATCATGATTAAAATACAACATGATAAGAATTCCTGCAACAAACTAGGTTCAGGAAAGGAAAATATCGCTTTATATAGGTTTATGGCTTATTCTTGTTGTCTTTTAATAGGTGTTGACATGGTCTAGAAGAACATTTACGGCACTGGATGCCTTCCCTTCCTAGGCTGTGTAGTGGCATTTGGTCGGATGATTATGTTAATAGTGATTTAAATGATTACTGCATCTCCTCTGAAATGT
Organism: Coccyzus lansbergi; assembly: GCA_033558105.1. Lineage (NCBI taxonomy): Eukaryota > Metazoa > Chordata > Aves > Cuculiformes > Coccyzidae > Coccyzus > Coccyzus lansbergi. Next base: position 218,471 of record JAUMJK010000868.1, read on the forward strand.
ATGCTTTCATCTGGTGAAGGATGACTGTTGATCATACTCTCTCCTCTCATCTGTTCTAAATCAGAGTAAAACCAGGTAGCTTAAAACAGCATGGTGTTTCAGTGGACTAGAAGTGTGTAGCCTTTAGAAGGATATTCGTGTTTTAAAGTCACTGTGACTTGTCCAAAGTAATTTTTCCATGCTGCTATTACGTTGTCAGGGCAGATAAGTAAGAAGATTCTGTGTTCAAAGGCAAAGAGGAATCCTTTCATACTCCCTGAATCAAAGCTTTCTGCCTAATTGAAAACAGAAACTAAATCAAGTGCATATATTCCTGTTTAGAAAATGGGTTTTTTCCCTAGTAGTTTCACTTGAAGGAATGTTGGTGGAGCCTGGTCCAAATGCAGCCTCTTGTCCATTCTAAATATGCAAGCTGAAAGAGGTCTGTTGCTACCTAGCTTGCATAATTAATTCAGTTCTACAGACATATCAGATTAATAATTAGCAAAGAAGGGCCCAAAGAGGGATGATTCTGAAAGTCTGGAGCTTTCTCTGACTGACAGATACTATAAACAGGGATGACTGGACTGCATCCAGTCAGCTTATAAATGGAGAGGTCAGCATTGGTAGCATGTCGCAAGAGTGTAAGCATGAGATTTATTCAAGGAACATTTAATTAAATTGGAAAGTAATGGAAGATAGAGTGTGTAGCTCTTCCATTATAGAAAGTACTGCATTGCTAAGATGATTTATTACTGGGGGGAAATAATGGCTTCATGTTTTTCCAGGGCACAGTATGGAAGTGCTATATAACACTTGAAAGCTACACAGATTACATGGATAGAACCTTCAGAATTTTTATTACGCTGCATTGTTTCTTGGACTGTATATCCAGAAGCAATAAATCCTGTTGGCCTGTGTGAAGAGTCTGGGATACTACTATTTAAGAAGCTCATTTGGCAAATGCTACAAAAGTCAATAGTGGAGCCGTAGGTGATAGTCCAATTCCATGTGTCTGTGTGTGTGCTGTGAATTGGTAGCCTGTTCTTGATAGGTATGACGCTTCCTTAGTGTACTCTGTGTCTTAATGTGTTGTCTGTTAAAATACTTCCATGGTTCCCTAGAAAGACTTGTCATTCTTTTTTCTTCTTTTTTTTTTTTTTTTCTTTACTCCTGTGATTTGGGTTTTTTTTGGTGGAGAGAACTTGGGTGAACATGCTGCCTATCAGCTGGAGATGAACAGTGCTGCATATTAATGCTGTTGGGCAATTCTGCACTTTGTATTCTCTTGGATGATCTTTAAGGTCCCTTCCAACACAGTCTATTCTATGATGTTGCATAAGAGGAAGCTGATCTTTGCAGTGCATTTTTTAGGGGCCTAATTTTTTACAAACAGTACTAGCTGGGGGTCAGTTGAGCAATGCCTTCAAGTTTACACAGCAATAAGGTGTTGGGAGGTGAGTGAATGTAAACTTTTTTCCTAGACTAGGCTGTAATTTTTTTTAAATGTAAATCTACTGACAGTCACATTGTGCAGTGAGCACTGCTGATCCTTTACTTTAGTAATATTTTGCTTATTTAAAGGGATGCTCTTCTGCACACTGACTTCAAAAACTCAAACAGAAAACAGGTTGCTCTGTTTTGCATTACATAACAATTCACATATTCTCTCCAGAACCTTCATGTTTTCTCTTTTCCAGTATGAGGACTTTCCTCATGAAATCTTTATGCTTCTTTTTGGCCATGAAGTCACTCTTTTCATTAACTATGTTAACTCCACACATGAAATTAAGGTCAGTGAAAGATGATACCTTGTGAAAGAGCATGTATTTTGAGATTATAGTATTTTAGAAACAAAGTTATTAACTAATTGTATAAGGATGACACGACAGGATGGGTTTGGGTAAAGTTTGGATAGACTGCAGTTTGCAGAAAGTTTGAGTGCAGTATGTTAAAGCCAACTGAAAGTGTGTAGTAGTAATTGTAATCTAAAGTTAGAACTTCTCCCACAGGCAGACAATTAACAGTGCTGTAGTGTGAATGCTTTTGCACAAGCAGTTGTCAGTTTCAAGAAGACATTTTGTTCTTCCACACTAGAAAATAAGGGGGAAAATTGTATCCTGTTTTAAATGGAAAATAATGGAGACTCATTTTGCTGTAATGCTCCATGCTGTCATGCTTACCCGTCTAAATAGAAATAATGAAAATTCCATATTACTGCTGTTTACCGCTCTCCTTTAGCATATTGTGAGTGTTGTAACCCCTCTTGTCAGATGTGATGCCAGCAAGCGCTTGCTGCAGTACTGCCTAACTAACCAGTTATCTAATTCAAATTTCTGTCAGAAAATATTTAAACTAGATTTCTGTGGCATTTTAGCTATAGGTAATGTTTACTTCTCTTCTGTCTGAACAGTCAAAGAGCCTTGTTTCTTTTAGTACTGCCCTGTTATAGATCACTTGTTTCTGTTCTTGTTAGATAAAGCATTTCAGAGAAAAGATGTAGACTTGTTTTGTAGCATCCGCCCTGTTGAGCAGGGAATTTGTACCTTCTGTGTGCTACCTTTAAAACAGAGGCAAAATTCAATACAGTAACAATACCTTACTGTTTAGGTGATGGAACAGTACTGCAGTTTTACTTTGGGAAGTTACAGAATGGGAAGTGGTTTATATTTTTGTAATGAAAGCATATCCTGCTGCATATAATGTTGTGGTGTCAAATTTCATACAGGAGTTGTTAACTGAGTGGTTTACACTTACTGATTTCAATATTGATTCATATTCTCTGCAGAGTTGTGAAAACTGTCAGCCTGGTGTGGCAGATGGGTTCTTGATTAATGAAGCCTAGGGCCAAAATTGCAAAACAGGATGGATCTGCTGTTGCCGGTATGGAGGGAGCTGACTTTTACAGGAAGGAGCACCTGTATGTAAAGACACTTTTCAGTTACTCTTTCTTAAGATAACTGTGAAAATAGTACTATTAATACATGTTGGAAAGCCAAAGAGATTTTAATAGAAGTATATGTGGCTTCTTCTGACTGTGGGCTGCCAGTCCCGTTTGGGACAGCTTCTACATTAATCTGACATCTTGTTTAGCACTGATAACACTAGAGAGTCCAATTAAAGTATTTCAAGAAGACATCCCCATACAAGGCTACATTGATTGTCCGCTAATGTGTATTGAATTTTAGCTAAATACAGCCCCGGGTGCTGTGCTGGAAAGCAGCAGAGCTTGCTGTCCGAGCTCTTAATTCCTTTTATATCGATTTGGCTGCTAATGATATAACCTTCTACTCTAATTAACTGACATCTGCATTAGGCTGAACAAGAGCACCCGCTTGAAGCTGTCCACTTGTTTGTGTTATGAAATGTGGTTTGTGTCGTTTATGTTTGATTTTGTTCAGATTAGCTCAGTCTGTGCAAAATAGATCATCCAAAGGATTGACTTTTCTTTCAAATATCTTGTAAAGCAAATTTATCTTTCTGCTGTCTACATTCCTGCCTACATGTCCAGGGCTGAGGTTGACAATGAACCTGGCCAAAGCTAGTTCACTGGCTGGATGCTTTTCTAATCCCTTTTAATCAATTATTTGCTCCCTTGACTGATTTTGAGCTGCCAAGAAAGGTGTGGATTCAGATGAAGATGGGGTATGAAGACCTGAGGATAAATGGGTTGGTTTGTATATTATGGCTCATGAAAGAACCATCAGCTGTAAATGACTAAATCGAGCTGAAAATGCTGCTAACCTGGAAAGGGTAATCTGCTGGTGAAACCAGATTACCAAATCTATAAACTGCCTCTTCTCACACTGGGAAATTTTTATTTCAGCATCTGAAAAGCAAAGGTATGTAGTTAGTGCAGTAATGTTTTTACAGTGATTCAGAAGCTAAAGCCACTAGTTTGCAGAAGTTCATTGCAAGCAGCTGTTTTGTTTTGTTACGTGTGCTGTTGCCTTGTGCATTCTTACACATTTGCTTTGGGAGCAGTTTGTGAGTCTCATTAGTAAAGATCAGTGAACTCGGGACACAGTTATGTTTGCACTTCTGTAGAAGAATCACACTTAGTGACAGGCACTGCAGGAAGCTGGTCTCATTTTTTTTTTCTTAGAATACTGTTTGAGCCACTTGCTTCTCTGTATTTGTGAGGTTAGACCCTCTTCTAAGCAATGGAAGTACGTATGACTGCGTTCCCTGAGTTCATGTGGTGGGTGTTCCACCACACTTAGCAGCTAAGAACAGTTTCGGGATTCCTGATTTTTAACTCTAACCTGTGTGTAACAAAATAATGCTAGTTCTGGCTTGGTTAGACTGAAATGATGCTCTTATTCCAGTTTCTGCTAAGAAAATGCACAGCTTTCAGTAATTTAAGTATTTATAGGCCTTTCTGGGTTGAAAATACATAGATAAAACTTGCATTTTCACTGTGATTTGCAGCTCCATATGAGTTCCATATGGCCTGAGATTTGTATTTACACATTAAGAATGAAGTGTTCAGTGCACTAAAAATGTGTTTCTGGTGTGATACCACTGCAGCTTTGAGTCAGACATAGAATAGCAGTTAGTTGTACAATGTATCGGAGAACCTGGATTAGTTGCGCATTAAAAATTTTGCACAAGGCTAGACTGAAATTGAGAAAATCTCTTAACTAATTTCTGCTAGAACTGTTACAAGAACTACATATGCTCTGATTTGGAATAATGGGGGAGATAAATCCAAATAGCTGAGGCTGGAAGACTTAGCTGCTAATCTCACATTTCTACAAGAAGACTGAGCAATTCCCATTTTAGAGCCTTGAAAACATAATGGAGCCCTGGGGATCACTGACACAACAAGCTTCTGAGAGCCACTAGCACTTAGCAAAATTGACTTCAGTTAATCAAAAGATTCTTTAGGGAGAAGGAAAAAAGCTGCTGTTTTGGATAGCTGCAGAACAAGTAACTGTGTGTGGATGTTTAAAGAATTTTCAGCTCCTTGCAGAGGGGCTCAGTGACCTATCATGACAGTATCTAGTGGACAAACTTAAATAGAAGGAAAATTATTTAAGTGCTAGACAAATGGGGGAAAAAAGGAAAGGGGGGAGATTACCACAGCACTGTGCTCAGCCTGTATTAAAGCACTTCTTGAGGTCAAAATAACTAAAATAGGACAGACATTATGGAAAACAGTTTTGAAAAGTTTCCATTTGCTTTGTTTAGGTACTTAGGACTGCAAGGAACCTCCTGTGTCATCAGGTCCAATCCCCTGCTGTCACAGTCATAAGTTCATACCTATGATCTATCACATAATAGTTATTTCTGAGAAAACGTTATGATTTCTGTGACTCACGATAATGGAATAAATGTTTTTATTTCTATGGAGTTTAAGTTAGTCATTTGTGGATACCAGGGGAATTTATCTGCAACAGTAATTCCAGTTTAGAGAGGACGGAGCTGGGCTCTTCTCCCAAGTGACAGGGGACAGGACAAGAGGGAATGGCCTCAAGCTCCACCAGAGGATGTTCAGACTGGATATATGAAAACAATTTTCACTGAAAGGGTCATTGGGCACTGGAACAGGCTGCCCAGGGAGGTGGTCGAGTCACCTTCCCTGGAGGTGTTTAAAAGTTGGGTAGATGAGGTGCTCAGGGACATGGTTTAGTGGCAGATAGGAATAGTTGGACTCGATCCAAGAGGTCTTTTTCAACCTAGTTATTCTATGATTTTGATCAGTGGTTGCTGAGATATAATTCAGTTGAAGATTAATTTACTAAATTTTAATTCAGCCAGATAATCAGTAGAACATTTCTCCATCTTTTTATCTTAACTAAAGATAACTGTAATTTTCTCCTGGGTTCTCAAGCTCATTAGCAATTCTTGTGAAGTGTTTCTAGAGGCTCTAGTCCTCATCTCAGCTCTTCAAGTAGTTAGCGGTATGATCTCAGTGATTCTGGCCACAGGATAAAACAAAGGCTAAAATGATTTTCTCTCCATCAGGCTAAGCTATTTGAATGTTGCTTAATAAATTTTGTCATCTTATGGGGGAGGGGAAGAACAGATGAATCTCATGGCTTACAGGAAAACGTGTGGGACCAGCGAGAAGAAAGATGAGCCAAAACTCACGCAATTATTTTGTGCTAGCTTAATGGCTGTCTTATTCTGCCCAAAGGTAAAGATATAGTTATCAGCACCATTTATCAGGTACATCATTTTAGTATAAGCTTGTTTAAAACAGGGTAGAGACCCTTTTTCATCTTAATTAGACAGTAACTCATCGAGTCCAAGTGGGCCTTCATTTTCTCATTATTTTGTATATAATATAATGTCATTAAACGTCTTTGAGTGGACAGGATTGCTCTAAAAGCTTTAGCTCCAGAGCTCTAATATTAGGCTTTTGGCATTCATCCCTGTGTGTGAAAAGCAGTCCGTTTGTTTACCAGGAATTTAGATTCACATTACTGGGGGAATTAGCAAGGAGCTATTAGTCTGATTCAAGCACTTAACAATTGCTGATCATCTCCTCCTGGCCGGGGGATAATGGAGGTGATCAGCTGTAAATGGGAAGTGTGTGGGGCTATTTTCATGAAGGCACTTGGAGAAAGTGCTGCATCCCCTGACCTCTGCTAACCCTGGGGTTTGCAAGAAACCTAAACACCAGGATGCTTCCTGGAGGAGAGTTAATCGCCTATAAGAAGAGGTTGCATTAGAGACACAGCCAAGCTCAGCCTTCAACTAGCCCTCCCTTATCTGAAACAAGGTTCAGCCACAAAGTCCCTGAGGTAGACGTGATTACGCTCCCATCGTGTTTACCAGGATCTGTTTTGATGGGGGAAGCAAATGTAGAACAGAGGCTGGGTTTGATCCCATCGCAGTGCCAAACGCTGCTGTTGAGCTTGGTGGTGGTGCTGGTTGGCTTTATTCTTCTCCTTGGTTGTCTCTGTCTTGTTCAGGACACCTCAAAAATAACTTTGAAAGTCATCATTCTTGCTCCTGTGTAAAGTTGCCTATCATTTTAGCAAACAGAGTGACTTGTGATTGTTAGGATGTATTGGAAAAGACTTTCGTTCCTCATAGGTGCTGAATCTATGAGTATTGTCAGCTCGAGGTTACCTTTTCCTATCAGCAGGTTTTAGAGGCATGCCTGGGATCTGTAGCCAGGAATTACTGTTTGAAGTAAAGCTCAGTTTTACCTCATCTGTGATCCTTATTGTCACGCCCTTTAAAAGGAAAACTGCAGTCACTTGGTTCTTACTGAAACACACACATTTGCTAGAGGTAGTAGGAATTATTTTAATGAGGCAAGGGCATGGTAGTTTCAGACTTCCAAAGTGAAGGCTTATCTCTGGTATCATCAACTTACCCAACACAGCAACTAGGCTCATTGCTGGAGAAGGACCACACTAACCTAGACCATGTTAAGGCATGTAAAGCTATATCAGAAACCACGTCTGAAGTACCTTACAGTGAGTGACCTCTGTAAAAGCTGTTATTAAGATTACTTTGCAAGAAATTTCTGTCCAACTCTGTTCTTTAAATTTCTTTCCTGTAATGCCTGCAACAGTACAGGACAAGGAGTGAAGCTTCTATTAAATGTGAAGGAAGGCAGGAGACTTCTAGAGCTGTGAGATAAATTTTATTAATGAGATCTGGCATTATATTATACTTTTAAAAATTATCTACATTGCAACAATTAGAAGGTTCCCTCCTTTTATGTGCTTGCTGAGAGCTCAACATTAAGACTGTCAGGGTAGAGAATCTCTATTAGATTAGTTTTGTACGTAGACCTAAGGTACTCACAGGATGTCCTATTGCAGTTTCTACGGCAAAGAAGCTGAGGTGGGTGTGAATTGCCCTGCAGTATGGTTAGTAAGGCCTGTTCTGAATGGGTTTAGGTAACTGTGCTAGTCTTTGAACACCGGTGGTGCTAACAGAGCTGAACTGATACTGGCATGACATTTCTTAGTAGCAGTTATACTTGTGCATGCATGTATGCTGTGTAGTTGAATAACTATGGTATCTGGAGATCAGGAGTTACAAAAGTCTAAGTGAAAATGGGTTTGTACTCATAGCAGTGTGGATACGTGTGAATACAGGTGTATTTAGAGGTGAATTTTATTTGCAGATACTGATGAACAAGCTTAAGAGGCAGCCATGCATATAAAGGTTCCTAGGTACACATGAAAGGGACATATGATACTTGGAGAAAATCCAAAACTGACACGTGGAATGGTTGGACTCGATGATCCTGTGGGTCTTTTCCAACCTAGTGATTCTATGTGATTCTGTGTTTTGCTTTCATTTCAGCCTAGAGCAGGATTTGTCTGAGTGTCAAGCATTTTGCTGTGTAATCCAGGACATGGCAGGAGGCTGGAATTGCAACCAGCCTTCTTAGCAGGGGTAAGGAGCCAAAGGCTCACAGTGCCTTGAGTACGAACAACAAAATGCTAATACCTTTTTCCATATCAACCTGTCTTAGAGCACTGTCATAGGAAAGAGGAAAGAACAGGTAAGTCAGAGATGAATGCAGTACAGTGTGCGTGTGGTAGAGATGGCTCAGGGAAATCTACACCATTATTCTAAGAAATATCTACACCGATTTGTGCAATAGCAGAAAGAACCTTTTCTTCCTCCCTGTCATTCCCACTAAATTCTGGACATGACAGATGCTCTTTCTTGTCAAGACTCTTGACTGTAGTGTTTTTAGTCTCAACATATGGAGAATGGTCTAATGTGGATATTAGAATATGGCAACATGCACTATTGTTTTTATTAAAGAATGGTAGCAAACCTGTGGAAACAGTGCTGTCTCTTGATGGGAACTGCCGTATTTCTCCAGGTAATTAGAAATACCAGCATTTTTACTCCTCTTAATTAAGAAGACATGGTATTTGTTCCTAGAGCATGGGAATGGTACGTTGCTTCTCTGGGCGCCAGAGGAGATGGTTCTGCTCCATACAGTGATATTCTCACCCTATCTGCCCAGGAAGTAAAGAGAAGGCTGAAATTTGAAAAGGAAATCTTAGCACTGCAGGAGGACAACTACTCCGATACATGCGACAATGTAAATTTCTGTGATAAGGAGGTGTCAATCAGTGACTGGGAACCACAGTGTAGTACCCAGCTAGTGTTTTCCTGGCAACAGACAAAAGCAGAGGGTAAAAAGAAATACCTGCCTGTTTGCATCTTTCAGGACTGTAATAGTGTTTGCAGCACACACTATTGTTTGGGTCTGTTGTATCTCATACGATGAGCAAGGGGTACTATATGTGTGCTTGGAGATTTGCTTTGAGCTTAGTTTCTTGCTCTCCTGGAAGTGCAGGCTGGCTGATGAGGCAACTCTTGCACACAATTGATCGTGGACTATTAACCTATGCTCAGAAATCAATATTCACTTAACACCACAAACAAATGCAATACAAAATAAGTTACTCAGTGCACAAATTTACACTCAGAATAAACAGGTTATGAAACAGAGCTTGGCAGAGGAAGTTGGGCAGGCAGCGTGGAAGGGAACAAGGACAGCTTGGGTGTGTGGAGAGGTACAAGGTACCTGCAGCTCTGAGATTTTCACATCTGAATGTCCCAGAGGTTTTGTGGTCAATGCAGCTTCAATGAGCTTTATGTACTCTCAAAGCATTACTAAGAAGCCTCATCCCGAGGTCAAGCAAGGTCATCTTTGCTAGGTAAGACTAAATTTACTGTGAGTGAGCACAGAAATCCATCTTAACCCACAAACCCCAAGTCTGTTGCTAGTCATGATAATAGATGATTATATATATCTACAGGGCAAAGGGCAAAACAGAAATGAGCAAGAGTATAAACTGTAGTATAGTGTCCTTGATGTGGGATGGTCTTTTCCATATACTTAAAAGAATAGATTTGAAAAGGGAAGCAAAAGTAATCCAGAACTGGTGTTTACAAGGGACTATATGTTTATCGAGCCTTACTAGAAACCTGGAGCACAGATTTCTAGTCTTTAGGATGCTATACTGTACTCCTTGACAGGCTGGAGGAGCAGGCCCACATGAACCTTATGAAGGTCAAGAATGTCAGGTCCCACATGTGGGTCAGAACAATCCCCAATATCACTACAGGCTGGAGGATGAATGGATTGAGAGCAGCCATGTAGAAAAGGTCTTGGCAATACTGGTGGATGAAAAATTGGACACGAGTTGGCAATGTGTGCTCACAGCCCAGAAAGCTGCACAAAAGGAAGCATGGCCAGCAGATCAAGAGAGGCAATGCTCCCCCTGCACTCTATCCCAGCCCACCCAGCCCTGTGTTCAGCTCGGGGGTACCTGATACAAGACAGACAGATCTGTTGGAGCAGGTCCAGAGAAGGCCACAAAAATGGTTAGAGGGCTGGAACTCCTCTCCTGTGAAGACAGGCTGAAACAGTTGGCATGGTTCAGTCTGGAGAAAAGACAGCTCCTGGGAGACCTTACTGCAGCCTTTCAATATATAAAGGGGATCATCAGAAAGACAGAGAAGCTTTTTACCAGGGCTTGTAATGACAGGAGAAGGGGCAATGGTTTCAAACTGAAAGAGGACAGATTTAGATTGGAGATAAGGGGGAGATTTTTTTGCAATGAGGGTGGTGAGGCACTGGCAGAGGTTGCCAAGAGAAGTTGTGAGTGTCCCCTCCCCAGAAGTGGAGGCAGGGTAGGCTGGATGAGGCTTTGAGCAACCTGATCTGGTTAAAGATGTCTCTTCTGACTGCAAACTGACTGGGGAAAGTGATGTGCAAGCTGGGAGGAGGTCTTCAGTGACTACTATTCTGCATTAAGGCCGTTCCATTCCTCTTTTCTGGAAGCCTTCTGTTTTCCAAATGTAAATCAGTAGTGGGAGGTGTCTGGATATGGAATACCATTAATAATATGGGAAGGAAAGATGTCATTTATGCCAAGTTAACATGGGGGCTCAGCAACAAGGGCAGGAATAGAGCCATAGACAGACAAGAAATAGAAGCTCCAGAATAAACAGAGGATGCTATAGGCATACTGCTGTGTTCAGAGATGTCACGCTGTGTCTTCCCTTCAGCCACCTAGGAAATGAAAAGGCAAAATGAGCCCCAGTTAACTATGTTTTATGATCAAACATCTGGCTGCAGAACCTCCAGTTAGGAGTACTGCTACGAGACTACAGGAAACTCCAGTGGCCAGGCAGCACAGCCTCCGATTTCTGCTTGTCCAAGGTGGGAAAACCTCGAGGTAGAGTGGTCCAGGGTTCTGCATGCACGTGGCATCCCTTGCTTTGATGTGCAAAATCACACATTTACAGATCCAAGGTTTTTCAACTACTATCTCTAGGCCACCTGACTTGCTGCTTTGTGAAGGCAACAAAGCAATCCATACCTGGGACATTTCTGAAGCAAGAGATGCGCTGGCACTGTCTCCTTGGAAGCTTAGGGAAGATGAATACAATGAGTCTTCCTGTCTTTCTAGAGCTCTCTGCTTCAGCTGCATTTGAGACCAAATGGTATTTTCTGCAAACATAAGTAAAGCAAGAGTCCCATTGTGTTTTGCTTCTGCACACTTTGAAGTCTAGCGAACAGAAGTCTAGGGGAGCAGTTTAGGAAATGCACTCAGGGGCTGTATGGCTTTGATGTAGAGAGTACATATTGTGTGTTCAGTAAATGGCCTGTTAGTTTGTGAGTTTATTTGTGACATTGAGGAGACCGCAAAGCCAGTTTGCACTGTACCTGAGGATGTCTAGGTCCCTCTGGTACTTTCCCAGCTGTCTGTTTTGTAAGGGGCAGGTATGTGGTGTCTCAGATCAGGTGTTTAGGTGTAAGCGTATCTATAGTGCGGGACGTAAGGCTTTTCCACACAGCAAGAGGTAGGTTTAGATATTAAACATTTATCTAATGTTTCTGGTTTCTTTGATACCCTTTGGAAGCATTTACAAACATAAAATATTTAAATCTTAGTAGGGTCTGTTGCTAAAATACTAGAGAGATAAAAGAAATACAGATTTACGATTACATAGTTGCATGTCACAGGGTTTTTGTAACTGCTTTGCTGCTGGATCTATAACGGGGCTGTGTCAGGTGCTACTTATCTGGAACAAGTCAGTGAGGGCCAAGGGCGTGCACAGGAAAGGAGTGGGACTAGGGAAGTAGAGACTCCGCAGTCCTGGTACACTGATGTGGTTATCAACAACCTACAGATGCAGCATGTCTGACCTCCCGGTGTGATTTTGTTTGTAAGCCCTTCATTTGAATGCTGTTTGGAAACAGCTTCATGGTGTTTGAGATGAGCAGAAGTGTTGCCAAAAGGTACAGAAACACTGCAGAGAACAGAGACAGGGTGGTCCCATAGGCTGGATGGGAGATGCTGCAGAAGAAAACAGAACTACACACAAGTGTAATGCGACGTAGGATCTTAAAATGAACAGGATTTGAATCTCCCTGTGCAGAGCTGCTTCTCTGATACTGTGATATGATTGATGCTTACCAAGGCATTTGTTGTTCTCAAACATGCCGAGTATCTGGTCACACTTCTCCTTCTGGTTGCCACTGCTCTCACATGTGCACCACAGGGACACCTCCACACTGGAGTTACTGACATAGTTGGGCGTCATGGGCGTGCCTGTCCCAAACCCCCAGAAACTGCAATAAGAATTTACTTTATCAAATGAGAGAAGCATCTTGAGTCCTGCTATACTAAAGGGAACGCTACCCTGGAGGCAGAAGTCTTCCATTGTGATGTGGTACCCAGGAGAGGTAGAGCACTAGCGTCAATCAGGCTAAGGCATATTCATTGCAATACTGACCGCTGCCTCCTGGCACTCCTGGTAGAGCAGGATGATCCTTCACAGCATCAGAGTGTGCCTACAAGTTTATTGCCTGAAAGCATACATATTCCTGTGGAGAGCACTTACCAATCATCCCCATGTAAGCCTGCAGGCATGCGGAATGGTCACGCTGCGTGCAACCATCTGGAGACATGTCCGTAGGTTGACAATTTTGTTGGAAGTCAGCCAGTCGGGATCTGCAGGAAGGAAAATGAGACTATCAGTGTTTATGCTGTTCTCTTCTCTTCTCTTGGCTAATATCCACTGCTGTCAGACCTACTTGCAGATGTGGTCTTCTAAGCAGGAATCTAGAAGCCAAAGGCAATTGGGCTTGGTGTTAGACTGGAAGGAACAATCGGGAACAATAGTTTTCCGACGTCGTTCTCCACAAAATTCATCTTGACATGGACAGAATAGGATCCTTTTGGTAAAATCCTCAGGGACTTTCTCAAAGAAATTCCTTAGCCCCCTGTGGCATTTGCGACGGTCACACACATCCTCACTCCCTGCTCCCTTGGTGCAGATAGAGGCGTAGTCTGTGCGCAGACGAACACACTTCTTGCTCAGGTTACAGACGTGAGTTGCTTTCAGGCACGGATTTGTGGCATCTCTGTCTAACTGTGAGCCTACAAAGCCAAAAGAAACCCAGGAACAATGAAGCAAGTCTCCAGCAAAGAATCTGTGTGGAAAAAGGAGTAGCCCTTACTTGACGGTCAGATTGTGAACATCAAAAAGAACAAAGCAAATTAGTCCTGCACTCTGCTCGTATTATGATACTGCAGTTCTACTGGTTACAACTTCACATTTTTTACTGGTTGATGTTAGGCTGATTCTTTCAGAGAATTTATCTTTGTCGGTGACTCCCTGTTCTCGGGCCTGGATCTGTGGCTGTATTCACACTTGGTGGGGGGACAAATGTAGGCAGATATCCAGAGCAAGCATTTCTCTGATTAAAGGAGCCATTACTCCAAATTGTCCTTAATAATTATCAGCCCCTGAAAAGATAAGACAGGGCAGTGTAATATCATGTAATCATTACAATCCTTACCTGACAATAGAGCTGCCAGTTTATTATAATCTGTCTTCCAGTGTTCTTCATTTGCTGGATTCTCATAGGGAGAGGTCTCCAAACTGAAATAACCTAGGGAAGATACAAGACATTTTATGCAGTGGGAGAAATGATTGTGAGCATCTTTTTTTTTTTTTTTACTTGATTTTTTTCCTATTTGCGCCTGGCCTTTTCTTCGGGCTGGAGTTCAGAGATGCTCCATCTCACTCAAGGCCAAATGCCAAGAATGGGTTCTGCTGGAGATATGAAGGTATTACTGTGTAAAACAAGCATTAGATTTTGTCATGAGAGCTCCACTGGTCAGAATTTGGTCTATATTGTCTTTTGGGGGTTTTCTGCATCAGTACTAGCGAGATGGGCAGCACAGTTGGACTTGGGAGGCCAAGAGGAAGCATCCCACTAAAGCTGGAAAGAAGCAGCATGCTCAAGGATGCCATTATTGTGTGTCGTTGTCACACATCCACTTTCAGTGACAGACAGATGTGACCATTTTTGAAGTGATGTTCACAGCAATCTCTCCTCACAGCACTAATTCTAATTGTCTCAAAATAGCTATTTTTGTTTCTTAGGGTCCCTGGTATATCTGCAGGGCCAGTCCCAGACCAAATCCATTTCAGTTTTCTCTGCTTATCAAACAGAGCAGTAATGACTCCTCTTTGCTAGGAGATCTGGTTCCAAAGTGATACCTGTGGTGCTGGGAAGTGGCCTTTTGCAGTTGTTTTCAGAGGGCAGCAGGTGAAAGCTTTACTGGTACCTTGTAAATTCATATTATTTCATCTCACCGTCTGTCATGCTGGAGTGGACGGTCCAGAAAATGCGTAAGCAGTGCTCTTGTCTCTTCATGCGACGGTGACACTTGCAGTGCAGCAAGGAGCTGTTTCTAAGGTCCAGCTCTGCATTCAGACATCTGACCCTGCTATCGTGGTCCAGTGGAGAGAAGCGAGTCTTAGCAAGGACACAGTTTTCCAGGACCCTGTAGGTGGCATTGCAGGTGGAGTCCGAGAGGCACAGCTCTTCTGCTGCTATGCAGTCACTCCTTGGCAGAGCCAGGAGGTATCCTGCTCAAGTAGGGAAAAGATTGTTAGGATCACAACCTCCATGAACGCCACACAAGCACCTTGGTGCTGTTCTGTAGGTGTCCTATATGCAGTAAGGACTCCTCTCAAGAGGCAGAACCGGTTGGGGTCCTTCATATGCAGTAGTAAGGAAAAAGAGCTGTCTCCATTTAGAAACAAAAGGATGAGTATTGATGTATGAAAGAGGGAACAAAAGCTTAATGAAAAGTCTCAAAATATTTTTGCTTAATAAGACCAGTTTTTATCACCCTTAAGTATTTCAGCTTGGCCAAGATGAGGAATGGTGCTCTATCTTACAGAGTAGTAAATCCCTGTGGAAATCTTGGTGTTGCTGAGGCTCACTTTGAAGAAGCTCTTCTGAGTAATGAAAACCACAGTGCAATAAGCACATAGCAACACCGTATTGTGAGTCAGTGCTGCTGCCACTGCTAAAGTGTATACTGCTCATTAAGAGGTATACCCAGAAAGCCATTTGTAGGGTGTTAAAAACAACCGAGCTTGGAAACTGAAGAATAAGAATGCATAATTTCTGCGCAATAGAAATCCTTAACATAAGATGGAGAAGTTTCATATAGAAGCGTTGATAGCCAATCAATTTAAATATACGGGGCCCAGTCCCTGAAATCCCTGCCAAATCACTGGGATATAGGCTTGGCCTGCCAGCTTCCATCTGTTGGTTGATTGTGAACTCTGACCATATCTCTTGAGTGTGTTTATTTCACATAGAGGCTATATCTCTGTGTGTTTTATATTGATTGCTGTATGCACATGCATGCACCACCTTATGTGGAAGTACTAAGTAATTTAACAATATGATGCTTAAAACTGGGCTTTTTTTCAGCTTTTTGAATTTTTCATATGGACTGTTGTCTCCAAAGGGTAATACTAGGGTGACACATAGCATTATGTTGTCACAGGTAGGTGAATGCAGTCTGTAGTCTTTCTTCGTTTCTGTAGTATGTGAATCTATGTTTACAGTACAAGTATATCAAAGACAGCTAATAAAATTTATATATAGGCTAGTACATTTCTTCCCTTCAGGACAATATTGCTTGGTTGGTTTTGGGAAACAAGCCTTACATCTACATTTAATATTCTTTGGGAATGTGACCTTAACTATCACTCTGTTTAGCAAACGCAGCAGTACTTGTTCAGTCTGCCTTCACTACAGATTAGAGCAGCTCCTAGTGCCTGATGTTCACCATCTAATTTGTTCACTTCCATCACTTTTGCTGGCTTTGTAAGTTTATTTGCTGTAAGCAGTGGGCTGCGTAAATCTATGCTAGTCTGCTTCTCAAATTTCCACTTCTACCACCTAGGAATACTACCTAGGTGTCTCATCTCACCTTGTACAAATTTCTTGGCACTTCTATAAAGTTATTATACTTTGCTGTTCATCTGGCTGTAGGACTTCGTAAGCTCCCTGAAAAACAAATCTCTCACCAGAAACGCTTTGTACCCAGCTCAATGAATTTTGGTTGGGCATTAACACCTAAGCATAACCTTAATGAACATTCCAACTAATTACAACCTGCAAGGTTGCAGCAAATTCCCAACAGCTAGTCAGTCCGTTCTCTCCAGCAGCTTTTGGAGCTCTAAATGGAAGGAACTGATCTGCCCTACCAGGACAGACCCCAGCACCATCTCCCCAGCATCCCAGCACCAACAGTGTTGTGCAGCACCTGCTGTAAGAAGTTAGAAGAGGACAGGATGTCCTTTCCTAGCATATGCAGATTTCAGCTCATCAAGCACCTGAGCTTGACCTGACATTCTTAAAACTCTAAAGTGATTCGGTAATTGCCAGGGGAGAGCAGAGCTGGTTGTCAGTGGATGGACTGTGTTTCTACCCTAGCTCTGTACCAGATGCTTCAGGTGAAGCTGCTGTAAACCTCCAGTTTTAAAACAGTCCATCTTTACAGGCATCATGCAGTAGCTTTGCATGATCTTAAGCCCTAATACTTGACATGTTTCAGTTTTTAAAACCTTGTCTCAGTATTCCAGATAATAACATGAAAGAATGAAAAAGTTAATTCTTTCCTAGACCTATGGTGTAGGCTGCCAAACCTACTAAAGACACATGTGTAGGGGAGTCCCTTCTGTAGTTTAAAGGGAAAAAAATAAAAGGTAACAATCAATTTGGAGATTGTGATCATCTGTATCTTAGGAAAAAAGGATGGTTAGGATTCTAGAATGGTTCGAGTGGGAAGGGACCTTTCAAGCCCATCCAGTCCAACCACCCTGCAGTAAACAGGGACATCTTTGTCCAGAACAGGTAGCTCAGAACCTCGTCCAACCTGACCAGGAATGTTTCCAGGGATGGAGCACCCACCACCTCTCCAGGCAACCTGGGCCAGTGCCTCACCACCTTCAGCGTAAGAAGTTTCTTCCTTATACATACGATAAATCTCCCCTCCTTTAGTTTAAAAGCATTTCCCCTCATCCCATCAAAATACAGGTGAGACAGGTAATACAATACGCCTTTATGCTCCCATTTGACTCCACGTCCTGTCATACGTAAGTGTATTATTTGATGCCCTTTGTGCACCATGGTATCCACACAACTGCAGGAGGGAAACCTTCCCTTTATTAAGCACAGTCGTCAAAGAAACCTTAGTATCGGGACACGGAAAATGCGGGAGATGCACTGCAATCCCGCGGCTGCAGACGCTGCCCAGGGCAGGTGCAAAAGCTCATTTTTTACAGCGGCCGTTGGGACATTCGGCAGCCGCAGCTTTGTCTGATCCGCGCGGCGCTGCCATCCCGCAGCCCCCGAGCACCCGCACCTCGGGTATTTCTAGTCATACGAGCCACGAACGCCGGGAAAGAGGGGAGCCGGGAAGAAGAACGCCCGAGCGCCCGGTCCCGAGGGCTCCGCCGCTCCCGCAACGAGCCCCGAACGAGCCCCGAACGAGCCCCGCGCAGCCGCTGCGGGAACCGCGGGGTCCGCGCGGAGCGAAGCCGCGAAGCCGCCCGCGCCCCCGGCGCCCCCCGCGGCCCCCAGCGCTGTTACCGGCTCGGGAGAGCAGCATCGGCAGGAGCAGGACGAGCCCCATGCCGGAGCCCGGCGCCGGCCGTCGGTCGCTCCGAGCCGCAGCTCCCTCGTCCCCGTCCCGCCGCGGCTCCGAGCGCCCCGCACCGCCCCGCGCCCCGCCCGCCGCCAGCGCACCGGGAGGGGGCCGGGAGGGGGCCGGGGCGGGGCCGCCCCTCCCCGGAGAGGTTGGCTGCGGCGCTTGTGCGGGGGCAGCGCTGGCACCGCTCGGAGAGCAGCACCCGCGGCTCCAGCTTCGCTGCCGGAGGGGTCGGTGCCGAGCGGCTTGTGAGTGAATCCCCTCGTGCGGAAACCTTTGGGCTGCGGGGGCTGAGCTGGCTCTGGCTCTTCCCTGTCGGCTTTGTTTGGAAGGGCCTTAGTCCGGCATCTCACTGCATCGTTGAGGGTCTGCCCAGCATTTTGGCAGCTTTTTAAACGGATCCTGCTCTTTAGTTTGCGTTAAGCAATGCACAAGAGTGAGAGTCTAACATGGACACCTCGCACATCACTGCAGCTGTTTGAAGAGACCTGTCCCACCTGCCTGAAAAGCGCAATGGCAAAGGGTAATAATTGTGCAAACGTATCGAGCGTTCATGATCCAATTCGGTGCCGCTCCCCTCTTCTTGGGTTTTAGAACATACTTGCCGAGGGCTGGGAGCTGCCCTGAAAGAATTCTGAGTGTGAACAAGTGGTCCACAAACACCGGAGACTCTTAATTCATGCGTAAGGAGGAGAGAAGACTCTTGCCATGACTCAAAGTCTAATCAAATTCAAAGTTGGAGGAGCTTAAGGAAAATGGTAGCTGGGACAGAGGTTGTTTAACCTTGTGGTGAATTGTTGTGGTTACCATTCAGGAGTTACTTAGGTTGAAGAACTAGGAGCAAAGAAGTTTACTTGCAATGATGTGAAAAAAACCCCAAGAAGTGTCTTGGTCCTATGAGCTTCTCTATGCTTTTTGTACGAAACTATAAGAATAAACAAGTGGATTTGGAAGGTTTTAATTGTGAACCCATTTATAACTGTGGCACAGCTGAGACCTGTTCGCATGATTATTGTGGCTGGAATGGTAATGCAGGAGGGTGCAACTTGTGAAGGGTAACAGGAAAGAAAAGAAGAGGTGTTGCTTTCTGTGTCATGGGCTTGTGTACTTGCTTTGAGACTGTTTTAGGTCTTTCCTAAGCAATTTGAGTGACTGTTAAAAGGGAATAAAACTGGGCCCTGCCACTTACATTCCAGGCTGCCTGGAAGTGAACCCACACCAAATCATCTGGTGCAGTGAAAGGTTACAGCTGCCTAGCACTCCTCATTGCAGGAGTACCAGCGGGACAGGGAGTTTGTGGAATGTGTTAACTGACTTCCTTGGTACAGGAGATGACGACAGCCACCAGAAGACAAGCTCTGCTGGACCCAGCTGTAGCTGACAGATATGGTTTTTTGAGAATACTCAGTGTAAAGGGTGATTTGGATGGTGGTGGTTGTTCATCTGTGATTCTTAGTCTGGTGTTTCTGTTTTGCTGTTTTTATGTTTCTCCTAAGCAAAGGCAGATTTCAGTAAATTCTGTGAACTGATAGCAAACATCCTACAGAAAAGCCTGGAGAAGAGAAACTGTGTGTGCCCCTCAAAAAAAAAAAAAAAAAAAACGAAAAATCACAAACAACTAATCATAACTTCAAGCTCTAGGAAACCTCTTGAACACATAAACTATCTGTTAGGGTGTGGGAAATAATAGGCTTGCAATTTGTCTCCCGGTTGGATTTATCTGGGACCAATACAATTTCTTCAACAACAGGATAACAACTTTTGTGTGAAAGGAAGAAAAAGACGAGGTCATACATACTACTGAGGATCTTTAAGAACAGTTCTCGACAGACCAGGCCAGTTTGGTGCAAGAGAATGGTTTTGAGGGTCTTTCAAGCTCCTTTCCAGACTGCTTACCTGATTCTGTCATTATAAACATTCACACAAAGCCTACTGAGATAATTCATTAACTCAGCTTTGAATTATGCTCTGTGGCACACAGAAGAGGAAAAAGAAAATGCTTCCATGTTAAATCTGAATGTTGTTGCAGTGTTTTCAGGTTGCCTGGGCAAGTGGACAAGTACAGAAACCCTGACATGATGCCTAGTGAAGAGGTGGCCAAACTGCTGCACTTCACTAGTCAGCAAAGCCGCTGCTGCTGGGCAATGGTCCCTTCCACCATTTCTGTATATGTACATGCACCTTTGCCCGAGGCCCATGAAATAACAAGGTTGTTTGATTATTTCCCCCTTCCTGCACGCACAGAGCCACACAGGAACCTCATTACAGGTCTTGGAGAGTACCAGTCTCTTCTGACCACAGTTTTCATCACTCTTTCCATTTGAAACTGTAGAGGCCAGCTCTGACCTGTGGGGGTCACCTACCAGAGTAATGTGTAGCAGCTCAGGAATCAGTTTTTCTAATTCCATGTGAGGTGGTTCTATGGTTTATGTTATCTTTGTTACTCTTTGCATGTTCATTTAGATCCTGGCTGATTTGGGGTTAGATGTCAGCCGATCTTGTGGTGAAATAGATTTGTGACTAAGCTTCACAGTAAATAAATTCTCATCAGATCTTTGCCATTATTTTTTTTTACCCAAAACTGGTGTTAACCCTGCATGTTAAGGTTGTGTGGGAATTAAATGTGGGAAAATTGGACACCTTGTTCTTTTTCTCGTTGTCCTGGTAGATTTGTCCATAGCATCTTGTCAACGACCACTGTTCTGAGGCTGCATAGTATCTAGGCAGTATATCATCACTGAAGCACTTAAACATAAGCTTAAAGGCAAGTGGGAACTGTTACACACAGGACCTTGAGGCACAGAGTTGCCCAAACTCATCAAGGAAGTCAATTTGCATGCAAATTATTTGAGTACAGTCACAGTATCGTTCAGAAACTTTTCAGCAGGTTTGCACACATGGCAAGCCACATCCATCTCGCGTTTTGTCATAGACTGTCTGTGAGGTGCAGGCAGGATCTCTGTGAAACAAGGAATCCAGTGGCTGTGCTCGTGCTGTTCCCACATTAGTTGTGGCAGGAAGATCCCTGCTGCATCTGCAGGAGGGTAGCTTCAGTTCCCCCTCCTGTTCAAATCCACATTAGTGCACAGTCTCTTACTGGGAAGCCTTTTTGAACAAACCAAGACCATGAATCTCTACTTTCCCTCCAAAATGACTGTATTTCGCTGTGCTAAAGCAAGCAGGACTTCCAGAGATGTGTTAGGCATTTCTTCCCTACATCTGTGACTCCACAGCCAGCAGAGTGGCTTTGACCAGGCAAGTATTATTTTGCAGTATGTCCTGAGTTTCTAATTTTACTGTATTTTTCGTGGGACTTATCTTGTGAAGATTATCACACCCTGGTGCTTCTGCTGCTTATTTTTTTTCAGGATTTGATCACCACAACCCTTCTTGAGTCAAAACCAGAGCATGTTCCTGCGCAGTAGAGAAGGGGCTGACAGCTGAGCTTGGATCATCAGTGCCGAGCGCTCTCAGAGTACCTGCTGCGGAGGCTGCCCAGGGAGGGCTGTGCAAACACTTCTCTGACTGGGCTAATATTTACAGCGCCACACTCTGCTCTTTACGGGTCTGGAGACAGACAGCAGACACTCACAGCAACTTTCAACACCTGTACACTACAGAAATATTAACCTAATGCAAACAGACCAGCAGATCTTAATGTCTGTATTCAGAGAAAACCAAATAAAAGCCTCTTCCATTTCCTAGCACGAGCGCTGGTGCCCTGAGCGGCTCTGGCTGCTCATTGACAAAGGTTTGGGGGTTTAATATCCACAGCAGCTCCCCAGGGTTCTGCCTTGGTACCTGTGGTATTTGGCGACTTCTGGCCCAGTTTTATTGTTTTGCTCCTAGGAAAAAAAGCATTCAAGACTGATCTTGTACTTTAACCTCAGTGTGATTCGCAGCGGGAGGATCAGAGAGGTGCAGGCATCTGCTTGGATAGGCGCACGGTCATATATCTTAATGGACAGACAGTATCTTCGCTGAGAATCGCCGTCTGTGCCTCATCCAACAGGAAAAAGGAACTAACAAATCGCCGATGATAATCACTTAGGGCGAGCACTCGGCACATAGAACAACAGAGCTTCGCTGCAGAGGGACTCGGATAAAGGACGGGAGCGAGTCAGCGGCCACCTCGTGGGTGTAGGAAGGGAAGGGGAGTTGTGTAGCTGAGCAGAGCGACCCCCTGCGTCTGCCTCGGGGACTGACTGCGAGGAGCAGCCCCTCCGGCAGGGCTCGCGAGTTGCCATGGCCACCAGCAAGCTCCGCTCCCCAAAGGCAACCAGGACCGAGGGGGTTTCTCCTGCCCTCTCGGCTGCGCTCCCAGAGGGCTGCGGAGGTTGGCGGAGCCGGACTCGTCTGCTTGGCACGGAATCGTTGCAGAGGGAAGCTCTTACGGCGCCGCAGCTCTTGAAAACGAGTTGCAAAGGCACCAGCCCCCCCGCCCGCCATCAGCGCCCGGGGATGCGCGGCAGCCGAGAGCGCTTCTGCAGGGGAGGTCGGGCGGCATCGGAAGCACCGGAAGGTGCTGGGGCGCCCCCCGGGCCGAGCCGCTCCCGCACACCGCGCTTTGGACCCAGGCGGAGCCTCCGTGCCTGGTGGACGAGGCTTCCCCGCCGGTTCTGCCCCCTGGCAACGGGGTTTACAGGGGCTCCGATTCCTTCGTTCTCAGGAAACCCTCCCCTCCCGTCCCGAGCACCCGCATAATCCGGCCGCGAAAGCCCCCGGGGACGGGGGCGCGCGGGGAGCGCAGCAGCCCCGCCGACCCCGACGCGGGACAAGCGGCGGCACCGGTGGCAGCGCCCCCTGGCGGCGCGTGGAGAGCACCGAGGGCGGGGCGCGCGGGGCGGGGCGGGGCGCGCGAGGAGAGGCAGGGCGGGGCGAGCGAGGCGAGGCGGGGCGGGGCGCGCGAGGCGGGGCGGGGCGCGCGGGGAGAGGCAGGGCGGGGCGGGGCGAGCGAGGCGGGGCGGGGCGCGCGAGGAGAGACAGGGCGGGGCGAGCGAGGCGGGGCGGGGCGCACGAGGAGAGACAGGGCGGGGCGGGGCGGACGAGGAGGGGCGCGCAGGAAGAGGCGGGGCGGGCGAGGCGGGGCGCGCGAGTTCTCCACCTGGCGGCACTCTCCGCTCCGCAGCTCTGAGCCTGCTGCGCCCCCTGGCGTTCAGGCTCGGGTCCGCATCGGTGGGGAGGCGGCGGCTGCCGAAGCCTGCCTCTGCCCTCCTGCTGCCGGCCTGGGACCAAACCGAAACCTCCGACACCGAGGCGCTCTCCCTTAAAGCGCTTTCCTTTATTGTTGTTTGTTGAACACGCGTTTTTATTCGCGCTCTCATTTTCTGCGCTCTCCCAGCACCCGAGGCTGGGTTCTCATCTCCTCGGCGGCGCGGGCGCCGCGGGGCAGCCGATGCCGGGGCGGGGTGGGGGGCGGTGGAGACCCGGGCAGCCGCTCGGTCTCGGTGCGGACTCCCCGGGCCGCCCGGGAGACCCGGTGCGCCCGCCGAGGGTCGGGTCGGGCTCCGGCTCTCTCCCGGCTCCCCCCCGCGAGGGCGGATAATGGGGAGAGAGGGTGGATCCGTGCCGCCGCTTTTGAAACTAGGGCGACGTCGCCGACCCTTCGCTCCTCTTGTCTCTCCACGCGCCACTTCGCGTTCCTCCCAACTCCCGGCAGCTCGCGGGACCCGGGTGCGCCGGAGCGCTAGGCCGGAAGCGGAAGCGATTGTCGCGCGGGGCGGCCCGATCCTTCCGCTTCCGCCCGGCAGCCGCGGCGGTGACCGGAGCTCCGGCGCGGCCCATGGACCGGCACAAAGTGAAGCGGCAGCGGCTGGACCGGATCTGCGAAGGTGAGGCGGGCCGGGGCGGCGCCGGGGGCCGAGGGGCGCGGAGGCGGCCGAGCGGGGAGCGGGCCCGGAGCGGCTTTGTGCCGGGAGCCTCGGGAAGGGGAGCGGGGCGAGCGCGGACCGTGTCTGTTGTTCGTTAATCGCGGGGCCGGGAGGTCCCCGTGTATTTACTTTGTTTTGTCTAACCCTTTCCAAAATCCTGTAGAACCTCACTAAAACTAGTGACTCGTTGGCCTAGCGAATGGGGACTCTGAAATTCGTGTCTCTCACGTGCTCTCCTGCTGACTGTCTCGACAGGCATACGGCCTCCGATTGTGAATGGCCCGATGCCAGCACGGCCGCTGGTCGCGCTCCTGGATGGACGAGACTGCACTGTGGAGATGCCCATCTTGAAGGATGTTGCTACAGTGGCATTTTGCGATGCTCAGTCAACTCAGGAAATCCATGAAAAGGTGGGCAAGAGAATGTTTGAGCGTTTGGATGTAGAGCTCTGCGTCTAAGAGTGGCCAAGGCAGAGATTGATTTGCACCTTTTTTTTTCTTTTTTGCAGGTGCTGAATGAGGCTGTGGGAGCACTAATGTATCACACCATCACCCTTTCTCGTCAAGATCTGGAGAAATTCAAAGCCCTCAGGGTCATTGTGCGTATTGGCAGTGGCTATGACAATGTTGACATCAAATCTGCTGCAGAATTAGGTATGATGACATCAGCAGGGCTCTGTTGCCATCAAAATTGAATGTGAAGTGGAACACTGCACATGTTTTTCTGTTTTATAGCCGAGTGCATGTAAAACCTGTTATGTAAAAAGATATGGAGCTGCTTAGCATCACACATCTTTAGGAAGCTGACAAATATTGGAGCTGGTAGGTGCTTGAAAGAAATGTTCTTAGTTCTCAGATTGGTCTGCTATAGATGTTGGTGTCTTTGCTATTTTTTGAGAATCAGAAACCTGAATGTGGTGTTGAGATAACTTTTAGTGAGGCACCTTTGGGTTATTTATGAGGAAAGAATTGAGCAAACCAGTATATTGAGGCCATTTTCTCCCGCCCCATCGCTTGTTAATTGGGAGCTTGACCCCTGCCTGCTCCAACCTCCTTTCTGGGAGTGGCAGAGGGCAGTTAGGTCTCCTCTCAGTCTCCTCTTCTCTAGACTAAACAGCCCCAGGACCCTCAGCTACTTCCAGAACCCCTGTGCTCCAGACCCTTCCCCAGATCCATTCTCCTTCTCTGGATGTGCTGCAGCCCCTCAATGTCTTTTATTGGAGTGAAGGGTCCAGAACTGAACCCAGGGTTGAAGGTGTGGCCTTACTAGTGCCGAGTACAGGGGGATGATCTTGTCCCTACTCATGCTGGCCACACCATGGCTGATTTGAGACTGTAACTGTTTGCATCAGTAAGTTACCTGATAGATGTAGGTATAGGGTTTGCAGTCCCTTGTGTTTGTATGTTATTGTAGTGTTGGAGTATTAGGTGTTGTTACGTTTAAGTGTAATTTCAGGTGGATTCAGAGAAGCTCCTGTGGTTTCTCTTAACCTTTAACAAGTCAGTTACTGTTGCTCCTGGGGAAGCTGGTGCTTTTACTGAGCATTCAAACTCTTAAGTGCTCAACCATCTGTCTTAATTTTTCTACAGCCTGCAGTTAGTCTGTCAGGAACATCTCTGGAACAGGTGAATGTTTTTGGGTGCAGATCTCTAAACCAGTCAATTTTTTGCATCGCTTGTATGACCCAGTTTTCTCATTTTGACCTGTTTTTTTTTTTTCCTGGTGAGTGTTTCAATCAAATGGATATTTATAAGGAAGGAATGGCATTTCCATGGGGTTAAAAAGCTGGCTGGTCACATCTGTGTTGCCGTAGAATGATCTTCTGAAATGAATGCTGTGTTTCTTGGCAGGAGTTCTGGAGCAGCAGATTATCTTCCAGCACTTGTGCCTGAAGAGCTCTGTGCTGGTTTAGGGTTGTGATGCTAAAAATCTTATATGACCTCTGTGGCTTTGTAGGCATTGCAGTTTGCAACATCCCTTCCTCCTCAGTAGAGGAGACTGCCGACTCCACCCTCTGCCACATCTTGAACCTCTATCGTCGTGTTACTTGGCTACATCAGGCTATGCGGGAAGGGAATCGAGCCTCAAGTGTAGAACAGATTCGAGAGGTGGCTGGAGGCGCCGTGCGTATCCGTGGGGAGACTTTGGGCATCATTGGACTAGGTAAGTGATGGGAATTGTTAGACTGAAAAGTGAACTCTGAAAATTTTTGGGAATGTAAAGAGTCACAGACTGAAAAAGTGATAATTTTACCTCTGTTAGTTGTGAAACACACTGACTCATAAGCAATGCTAGTACCCTGTTCTGTGGTGCGGGATTATCTTCAAGAGTTGGGTGTTTGCCATGGGATTGGGGATTTTTTTCATATCAAAATGGCTAGATTGGAACACTTGGACAGCTCTTCTTGATGCCCGTTCCCCTGTGTGCTAGGCTCTGTATCGGTAACAGAGCCACCTGAAAGCTGCTAATTCCTTCTCCTATTTCTTGTGAGATCATTACTGCCTCTGACCCAGGGTCCAGATTCGATTTGAAAAATGGAGCTCTGTCTAGGCTGAGCTCTGGCTATTGCATGGGGAAGGACTAGAATAAGCCGTGTGGGATCAGCACTGAATAACCTCCTTTAGATCTCTATGGCAATCCTGGGGGTTTCCAGGGCTGCACTACCTTGGACCCTGGCAGTATACTCCAGTGTAGGCTCCCAGTCTACCACAGTATCTTGCCTTTAAAGTTTGTTTTACCTTTCCTTGATGATTGTGGGTTTTCTTTTGTGAAGGCCGAGTTGGACAGGCAGTGGCTCTGCGAGCCAAGTCCTTTGGCTTCAACGTGATTTTCTATGATCCCTATCTGCCGGATGGAGTGGAGCGATCCTTGGGTTTACAACGAGTAGGAACCCTGCAGGATCTACTAATGCACAGCGATTGCATCACATTGCACTGCAGCCTGAATGAACATAACCATCACCTCATCAATGACTTCACTATTAAACAGGTGCAGCAGGAGCTTGATTTCCCCCACAGAGCACTGTGGAAATGAATGCAAACAGAAACTGCTGCTTTCACAGAGGCTGAGAGCGTGTGAATCCTGCTACCTCTATTGCGTGCCTTCTGCTGCCATTGGAGGCTGGGAGCGTGTGGATCTGGGTGCCTGTGCTTTATGCTGTATAGAATTCCATGTTAAGAATAGGATTGGCTTTTTTTGCCAAGTAATTTCATGTTATAAAGAGTGTTTTAGGTGATTGAATAATTTCAAAGTACCTTTAGAATGCATAAATAACTCTGCTGGTCACAGCCAGATGGGCTGGGACTGTGTAAGTTCCTTTACGTGACTCTGCCAAAGCCTCTCTGCTCAAGCCCACTGCAAAGTCAGTCTCGGGCTCTACTCCACTGCCTGTGGATGCTTCTCAGTGCTTTCATGACAGACATCTGGATGCTGCGGTCCAGTTTCATATAGCTGGGTATTTGATTTGTGTCCTTTTCTTTTTTTAATGCAGTAGGGTGACAGTGGAGTCGAGAACTTGAGAGTTCCACTTTTGCCCTTGTTTTTCTGTGCTTTTTTGTTTGTTTTTAAAACAAATTTCTCAAGCATTGCTTGCAGGCATTTCCCCTGCGGCCCCCGCAGCTCTGCAGTGAGAGCACTCCTAGTTCGTCCAGGCTCATCCAATCACTGCAGGCTGCTGCTCATTTCCAGTAGACTTCCCAAGATTCACTTAGCTGCCTTGAAAAGTCTCATTCTCAACCCACTTAATGTTTTTCTTCTTCCAGATGCGCCAGGGCTGCTTCTTAGTGAACACGGCCCGGGGAGGGCTGGTAGATGAGAAAGCCCTAGCACAAGCCTTGAAAGAGGGGAGAATCAGAGGAACAGCATTGGATGTGCATGAGTCTGAGCCCTTCAGGTAACTTTGCACCTGCAGGTCCGCTGCTGTTCTGTGGCTCACCTGCACTGAGTGATCCTTTTGGTGTTTTGTTAGCAGTTAGCGTTACCCAAGAGGACAGAGGGGGTTATTGCTTCTGGAAAGAAACCACTTGATTTTTTTTTTTTTTCCCCCCACAGCTTTGCCCAGGGACCCTTAAAAGATGCACCCAATGTGATCTGCACCCCTCACACTGCCTGGTACAGCGAACAGGCTTCCATTGAATCCAGAGAAGATGCAGCTAAAGAGATCCGCAGAGCTATTACAGGTAAAGACGAAGACTGTGTGCTCTGCAGCTGAATAAGTGTTCTTTTGTTAGCTCACTCTCATTCTTTGCACTCCTGCAGGTCACATACCTGATGCTTTGAGGAACTGTGTTAACAAAGAGTATTTGCTGTTGGCAGCCCAGTGGTCCAGTATTGATCCTGCAGCTGTCCATCCAGAACTCAACGGAGCTGCAGCTTACAGGTGACATATGTGGGTTGTCCAAGTCACTGCTTCCAACTGAAGTAGGCCAATGTCCCTCCTTGGGTTGGCAGACTGTTTCTACCTGCAAGCAGATGTTTCTGTATACTCCATATATGAGTTCTTTCCATAAACTTAACAGCGATTCTTCTGAAGCTGTGCTGGGATTTAATGTTTACTTGGTCGTATTTGGTTCCAGTTGCATTTTTCCAAATCCTTGCAAGACCTGCCCAGTTCTCTTAATACAAGAAGGCTTGCTGTGTGCCTGAAAAGAGGCCTGGATCTTCACATCTGGAAGTTGTGCCTATCGTTAGGGCTGTATAAACAAAACACAGTTCTGATCTGTAGCCCAGATATGGACTGTTAAAAATACATTGTCCAGGGGATTTGGGCAGTGGCCTATATCAGGTGTATTTCTATTTATTTGTCTGTTAAATACCTGCCAAGTGATTGTGGACGGGTAGCTTCCCTTCTGTTTTTCTCCTGTCTGCAAAGTGGAAAATACATTCTTTTCCCTTCTCTGAGAAATCTACAGAGGTTCAAATATGTTTATGGAGGAGGCAAAAGGGAAGAACGGTTCACTAGCCATTAATGAGTAGTATTCTCCGATTTTTCGTCTTGTTTAGCTGTTTTATTAGTTCAGCTCCTTACTTTTTCTGTCTTAGAGCTCAATGAAGGATAAGTGACAGCCTGAACTCCTGCTGTTGATGGGGAGGGCATTACCAGCCCTCCAGGGGGCCTACATACAATGCCTTGCACTGTTTTCTACTGGACATGAACTTTGTACCTCTTCCCCAAATGGTTGGTATGTGACCTGAGACTTGTTCCTGCTTGTCTGGGAACAGATGTCATTTGATATTCAGATATAACTGCTACTCATCAAAAATGGAAGCTTCTGCTGTGTTCTGTCTTGGAGCATTTCTGTATGCTGCAGGTTCCTTGAGGACATGGCTCCTTTTCACTTGCAGAACTCGGTTGGACAAGCCTGTAATTTCTGTGTTTTCTGTTTGGTTTAGGTTTCCTCCAGGAGTAGTCGGAGTAGCCACCCCTGGGCTGCCAGAACCGCCAGTAGTGGAAGGCATTGTAGCTCATGGGATCCCTTCTGTTTCTCACCCCACACCACGTACCCCTTCTCCAGGAGAGACGAGCAAACTGGATGCAGACAGAGAGATTCCTGCTGACCAATAGTGGCGTCTTTCTCCTCTGGCAGCAGGAAAAAGTAGGAGGGTATCTCCTCCTAGGACCTTCGTTAACACCTGACAGAGACTGTTTCCTGTTCATACAGGACGGGAGAATGCATTTCATTACTGGCAAACTTTAGCTCTTGCCTTTATTTGTAACCCTTTAGTTTTAATCTCTCAATGAATCTTTCTCCTTCTCTGGGGCAGGGCAGCAGTGACCTTGCCTCCCCTCGTAAATCTCTGGTTTAACCAGTGATGTTTCCCATGTTTCTGCCTTGGTTGGCTGTGACTGGGAACTGTCCTTGTGCACTTGAAAACAGAAGTGGAGCTGCCAGATCAGGGATGGCCCTTGGTGTTCTGAACACCAGACGCCAGTGCACACTTTTCATTTGGGACTTGTAGCTTAAATTTAATTCAGCTGAATCTTTCTATGTGTAGCCATGGGAAATACTAGGCGAATTAGTGAATTGGAGGAGTTGTGGCTATTGCCTTTGTTACGCCTTTGGTAGAATGCAGCCTGGGCTCAGCTCTGTGTATTCCTTAACTTGTTTTAATTAAGGTTTCCTATGAGAACAGACAGAGCACAGGCACTTCTATTCCTGACCATACCAAGTTTTGTCTATGCAGTACAAGGCTTGAAGTTAAAAGTAACTGTCTCAAAGCCAACCTTGCAAATAATTTGGACAAGATTGTCATCAAATGCCTTCTGGTGGCCACTGTGTTTGTTAGGCTTCAAAGCAACTCACTCTGGAGTCTGCATAACTCTGAGGAGGCAAGAGGATGCAGAAATGGGATAAACTTGCACTGGGAGATAGCAAGCAGCAATAACTTGCAGCTGCAGCCGCTGGTTCCTCACACATACCTCACAGTCTAGCAGCAGTGTTCATCTACATGGCATCTATCATGTTAGAATTCTAAGCTTTGTGCTACAGATTATTTTTCTTCTGGCATAAGTGCTTCAATTAGAAGTAACGCACCAGTGGCAGTGGCACTTGTCTCTGTGCTGGTGGAGAAGGCAGCTTCCAGCAGCTGAGCAAATGACTCTTCAGCTCTGCTGATGTATACTGCATCTCCAGTGGTTGGCAAGGCCGGACAGTGGATTTTCATGTGAGTAAGCTTTATGATACTGAAGAGGAAAGAACACTCTTGGCTTCTCTCCTGAAGCCAAGGCAGAACTGTTGCTCTCAAGTCTTTTGCCATTTTCTAAATTATTGAATGTAATTTGCTCCTTTGAGGGGGTGAGGAATCTTTAGCAAAACAGGTTCCACACGTATGATTTTCCTTTAATTCTAAATCTTCCTTTAATTTCATCTCATTGCACTTCAGTTCTAGCCTTTTTCTGCACAAGATATAACATTTCCCAATGGATTTGTTCACATTGTCAGGTATGTTAAAGCAGTTGCTCTGTGAGAGGCATGCCCTGCATGTGGGTTTGTCTGCTTGCTGTGGTGCTTCCCTCTGCTGTGTGTCTGTGACTGGAAGCTGAACAGCTGGGAACAGCCTGGAAATATGCCTCTATTTAGGCTGTTGACAATTTGGGAAACTGAGGAAAGCTTTTGGAGTAATGGAGTTTGTCAGATCACTTCCTAGTTTTAATTTTTTTTTCTCTAGTACTGCCTTCATATAATGGCTTGCTACTGATGTAGTGAAGTGATTCCTTTCTCCTCCACTTCCCCCCAGCAGTCCAGGAAAGGAAAACAGACAAGAAGCAAATTTCAGGCATTTTCTTACCAATTTTACACTTAAACTGTTTGAGATTAGTGCAGTGATACTAGTTCTCTAGTGTTGAGTGTCTTTCTTAATAAGGTATTTGTCTCAGTGAAGCTTGTTGGCTGGTGTGTTTTCATGGATGATGCTGATTTTACTTCAGATTCACATACCTCCTTGGCTGCTCAGGTTTGGCAGATTGGACTGGGGCTGTGGGAGGGCACAAGTTACAGGGGAACATTTTCTGAACACAGGCCTGGAGCTCAGAAGCAGTTCAATTGCAGCTATACCTAAAATAACCAGCAGCACTTCCATGAGTTCCCTAATCTCAGTGAAATCTAAACTGTATATGCTGCTAGCTCAGAAAGCTGTTCTGAGACACAGGTGGGGAAAAGCATTCAGAGGCTGGGAGCCCATCTCTGTCTATGTCTCTTTCCTTATTTGTGTCTGAAAATTCCTGCCCTGATTAGAAGCTCAGGTCTGAGATTACTTTGTGGTAAGAGGCTTCTAGTTATGAGCTTTGTGAATGCAGAGGATCAGAGTACACGGACCTGGTCTCTTCTAGAGCACAATACAAGATGTTTATTTTTTAAAAAGAGGCAGCCTATTTTTTTTTCCACTGCAAATGTCTCTATTGGCCAATTGAATAATGGAACAGAGGAGGAGTGCAAAGTCTTAATTGTGGCACACTTGAGTTTCTCAATTCTTATTTTTATTGCCTAGATATAATGGTGACCAGTGAGGGTAGAAACTAAATAATTGGCACCATAAGAAATGCCTCCATTTATGGGTACTAAGGAATTGTTGCTCACAGCATTGACAGTGGCTCCATTCTGTCCAGCACTGTGTAGCCTTGTGAAGGCAACTTTCCCCTGTGAATAAAGGTAGAACAGGAAATGTTGGCGTGGAAATGAACAGAACACTTATTGTGGCCACAAAGAAGGACTCGTGCTTATAGGGCTACTCTGCGCATGCCATTTGTACCTCTGCTTACAGACCAAACCAGCTGTCACCACCTGAAGGCTATTCTGAACAAGGCAGCTCAAGAAAAAAATGACCAGTACTGAGCACCCTGTGGTCTTTTCCCTCCCTGAATGCCAGGGCCTGTGTTAGCACTCTCCCATGGGACATGCTGACCTGCAGCTCCCCTCCCAAGCTGAGTGCACTATACAGAAGTGGAAGGATTTTTTCATGCCTTCCTTCAGAACTAGTGCAGAGCTTTAATCCCAAAGAGCTGAAGTCTCCCAGGGCGAGGCAGAAGTGCCCTAGAGGCACTAATCTGCTGGTGGGAGGTGCTCACGTGTCCCAAGGTTTGTCATTCTGTTTGTCAGGGTCACTGCTGCTGACCAGCTTTTTTATAGAGGACTCAGAGTTTCAGAAATATATTTTTGTAGACAATGACTAAACTGTGAAACATTGAAATAAAGCATGTAAACAAAAACTTACAGCACTGTCCTCTGTACAGGTGATTTCCTCACTTCAGTTCTCTCCTGACTCATTATAAAATGTTTGATTACTTCTTGGATATATTTTAATAAAGTTCTCCAAAGAACGCGGCTGCTGTCTGTGGACGGGATGGCCTTTGATAGAATATTGAAGGGGAGGGCTGAAGACGTGCACAAGTGAGCATCCCACTTTTCTCAAATTAGGTAAGTGGGACCTTCCACAGAATTGCTCCCTTGCCTGGGCAAATGACTTTGGCTTCTGGAGCACTGACCCTCAGTCACGCAGAGGGTCATTGGGCATTGGAACAGGCTGCCCAGGGAGGTGGTTGATTCCCCTTCCCTGGAGGTGTTTAAGGGACGGGTGGATGAGGTATTGAGGGACTTGGTTTAGTGTTAGATAGGAATGGTTGGACTAGAAGATCCGATGGGTCCCTTCCAACCTGGTTGTTCTGTGATTCTGAGACTGTGAAGTTGGCAGACTGAAGAAGCAGCCATCTTTGGTGGGCAAGGGACAGTTTTGACACAGCCTGGTGTTTGCTTACGTAAGTCTTATGACTTCTGCCAAACTGAAATTGTGGTTTTGCAGCCTTTCCTGTGTGCAGTTTAAATACGTGTGTGTAAACAGCAGTAGCAATCTTCACCTTATACAGTAAAATAGTTATAAATTGAATAAATCATTATGTTAAGGGAATTAATTAACTTAAGCAATAATAAGAATCCAATCTTGGCCAGCTTACAGTTACAAAAAATGTGATTGTAAAAGGAGTTTAGCTTGTTTACTAGTTGAAACAAGGAATAAATCAAATGTTGAAAGGGGCAGTTCCACAGCATGAACAAAGAGTCATAAAATGGTTTGAGTTGGAAGGGACCTTAAAGATCATATAGTTCCACTCTCCCTGCGATGGGCAGGGGCACCTCCCCCTGGGTTAGGACAGACCTGAGCTCACCAAGAGTACACAATGAGGAAGGAGATAAGATAGACCATGGCAGGCTTCTGAAAACACAAAGAAACTTACCTGCATATGGGAGTGGGTGATAAATTATGATGGCAAGTTCACAGAAAAGACAGATATGGTAGACGGATCTCTAACATGTTCTAACATGTCTCTAACATTCTGGGAATCTATATGGATATGTGGTTTTTTAACCAATATTTTCCAGAATTTAACCAATATTTCCTGGAATCTATATGAATATGTATGTTTAACTAGTATAAAAATCACGTAAGCAGTCCCAGTGGATAGACATGTTAGCTGAAGCAATTTGCTTCGTGTCTGGCATCACATTCAAATGAACACCTGCTTAATAATCAAAATTGTTATTGATCACCAAGTTTGGCTTTTCACGGCGTTGCAATTAATACACAAAACTCAGCCCATTAAACTAGTTTTCTAAACGTAGGACAAAAAACAATGCAACAGAATTGGCACCCATTTGCTACCAGGGTAAATCACAGCCCTTCAGCCATTCCAAGCGTTTTGCTTCAAGGTTTGCCTCGAGGAGGGCCCGGCCCCTCCCGCGCGCGGCCGCCCGCAGCGCAGCGCTCCGTCCCACAGGGGGCGCAGCGGGGCAGTGCCGCGCGGGGCATTGTGGGACGGGGCGGGGGGTCGTGCGCGGGGCGTTGTGGGACGCGGGGGGAGGCAAACGCGGTGCATGCCGGGATTGGGGCGGGCGTCGCTCGGAGGCCCAGCGCGGGGCACCCCGTTCCTCGGCGTCTCGGGTCGTGGCCGTCGGGGATGGCGGACGCGGCGGCCTCCCCCGTGGGGAAGCGGCTCCTGCTGCTGCTGGCGGCGGGGCCCGGCGAGGTGCCCGAGCCGGGGCCCGCGCTGCCTTCCCGGGCCTGGCGCAGCGGCACGGTGCGGGCCATGAGCGGGGCCGTACCACAGGACCTGGCGGTGAGGCCCGGCGGGGGGGGTCCCGGTCCTGGTGCGGGGGCTTCGCTCGGCGCTGGGCTCTGTTCGCGGGAGCCTGCGCGGGATGCGTTCCTAGCGCTGCGACGTGTGCTTGGTTTTATTTCCAGCGCATCTCGCGAGGCGCTTGAGTTGAGATCTTTAAAAAAAAAAAAAAGCTCCGAAAAGACGCCCGTGTCGCTTCTCTTGCAAGTGTCGGTGCTGCTGGAGGCGCTTTGGGGTGCCGGAGGTGTTAAAATGGCCCGTGTTAAGGGGAGCGAGGTTCCGAGCCTGTGAAGAGTTTTGTTGGTTCTCCTTATGGTTGTTTTTTTAAAAAAACTGGTAATTGTTACGATCGGTTCTTTGGGCTTCGTAGAGTTCCAACTTTGCAAAGTTCCTGTGACTTCCCTCAGTGCCACCAGGGCTGCTGCGGCCAGCGCTGTGCCGGCTGCAGCTTCGCAAACCCAGGTGGCCCCGGCCTGGGTGTCTGTGGCACAGAACCGAGCTGAGGTGCTCGGGCTGCTCCTCTGGTTGTATAAGAAGGAGGGGGGGAAAACCCTACCAAACCGTGCCGGAAGGGAATCCTCAAAAGGAAATCGAGTCAAGCAAATGGGACTCTGTCTGAAATGTGGAAACACCAAGACCTGATGTGGAGCAGTGCACTTGTGGCAGTACTGTCCACAGTACTCTTGCATGAGGCATTGTCCATCTCTAATATGAGTGTGGTGTGATGAAGTTTTGCTGTGCACCTGAACTGCAGACGTTTTCACTTCTACATGATACATAAGCTACCCAGCTTAACAGAAACATGTAGTAATTTAAAGTATCGTATTCATAAGGAATTTCATTGAATAAAGTTGACATTTAGAACTTATCCAAATTGTGGAATGGGCTTAATTTACTCTTCAGGTATCAGAACTGTTTGGGTTGACCATAAACAACAGGGTATCTCAACTAGTTTTTCCAACTAGGTCACAGTGGGTAAGAGTGTCTTCCTGGGAGGAGCCTGTGTAGGTGAGAGACACTGGAACCTATCAAAGGTGGATTTAGATGTATGTGCTCTCAGGCAGATTTTAGGTTCTTCTTGGAAGTCATCTTGGCAGTGGACAAGAATGTGGGCATGTGGGAATGCAGTTGTTTGGGACAGGTGTGCAGAGGCCCTTGCCAGCTGTGCCTGTATCTGCTGCAGAATTGATTGGGACTGAGCAGGGAGTTTGTGTAGGCTTTTGAACTGTGGTAGATATAAAAAGAGGAAGAGGAGTTTCCAGACAGGGTGTTGAAGCTGTGACTCTGGGAAGTGGTTAGGAACTTCATAACAAGCTGGAGTTGTGTGAATCAGGGATATCCAGACTGTTTTCTCTACCACTATACTCATCTTCATTCCTTTCTGTCCTGCTGAGGGGACTGCGGATCATTCTTCTGTCAGCAGGACGCTTGCATGTGTTTGCATACTGAGAGGGTACATGAGGGGAATGGACCACAGAAAGTGGCCTGGGCTTTGTCTTGCTGCCTGAGTTGTGGCTCCTGTCACTGCTTTTGGAGGTAGAATACTGGGTTGGGTGGATATTGGTGAGACCAGTAGGTGCATCTTTAATGCTTCTTGTTGCAAGAGAGATGTTTAGGAAAAAACAGGATTCTAAACTTTTTTTTTTTTTTTTCCCAAATAAATACTTACTTGCTTTGCAAGACAGATGTAGCTCTTGGAGGGAGAGCCTGCAGAGGCCATCGGTGCATGTTATCATCAAAATTATTTGGTTTGACCTATTTAAGTATTATTTCATGGTATTGAATTTTTGCAACAGGAACAAGGAAAAAGGGATAGAAAAATAAAATACAGTTTGCCAAGACTTCAGGTTTTTTTCCCATCATTGTCAAGACAGTGTTATGTTTCCTTTGACAGTTCATTTTCTTTGCAGTGTTGACATAGTAAGTACAGGACTTGCTTTTTATCCAATAAAATGGTATAAGCTGGTAAAGTAGAAGCCATATGGTTTATAGTCTGTGTGGTGAAGGTTATACAATCGCTTCATTTAGGTGAATTAGTTATAACTGCAGAAAGCATTTGACTCTACTGTAAGTAGAGTGGAACTTAGCGAGTTGAATGCTGGTACATATAATCATAGTTTATAGTTAGTTTGCCACATTTGTCAGTAGGTGTTTTGTGACACATTTCAAATGAAAACAGAAGACTGAATCGTGCATTTGTAGCAGCAGTAGTTGTGTGCTATAACTGGTGAGGTTTTTGAGCTGCAGGTTGGCATTCTGTCATTCACATAGTGTCAGAAAGCCAAGTTCTTGTAGCATCCGTACCAAGATATTTCCACAGTTCCAGTGGAGATACTGGAGGTTTGAAACATTTCTTTAGTTGATTTGTGCTTCTAGGCATGACTGCAGGCACTACCTAGTTCAGGAATTCCATGCAGTGCTAGCAGCTGCACCTTTTTTTCAGTCAGGTTTCAAATGAGGGACCAATGATTTCTTTGGGGGCGTACACACACGGACTTGTGGGTATGGAGCAACTTCTACTTGAAATGCAAGGGATTAAGATGAAGCCATCTAGTGTTATTCCTGTGTTACATCTCTCTGCTTGGATGGTAGTCCATTTCCTAAACATTTTGGATGAAAAAGGTAGAGTGGTGAT
Organism: Coccyzus lansbergi; assembly: GCA_033558105.1. Classification (NCBI taxonomy): domain Eukaryota; kingdom Metazoa; phylum Chordata; class Aves; order Cuculiformes; family Coccyzidae; genus Coccyzus; species Coccyzus lansbergi. Next base: position 255,539 of record JAUMJK010000868.1, read on the forward strand.
TTAACTGAACAACCACTTCAAGAAGCCCATTTTGTAGTTCTGGATTCTTCAGGTATGTATACCTAACCTACTGGTTACGCAGCTACCAATTTTAAATTATTTTAAAAGTCTGGGAGTTGAACCTGCTACGTAGGGTGTTGCTTTTCCTTCAGAGTTCTGAATTGGAGATCTTCATCAGCCCACTTGGATTTCTGGGTGATTTGCTTTGTGCAGCAGAAGATACTATCATCTCTACAGTCCAAGTAGCAGCAGAAAGAAACAGTGGTCAAAAAAATATTATCTTGCTGTTATTTCACTAAAGTCAGTTTTTATGATACTTTGGTTGGATGCAGGCAGACATCATGTAAAGATGCGTTTTAGAAGAAATAGCAACAAAAAGCACAGTATTTGACAAAAATATCTACATGTTTAAAAAAAAATATTCTGTGAAACTCACACTGCAGTGTCTCAAGTATTTCAGGTTGAAAATAGCACAGAAAACTCAGAACTGTTAATTTTGGTACAAATCAAGGGAAAAAGGTGCAGATTTTTAAGGACAGACCTGGAGAAGAGTGTGGTGAATGGGTTCTTAGTGTACAGAATGGGCTGGTACTGCTTCAAAAGGCAGTCTGTACTGGCTGTGCAGCAAGGAGCTCCGATGGCAGGAAGTTTCTGCAGGAATGCAAATATTTTCTGAAATAAGGTTCCTCTTAAAAAGCAAAGCACAGCAATTAACATATTTGGCTCAGCCTACTGTAAAACACACCACAATTGCTGGATTCATTTTAGAGTGGGAGGGACGTTACGTAACAGGCTTGATGTACCACTCGTATGAAGTGCTCCTATGTCGGATGTGCATGGCGTTGTGGGTTTGGATTCAGACTCATGTTGACCATGCAGCCACAGGACCACGGGGTTACCATTAGAACCCAGGCTGGACTTGGATGGCATTTGTTATCCAAGAGGGAGACCTGGTCCTTAGCCCTCCTGTCTCTTGTGCATAATGCTTCATGGAGCCCTTCAGCAGACTGCATGGAGGAAGGTTGCATTTTGTAGACCTTTGACTGTCGTTGTTCATTCACTTCTGCTGTCTCTTGTTGCTCCTGTTGCCCATACCGCTCTGAAGTGTTTTAGCTGGGCCTTGCTGAGGCTGTGCAGGGACGGTTGCTTCAGGTGCACTGTGCTCTGTACAGCTCCCTAGGTTTGCATCTGTCCTTCCTGAGGCAGCTGAATGGCATCTACCCTGCAGTCTATTGTGATCTGCTCACTACTTTTCTGTGCAACAGACACCTCTCCTGCCAGTGGCTGTTTCTGCTGTTGTTCAGCACCTCGTGCTTGTGTCCTTGATTGTGTTGTGCTCTGATTGGAGGCAGGTCAAGTTTATCAAGATAATTTTGTCTTCAAGCATGCTTGCAGAGCATTGCAGCATGGGATCTCTGCTGAGCCTTGAAGTCTTGGTGTCAGTGAAAGTGTTCCATGGCTGTTCTCAAACACTCCCTTTTCCAGAACTAGGACAGATTCCTGGGAAGACCCTCAGTGAAGCGGTTCCATTTCATCAGAAAACAGCTGATCTTTATGCTCAGCGTATGGACCATCTTTTTCTGGTGTGAAGTGTTATACAGAAGTGTTCCGAATCTTGAATTCTAGGAGTGAGATCTCTGTTTCTCCGCTTGGAAGACCTGATAACCTTTCTTCGAGCAGAGAATGTCAGGGCCTTTAAGTATCTACCCTCTCTAGCCCTGAATGCTTAGAAGTAACTTTTGTATGGGAAAGTTACTGCTACTTTTTTGTAGCAATGGATTAACAAATCTTTCTTCCATGTTTTTGGCGGTAGGTTCAGTGGTGAAGTGAGCCACAACTGTTATTTGTGTTGTATGCAACTAAAGAGTATAAAAACAATTTTGCAAAAAAAGCTGTTTGCTTGAAAAAGAAAGCGAATTGGTCACATCCATTGAATACTCCAGATGCGTAGCTCCTTGGGATATGATGCTTTATTTTGCTTCTGCGTCCAACATCCTCTGTCAAAGAAACCAGCTGCTAATTCCTGATTGGCAGTGCTAAAAACGTATTTTGTGATGCCGTCAGCCTACCAGAAAAAGGGAGGTAGGGCTGAACTGTCACCCTTGTTCCCTTTGGAAATTTTTAAATAGACTGTCAACTTTATTGTTGGTCACTTGTTTCCTGGTCATCGATGCATCAAAACTAAGTAAGGTTGGACCAGATACCGGCGTCTGTTAAAGTTCACGTGCTATACTCCTTTTCAGTGTTTGGGATCCATTAGGTTCATGGGGTTTGTGTGTTTAACTTGTACTCTTGTTTGTATTCAGTACAGTGTGGCACAAGCATTTTACAGAAGTAAAAAAATGCCCAAAAGTTAGATTATTCAACTAAATAATGTTATCAACTCAGATTTGAGATAGACTTGTCATTTTTATAGTTTTGTTTTCATTTCCATTCTGTCCTCTCTATTTTGGCCAGAACCACACTAAGGCACCTAGTCATATTCTTTCCTTATCCTTTTTTATAGCTGGCTCCTTATCTGTTGAAATTGTTAAAGAAAGGGTTTTTTAAAAAAGTCTAAAGTATATGAAGGCACAGATTTTGTTAAGCTCTTGCAAAATAAATTGTTACCTGGAACCTGTTGGCTGATAAACACATCTTTATTAGAAATTACTAAGTGCCGTTGCAGATGACTGTCTGTGTTAGGTGTTGACTCACAGGGTACCGGTGCTGCTCATGTGTCACATGTCAGAAATGCTTATGACTAAGATTTCTGGCCATTGATTGGCAGCTCACTACTCTGTAAGGTAATGGTGTTAGTAGAGTTATGATTTCTTCAGCTTCTATGGTTTTAATACAACTTCTGCACTAGATCACAGAATCACTTGGTTGGAAAAGATGCACTGGATCATCAAATCCAACCATGTCGTTATTGGTTGCAATTAGTTGCTTAGGAAAGACGTTTTTCACTGTAGGAAAACTTGGGGAAGTCCTGCAGGTGTCTTTTTGTCTAAGCAGCATCTCTGGTTTTACATGCTACAGATATGTCTGCACTAATTGTGTGTCTCTTTCCCGTTATTATTAGTTCTTGCAAGCAGCTTGTCTGAACTGGTTGTGAGCAGACAGGAGGGTCAGCAGGAGGTGCTGTTAGTAGGTGTGACTCTGAATTGTAGGGCTGTTGATACACGCAAGAGGTAATTTATTCTGATTCCCTCTTGACTCAGAGCTACAAAATTTTCAAATTAAGATGAGAACAAAACAGGAAATTCTCAGCTGTAATGCAGCCACTTTGCTTATGGCTTTTTTTTTTCTTAATAGAGGTAGAATATTACTGTTTGCCACTTTAAACATCAAAAGGAAATATGTCTATTCACTCTCAAGTCTGTCTCATCTCTCCTTACTTTCATTGCATTAAGCATCTCTTCCAGGATTCTTTTGGTGTTTTTTTCATGGAATCCACGCATACTTTGCTTCAATTTGTGAATATGATGTAGTTATTTCTGTAGTAACACAAAACCCAAACAGTTGGTGTGCTGTGCAAGTCAGCTTCTGCTTCTTGCACACCCAGTACACAGAGTGATCTCTATTGCAGATTCTGGAAATGAAAACAGGGAACATAGCTGTTTATAGAATTGTAGAATAACCAGGTTGGACAAGACCCACCGGGTCATTGAGTCTAACCATTCTTATCAAACACTAAACCATGCCCCTTAGCACCTTGTCCACCCGTGCCTTAAACACCTCCAGGGAAGGTGAATCAAACCCCTCTCTGGGCAGCCTCTGCCAGTGACCAGTGACCCTTTCTGTGAAAATTTTTCCTGATGTCTAGCTTAAATCTCCCCTGGCAGAGGTTGAGGCCATTCCCTATCATTCTGTCCCCTGTCACTTGGGAGAAGAGGCCAGATCCCTCCTCTCCACCACCTCCCCTCAGGTAGTTGTAGAGAGCAATGAGGTCTCCCCTCAGCCTCTGCTTCTCCAGGCTAACACCCCCAGCTCTCTCAGCCGTTCCTCATAAGGCCTGTTCTCCAGCCCTTTCACCAGCTTTGTTGCTCTTCTCTGGACTCGCTCCAGAGCCTCCACATCCTTCTTGTGGTGAGGGGCCCAGAACTGAACACAGTCCTTACCTGACCTTCCGCGGCCTTCAGTTCTGGGCCCCTCCCAACCTTCTAGCAGATCCACATTTCTACCCAGCTTAGTTTCATCTGCAAAAGTTGCTAAGGATGCATTCAATACCTTCATCCAGGCCATTGATAAAGACATTGAACAGGGCTGGACCCAGCACCGAGCCCTGGGGACCCCGCTTGTCAATGGCCTCTTGCTGGATTTAACTCCGTTTTCCACCACTCTCTGGGCCCTCCAGCCAACCAGTTTTCCACCTAGGAGAGTGTGCGCCTATCCAGGCCAGAGGTGACAGTTTCCTAGGCAGGATGCTATGAGAAGCTATGTCAAAGGCTTTACTGAAATCCAAGAAGATATATCCACAACCTTTCACTCATGCAGTAGGCGGGTCACTTTGTCGTAGAAGGCAATCAGATTAGTTTAGCAAGACCTGCCTTTCACAAACCTGTGTTGACTGGGCCTGATCACCTGGTTCTCTTGGATGTGCTTAGTGATAGCTGTGGTAGTTTGATAGATGTGGTGTTCTCAGTGCTTTCATTGCAATACTTACCCTGATGTTTCTGACTAAAGCTGCTATCCCCTTGTCCATAGGGATTGTAGGAAACTATTTTTTTCTATTCAGTGTCTGAAAAAAAACCCTGAAATTTCTCATTTATTTTTTTAATCAGATCTTTGTGGAATTTGATGGCTGTAGCTGGAAGCAGCATGCCTGGGTGAAAGTCCATGCTGAAGAAGTTATAGTGTTATTACTGGAAGGATCATTGGTTTGGGCACCCCGAAATGATCCAATTACGCTTCAGGGAACTCGAGTCTCACCAACACAATGGCCTGCACTGGTGAGTATTTGCCCAAAAGCTCTCGTATCTTGAAGAGGTTAGCATCAATGCTTCTGTGAAGCACAGGGCTTGGATATTGTACAGGGCACCATTATGCATTGTAAGGTGCTTACCTATGAAAAAAAAGAAATACCATAAAAGGTGCTTTCATTTCTGATTTATCTTCTAATGAAAAAGTGGATCTTATTTTCTGGAATTCCTTCTTGTAATATGCCACACTCGCAAGAATTATTGGCTTAGACATAATAACTAATAATTTACATTAAAACTCAGGCACTGGGATGGTGCAAGTTGAGAAATGAACCTTTTTCTTCTTTGTGATGCTTATTCTTTGTCATGCATGTGGAAACAACTGTCATTGGCCTGTATGTGTGCTCAGGCATCTCTGTAACCTTTATTGCTTTTTTCCCCCTGTTCCTCACAGACCTTCACTCCTCTAGTAGATAAGCTGGGTTTAGGCTCTGTGGTCCCAGTGGAGTTTCTTCTGGACAGACATTTACGTTTCCTGTCTGATGCCAGTGGATTACGTTTGTTTCAGGTATTTGAAATATGTTCAGTTAAAGTGGAAATTTAACTTTGTGTGCTGTGATTGTCAGATTAATTTTTTATTTTTACTGTTCCACCTCCATATTCTTGTCTTCCTCCTTTTGCTGCCCTATCATGTATATGCATTTATTTCCTTGCTTTTCCAGGTGCTTATCTAACCTCCACCTGCATTCAAAAAGATCTCATTCTTCTCTGTGTGGGTCAGTTGGAGGGAGTTTTTCTTAATTTTACTTTTTTGTGGTTTTCAAGGGCAGTCTAGGAGGAGCTTATCCTTTTAAACTAATGATTCTATTACCTTAAAAGACTATACTTTTATGTTAAAACTGTGCATTGTTGGCAGATGGGAACGGAGAGTCAAAATCAGATTCTGCAGGAACAACCTTCACTAAGAGATTCTGTCAATGCATTGATCAGCGACCAGAAGCTTCAGGAGATATTTAGTAGAGGTGAGACTGTTTTTTTCCGTCTCAGAACTACTTTGTTGTAGAACAGTTAGACTGTCCTGGGATTTGTGAAGGAGAATAGTATCTGTTGCTGTTTAATTTGTGAGGTCAGTTTTGTGTATTGCTTTGCAAATTCAGAGATTGCAGTTAAGCAATAGCTGAGATACAACCAGGAATACCTACTGGGAATCATCACTGAAGATGTGGTTCAAGTAGGACAACATATTATTGATAATACCCATGTATTTATAACTCGTCTTATTTTTAGTTTTAGTTTTGAGTTTTTGAAGTTTTGGTCCTTTTTTATGGCTGTGTTCTATAAGTATGGAAATTTAGAAGTGAGGTTACTCTGTAGCTGTTGATCTTTAAAAAATGTCATTTACCATGTAGAATTCTGGCATTTTAATATTTAGTCCATGAATTAAGCTGAAAATATGGTGTGGCTTTGACTGCTCAGCACAGAGTTACTACCTTAACTGTTGTCTGGATTCTGTGATGGGGTAAGCCTGATAGCAGCTTTTGTTGTCAGACGCAGTTACAGATACATGTTTCTGCTCAGAAATGTATGCAATTTATAGTGGCATTTAATTCATCTGGACTGAGTCAGAATGATATGACTGTGCCCTGGATTGCTGTAGGTAGAAAGCAAAAGAATTTGTTTAGCAAGGAGACCCTATCTAGCTTGATTTTTGTCAGAGAAGTGAGTTTATTTTGATCTTTTGCATTTTCATTTACTTGTAAACTGTATTAATTTTGTCTTTACAATAGTTTTGAGTTACAACAGTGAGGGCTTACTGACTTTTTACAATACAATGTGTGGCTTATGCAGGATTTCCATCAGAAACCCTACTGTTTTAATTTCTTTTCACCTCAAAGATGACACTTTTTTTAGTGTATGAATATTGAGTAGTGTGACACAAAGATTGCCCAGAAAATTTACTCAAAGTCCTTCTTTTGCAGGTCCCTATAGCATCCAAGGCCAAAGAGTTAAGGTTTATCAACCAGAAGATGAAAATAGCTGGCTCTGTGGTGTTGTGAGCCATCAAGACCCAATAACTCGTCTTATGGAGGTGTCTCTGACAGAGGTAAAAATATAAAGCTTTGAAAGAGAAGTAATTATCCATGTTGTGATTCACATTTTTTTTTCCTTGTTATATCAGCTTTGCACAATAAATAATGATACATGGCCCACTTCTGTGAAGGAAGCTATAAGAATTTATTTGGAAATAAGTGCTGTAAGAGAGAATATTGGAAATGGCTTTCTGGATGGGAGCACGTGCTGATGTGCAGAAAGCTGCTTCCTGGTCTGTTACGGTGTGGTGCCTGTGTGCTCTGCTATGCCAGCTCTCAGCTTCTCCCTGACAGGCTCTACGAGTGGTTTCAAGCAAGTGTATTATTGAAGATGAATTCTTAGTCTAAACAAAATTGACTGATGTATTTTATCTTAGGCTGTTTACTTTTGCCCTGTTCCTGTCAGTAAACCTAGTAAGTATTGTAAACAGCACAGAAAATCTGTTTGCTGCTGGGGTTATCTGGTTCGTATTATATGCTTTTGTGTAGTCTGACAGGTAGTTCAGTCTTACCAGCAGCTTATTCCTAATGGCCTCCTTTCCCAGGAGCGGTGAGGATGAGGTATCTGTTGCCATGTTCAAGTTACGGTAGCAGCAGCACTCTTGTTGGTTTCTTGGGTCCCATCCCATGTCTCCCACCCCTTGCCCACTGCCCCCCTGGCATTTCCCGTATGCACTAAAATATGTGTGTAGAATGAATTGACTGAACATGCCCAGGAATTACGCATGCAGTAATCCATGACTCGGAAACTAGATCTGCTGATGGCGCACAGGAAAGAAGAGTGCTATATACAGTAAATAACCGTAGTACTCTGGAGAGGCATTGCAGGTGTGGAGTACATGCTTGTGGCAGATATGTGCCAGGAAACACCCAACTTACTGCATATCTACTATGAAGTAAAAAGGTAATCTTAAAGAACAGTTACAGAGATTGGGTATTCACTGCTTATTTTCAGGAGGCACTGTTGAGGAGAGTTAGCATAAGTTGATGTGCTTCCTTCCAGTAGTCTTTTCTACATCTAGCAGAGTCAGTATACAGAGGGCTAGAACAATAGTAAATCAAATTTAAGAGGAGCTGTGTTTAATGCAATAAATGTCTCTAGAGATGCTTGGTAAAATAAATATACAAGGAAACAGTAGTAGGAATCAAATCTTGAAAGTCTTTGAAATGGAGATGAAGCAAAAGGATAGAAGGTAATGTGGAAGGCTGTAGTACTACTCAGGCAGTGGGACAGAAAGAAGAGGCAAAAGGGAGAGGGAATGCAGGGTAATCCTATGTTTAAGGTCTGTTATGTAGACACTGTGTACTCTGAATTAAAAACTAACTACTTCTTTTCTTCTTCCTGCCGTCTCATTCTGCATAAAACAATAGAATGGTGAAATAAAGTCAGTGGATCCTCGACTGATTCATGTGGTGATGGATACCACTTCTCCAAGCGAGGTACTGCAGCAGTTCAGGTCTTGTACATACAGTATGAAACTTCATAAAGAGTTAGATATAAAACATCTCAAACATGGAAGCAACTGGTAACTGATGCTATGTTCAGTGTAAGCTTTTGATGATGTAATTAAAAGAGGAAAAATTCCTTTGCCACTTTAAGAAATGGTCATAGCTTCCTTTAAACAATCTATTTCATCCAGGCCTCTTGTGCTAAATTCAGTGTGCATCTTGGCACAGGTTCAGCAACCATGGTTGTTGTGCTTTGTTTTGAAGGTTAGTGCTCTGATAATGAGTATCTCTGTGCTCACTGCCTGCTTTTAACAGGATCACTGTGCTTCTTCACAGACGTTTTTAAGCACTTCTAAAAATTGCCGTATGGCTTCTCTAAAGCAAGCTTGTGTGCTTGTGGTATTCCACCACTTCAGTTGAGAGGTTGTGCGATCACATTTCAGCCTTTGTTAGTACCCTAGGCTGAAGGGCAAGTTGTCTCTTGCAGTTAAATATTGTAGGCTTTGGGTGGTTGACAGGCAGCATGCCCTTCGAAAGAAGCGTGGCGATTAGACCTATAGCAAAAATTAGCGTGCAAATAGTTCTCATACATCAGCAAGAACTGTGTTGGAGTATGGCTGTGTTGAGGTTTCCCCAAAGCTGCTATGATGTGGTATTTGCCACAGCGAAGTATCTCAGCTGAAAAATCTTTCTGTGCTGTCCTAGTAGAAAAAAAAGACAAGGCTGCACTTCTGCTGTGTTCTGTGATGACAAAGTGTCTTTCCTTGGATATCTCAATTTGTGACCTAAAGAACTCTTCCTATAAAGTTTAAGAGCAGCATAATGTGTTCTTTGTTGTAGCAGAAAAGTGTCGTTTGAACAGGAGTTCCTTTTTGTTCTGTTTAGTCATTGCATGTTTTTGTCTGTTGTAGGGAGGAGGGCTAAAAGCAGCTAAATCATCTAAAGGGAAAAAGAAGAAAGAAAGTCTGGAGGGAAAGGATGGACGGAGGAGGAAAAATGCTTCAGATTCTGGATGTGATACTGCAACAAAGAAACTAAAAGAGAGGGGTGAGGTGGATAGCAATGGTAGTGATGGAGGTGAGGCAAGCAGAGGTCCTTGGAAAGGAGGCTCCAGTAGTGAGCCAGGACTGGATCCAAGGGCCAAACAGTTGCCTTCGTTCATTCCTCAGATTAATCGCAATATTCGCTTTGCCACTTACACCAAAGAGAATGGCCGAACGCTAGTAGTCCAAGATGAACCAGTTGGTGGTGACACACAGTTGCCCTTCACTCCATTTCCTTCTGTGGCTGGACAGGGTTTAGTGGTTGGATCTGGATGTAAAGAGGCAGGAAAATCACTGGAACAGGTTGGGCAAGGCATGGTGACTTCTGCAACTGCAGTTTCTACAACTGCTTTGACGCCAACGACTGTGAGAATCTCAGATACTAGTCTGCAAGCTGTTACTGGACAGGAGAAGCTGAAACCAGGCCGATCGCAAGCCCAGGGAGAGGTGAGTAGCTCGTGATCCAGCATAGTCAAGACATACGCACTGGTTTGCAACAGATGTTCTGCGACATGTTCCTGTTACAAAGTGTGTCTGTGGACCTGAGAAAACTCCTTTTTCTCTGGTGAATACTTCTCCTCCCAAAGAAAACCTTTCTATTATCTGATCTAAGAAAGGACTCAAAAGAAAATTAAGGTATTTGTTGGAGGAATTGTAAGAAACAATTTTTTGTCACTCTTGTCTTTATTCAGCTTTAATCTGAAAAATGCACCCTTGGAGTCACTTTAAGTACTGCACTCAATATCATTAGTTTTGTTGTGTCCTGTGGAAGATAACCTACTTCTTGCTTTTGTGTAAATGAATTTTCACAAGAATCTGCACTGACCATTTAAGTTAAAAAAAAAAAAAAAAGCCTCAACTGTAGGAAAACAGTGAGGCTACAATTAGAGGACCCTTTGTAGATGCCCAGTTTGTCTGTTACAGCTATGATAGATACATAGAAGAAAAATGAGCCAGTTGCATCACACGTTTATCTAGGGCTGAAAACAAAAAATAATTAAAACATTTGCTATGAAAGCCTTTAGAATAAGTTTTAATAAAGAGCTCAGTCTTGAAGCAGCTGAAGACCTTTAAGTTGTATCTTTGTTTGCTAGGGGAAAGGTGGAAGATAGAAGGGAAGCTTTGTTAAGAATGAAATAGAAGAATTTAAGTAATCAAGTGAAAGCTTGTGAAAACAAAACCAACCCCCCCCCTTCAGTAAGTACAGGCAAAACTGAGAAACTTGTTAGTCTACTGTGTAAAAAGTGAAGAAAATGTGAGGTGCATCAGAAAGTTCAAGGTAATTGCTGGGAGCTTAAATGGATTGCATCCATCCCTGTCTTTTGTGTTAGCTAATGGAATGGGGGAAAGGCAAGATGTTTACCTTGGGATAAGGAGTCCTAGGTAAGGTTTAAAGGAGAAAGAATTGTGGAAGACAGGAGTGTTACAGAATTAAGTTGTTGCATGACAGTATGATGTACTCTCCCTTCCACACCCCACTTCCTGTATCGCCCCCAAAAAAAGAAGAACAGAAAGTTCAGAATTAGAAGCAATTATTAACTGAGGCATGAATGGTCAAAATTGTATCTATCAGTGATATTAAGGAAGAACTTTAATTGTACTTAAAATTTTTGGTACCACCTCTCATTCCCTCTGTCTCCTCAGCCCCAAATCACTTGTTTTATATCATTAATTATCTGCAGGGAGACCACCAGTCCATTTCAGACTGTACTTATTCTCCTTGAGGGAGGGAACCTGATGTGGATCAGTCAGTGTAGCAGATGGTTCACATGTGTTATTGGTTCAGGTTGTGCACTGTTTCACGATGTGGTTTGGTCCTTGAGATTACTTAATAACCTCTAGTTGCATTCATGTACGCTTCTTAAAACTGTTTGAACTCAGTTTGTGAAAATTACTTTTCATCTAAAAAGAAATATCTGAAATTCTAATATCAAGAAGAGCTGTTATGAGGGACATTAATATGTTATTAAAGTTATTAGAGGAACTAGCTAAACGTCAGTTTGCAGTGTAGTAGGTGTGCAGTGACACTAATGACCAGTAAGACGTGTTGCACGGAGGCTGTGGTTGTGTTTAACATGGCCTTGAAATGAAAACATTCCTCTTGGCAAGATTTAAAATAGAAACTTGAAGAAAAGGGCTGGAACCAATGGCTTAATCACAGAATGTAATCAGTTACATTAGGACTATGAGAATTGGAAAATCTAAATAAGTATAGATATAGAAAAGGGCGAGTGAGTATTCCTTATCGCATTTATGGATTTGATAGAAATCTGGAACTCAGAAAACTTTTCAGTGTTTGAAGATCATAAAAATTAAACCCTATGTGCTTAGCCTGTATTAAGCAGTAGCCTGGAACGCACCACTTGGTAGGCGTCTTTCTACCTGTCCGCAGCTGTGGCCAGGAACAGTTTGTTCCCTAACTTCTAGAGGGCTTGCTTTTTTTAACTCTGAAGACAAAGTTAATTATTTCAAGGGTGCTGGTTAAATAGCAGAAGTTGTCAGGATTATCGTAGGGGAGGATGAAAGAAGGAAGGTTACTGGAAAACACTTCTAGTTAAGGTTCCCTTCTTGGCGATTTGAATTAAAACAAACAACAGCTTAAATAAGTTGCTTTTCTGTTTAGTAGTACACCTTGCCTTGTGTCTCATTCTGTTTCTTGTGCGATGAGACATTAAGTGGTCATTTTTTCCATGTGTCTTTAGTTTCAGTGGCTTGTAGGCAGGAAGAATTAGTCTAGGAGAATATTTAAAAAAGTTAATTTATTGTAAATAATTCTGCTGAAAGTTTCTATTACAGTTGGACAATTAGAGTGTTAATTGTACAGTTAGATGAATCGAGGTATTGCTGAATCAAACAAGAGTTCTTTAATAGACTAATGCTTTTTAATTTTGTTTCAGAATTCCCGAAATTCACTATTGACAGCTTCTGGATTCGGAGTCTCTCTTCCAAGTGCTTCGCAGTCCTTGGTATTTGGAGGTGGAAGGAACCAATCGAATGGAGTGGTAACTCCAGAAAGCAAGCCTTCTGGATTTCCTTTTGGCTGTAGTACTGGGCAAGAGGCTCAGAAAGATTCTGATCTGTCCAAGAACTTGTTTTTTCAATGCATGTCCCAAAATCTACCTTCCAGTAACTACTTCACGGTCATTTCAGAGAGCTTGACTGAAGATGCCTCTAGTCGGGACTCATTCAAGCAGTGTACAGAGAGTGTGGGTGCTGGGATCTGTAAAAGTAAAACTCTTTCAGTGGACGCTAAGCCAGGAGCTCCGTCTGGCAGTTCTGTGGAACAGAAGCTGCCTGTGGAATCTATGCCTACCCTTACACCAGCCTTTTCACGAAGTCTGTTGAATAGTCGCCCCCCAGATAGTCATGAAAACCTGTTTTTGCAGCCCCCAAAGCTATCAAGAGAGGAACCCTCAAACCCCTTCCTCTCCTATGCCGAGAAAGCAGAACTTAGTCCTTTCAGTGGCTTTGCATCTTCATCTCAGACAGGAGTTTCTGCTCCCTCTACACCTATGGGTCATAAGGCCACTTCTGGCTGGCCAGAATCACTCACCTCTACAGACTCTTCTCTAGCTAAGAAGAAAACTTTGTTTATAACAACTGACTCCTCAAAGATGATCTCCTGTACCCCTGGTGCAGCAGTTGCTGCTGGTGTTCAGAGCCCTTCCACTGTAGGGAATGGCCGCTCCAGCTCACCAACCAGTAGCCTGACACAGCCTATCGAGATGCCCACGCTCTCCTCCAGCCCCACGGAAGAAAAACCAGCTGTTGGGCCTGGGCAGCAGGACAATCCTCTTCTGAAAACTTTTTCTAACGTGTTTGGCAGACATCCACCTGGCTTTTTCTCTTCACAGGCAGAGTTTCCACAGGAGAACAAAGCCCCTTTTGAAGCTGTGAAAAGGTTCTCTCTAGATGAGCGGAGCTTGACATCTAAACAGGACTCAGACTCCAGTACTAATAGTGACCTGTCAGATTTGAGTGACTCTGAAGACCAGTTGCAGGCCAAGGCTTGTATGAAGGGAATCCCAGACCACTTGATCGCAAAGCTGGGCCCCAATGCAGAGCGTAATGCTGAATTGCTACTGGGGAAGGGAAAAGGGAAGCAAGCTGCAAAAGGCCGGCCTCGTACAGCTCCCCTAAAAGGTGATAACTTGAATGCAGGGTGTCTTGGAAACAAGGAGGTGGGATACTGCAATAATTCCTGTGTGATGAACTATGTGAACTAACCATGGTTGTAAACCTCATTTGTGTTCAGTAAGCAGTCCACAGGATATTCACAAGGTTAAAGCTTAATGCTTCTTTAATATGAATTAATTTGTTCACTTGGAGAAGTGCTTAAGCATATATTTTGCCAGGACAAAACTGTGGCAAGCTGAAGATTTGAACAATCTTGTTGGTTCTGCATGGGTCTGACCATAGAGATTTCTGAAAACCTGTTTGTTTGGGCTGGTGTCCTTTTGCTGCTACGATTAATTAATGGATTTTTACTTCTTTCCCTCACCCAGTTGGTCAGTCTGTGCTAAAAGATATGAGTAAGGTGAGGAAGCTGAAGCAGTCAGGTGAGCCTTTTCTCCAGGATGGCTCCTGCATCAATGTAGCTCCGCATCTGCACAAGTGTCGGGAGTGCCGTCTGGAGCGGTACCGCAAATTTAAGGAACAAGAGCAGGATGACTCAACTGTGGCATGTCGCTTCTTCCATTTCCGGAGGTACTCAAACTCCTCCTTCCTTCATATGTAATCTCGCAGAGCTTGGACCCTGTCCAAGCATGAAGTAACTATGGTTTCTTATTTAATATGTTTGGTACTACAATGAGGATTGAGTGTTTGTTGCGTTTCCCTATGTTATGTAATTGGAATACCTTCACTGGAGAGGGAAGAGCTGGTGGAAGATGCAGCTGTATAGTGCTAAGTGAACCTTCAAGTCCAGCCTCAGGAGATTGAATTTGCTTTATTGGGTAGAATTTTACTATTGCTTAGCAGTTTATATGTAATAACTGTTCTCTCTCCTTTTTTGAGAAGGAGTTCAGCAGAGAGAGAGAATTTTAATTTGGTCAGCAAGTAACTGGACCTTGCCAGCATAAGGCTAATGTTTGGGTTGTGTTGAGTACAGAACTGATTTTTAGAAGCAGAACAGTGCCTGTGCTTTCTCTGTGTTGTGCACGTGTCTTAAGGTTCTTTGGCCTGTCATGCTTCTCTTCATCTTTAACTGCCTGTTCCAGCAACTGCTGTGCATCCTTCTCCAAAAATATAGTTGTTCACTCTCTGTCAGGTAAAGGATGAAATTAATTTTTAGTTTGTCCCATCCATCTAGCAAGGATTATAACTACTTCTCTTCCTGACTGAACTTGTTAAAAACTAATCTAGCATTGAAATTGAAGACAAGATTGGTCTTGCTTGAAAATGAAGTTGCCTTTAATATTGGCAGGAGACGTTCTGGGATCTGTAACTTATGTTATACCTCATACCATACAAAGACTAGGAGGGTCGTCAGCTGCTGTGACTCATCTCTGTGGAGACCAGTGGCAAGAGTAGCAAGTATGATAAGGATTTTGTATTTTTGAGTTAAAATAGACAGCGAGAACCATGCGCGATTTTACAAGCGACATCATGTAGCAGTCCAAATAAATTGAATTTTATAATCTTTCTATTAATAGTATAGAGAAATGTAACTTGTGAAGCTGTAGAAATTTTCTCCATGTAGAATTTCCCACCAACGTTTACTCGGAAACCTGGGGATTTGTTCCAGTGGGTGTTGTGGCCATTGCCTTCATGTACCTTATTCTCTGTGTTACTTGGGTTTGCATAATAATTGTATTGTCTGTAAAGTACAGCCCTTTATGTCAAGCTTTTTTTTCCCTTTCAAAGTTTCTTATGTCATAGACGGCATTATAAGTTAATTAAAGGTGGTTGAGAAGCTTCTTAATTACTCCGTCCTATTTTCTACAGGCTGGTATTTACCCGGAAAGGTATTCTACGAGTAGAGGGCTTTTTGAACCCGCAGCAGAGTGACCCTGATGCCATGAGCCTATGGATTCCTTCCTCCTCCCCTGCAGAGGGCATCGACCTGGAAACTTCCAAATACATTCTGGCTAATGTTGGTGACCAGTTCTGCCAGCTTGTTATGTCAGAAAAGGAGGCAATGATGATGGTGGAGCCACATCGTAAGCTGGGCTTTTAACATGTTTTTTGTCCATCTTCTGTGTGTAATGTGTATACCATACAGTAGAATAGAGTTGAAAGCATACTATAATTCCTTGTTGAAATGCTGCTCCTTTTCTTCTAAAGAGAAAGCTGTATTCAATTCTCTGGGGTGTTTCTAATTGTAGGACAGGTGTTTGAAATTTGGGGTTTTTTTTGATCAATGCAACTTTACCTTCAGGGAAGCTAACCTTAACTTTCGCAGGTATCATTGTTTTTTAAGAAACACATGCAGAAATTCCAGTACCTGAAGGGGACCTACAAGAAAGCTGGGGAAGGACTTCTTACAAAAGCATGTAATGATAGGTCTAGGGGGAGTGGTTTGAATTGGAGAGGGGCAGATTTAGACTAGACAAAAGGAGGAATTTCTTCACAGTGAGGGTGGTGAGGCACTGGAACAGATTGCCAGGGGAAGTTGTGTATGCCCTGTCCCTGTAAATGTTCAAGGCCAGGTTGGATGGGGCCTTGGGCAGTCTGATCTAGTGAGAGGTGTCCCTGCCCGTGGCAGGGGGCTTGGAATTCGATGGCCTTTAAGATCCTCTCCAACCCAAACCGTTCTGTGATTCTATGAAATCTGCTGACCCATACTCCTAAGAAAGTAGAAATAAGTCCAAAACACTTATTGCACTGACCAGTTATGCTTTAATGAGCTGCTTTTTGTACATGCTGTTATACTCCAGGAACATCACTCTAAAGCTCAGGAGTTTCTAGGGAGGGAATAGCACCTCTATTCAGCCTGCAAGAGCTCAACCGAGCAGCTGGCTGACAACATTGCTACTACAAGGGAAAGGGATTTAGAAAGCATTTCCTAAAGGTGACCAGTTCAACCTATCACGTGGATGGCTCTTACTGTCTGATTTTTGCCTTCAGCTTCAGCAAATGTGTTGGTTTAGAATCCAAAGAGTTGACAGGCATCCCGTTAGTAAACTAAATACACATTCTTTATAGTTTTATAAGTTCACATTGATTGTTCATAAAACTAGCAGAAGTTTTATAATTTTGCTGTAATTTGTGTAAGCTTTCCTTGAAATTCAGTTCCTATGGAACACTCCATTTCCTTATAGTGTGTGCTTTTTGGGACTTGTCCTTACCTGCTCTTAGGAGTGGGGATGTTAATAGTGTCACAAAACTAGCAACTCAAAGAATGTGCTTCTGGATACAAAAAGTATGTGTTTCTATACTCTGCCCTCAAGTCGCATCTCTGTGAATTGTTTCTATATCAACATTGCTGTGATAGTCTCAGACTAGGTGGGAGAAATGCCAAATGTCAAAGCAATGATTCCTAATGTTCCTTCTCTTTATAGAGAAAGTGGCATGGAAGCGAGCAGTGCGTGGTGTAAGGGAAATGTGTGATGTATGTGAGACAACACTCTTCAATATTCATTGGGTTTGTCGTAAGTGTGGTTTTGGGGTCTGTCTGGACTGTTACCGGCTGAGGAAGAATCGTCCACGTAGCGGTGAGTACTGCATTTTTCCTCCGCTGTAATCTTTAAACTGACTGGCTCTCACTGGGGATAGTTTCTGGGAGGTTGCTGCAGGTTTTGTGGGAGAGTTCTGTAGGAACTTAAAATTCTGAAGACTTCTTAATTTCTAAGGCTGCATTTCAAACTATTAATATGGTACTTGTTAGCTTTGTAAGCAGATATGTGGACAGGAAAGCTTGGTTTCCTCTTTCTGGAACTAATCTGCAGGTACTTTTTGTTGAAAAAGCTTGGAGGATGGTGACAAGAAAAGATAGAATTACTCTAACTTAGAAATGCATAATGAGGACAAGAGGAAGACGAAGGCTTGAAAACAGGATTTTTAGGTGATTAAAAATAACAGGCTACTAAAGATGGAGGGGAAATGACTGGTAGTTTTATAATCTGCAAAGGCAAAGAAGTTGCTGTAGAACCTGTCCTAATGATCTCTATTTGTAGTTCATTTCTGCAATCGCCATGTTAATCTCCTGCACTGTAAAGAATCTGAAGAAATATTCTGTATTGTAAAGTTTTAATAACTTTTTTTGTGTCTTTATTCCAGAGACAGAGGAGATTGGTGATGAGGAAGTGTTCTCATGGCTGAAGTGTGCAAAGGGTCAGTCTCATGAACCAGAGAATCTTATGCCAACACAGATCATTCCTGGCACAGGTAATGCTTGAAAACTGAAAGGAAAAATGCCCTTTTTTTCCCCTCAATTTTGAGCAGCCAAGTGGAAAAAGTACTAAGGTGGTTGGTGCTCTAGCTGTTACCTTTTGTAGTGACTTCTGCTTGCTACCGTGGAAGAGTTGAAGGGGAGGTAACCCAAGTGAGATCAAGCTGCGGGTTTGAAGCAAACACTCTTTGAGAGGTGGGACGAGAGAGTGCCATTGAAAACTGAGGAAAAAAGTAATTAAGTACCTCAGCTTCCTCCATGGCAGCTGTCATCTGCTCTGTGTCTAATTTTGGGGAAGGGGGATGTGTGTGTATGGTGTCTTTAATTGTCCTTTTCTGGCTAGCATACCTGTCAAATCCCTTTATATTCTCTGCAGCCCTTGCCAAATTCAGTTTCAGCTGCGCCTTGCCTTTTCTGACTCCATCCTTACACATCCAGGCAGTGTCCTTGTACTCTTCCCAGGTTGGTGTCCCTGGTTCCACGGCCTGTACATTTCCTTCTTACATTTTAGTTTGACCAGGAGATCCTCACTGTCCCATGCCTTTCTGCCTTCCTTGCCTGATTTTGTACATGTGGGAATTCAGATGTCTTGCACTCCAAGAAAAATGTTCTTAAAGAGCAAAGTTCTTTTCAGCTCCTTTGTCCCTGAGGGCAGTTTCGCAGGGTGTTCCATACACTAATGCCTTAAGCAACTGAAAGTTTGCTCACGTAAACTTCATCATCCTGACTTTACTCTTCACCTGACCTATATTCCTTGAGATTGTGGATTCCCCCGGAGCCTGATTGTTGCAGCATAGGTTGCCACATCCTTGGCATCTGTAATTAGTTCTTCCATGCTGGTGTGAACAACAGATCCACTAATGTTTCTCCTCTGGTCAGTCTGTTTCCTAAATTAAGAAATTATTCTCAATGCACTCCAAAAGTCTTCTTGACTGCTTACAGCTTGCTGTGCTGCCTCTTCAACAGGTGTCAAGGTGAGTGAATTTCCCCACCAGAGTCAGAGCTTGAGAGCATGATGCTTCCTGTAGTTAAGTAAGGGCAGTTTGTCAGCAGGTTCTCCTTGGTTGGGTGGTGTGCAGTAAACACCCACAGTGTCTCAAACTGTTCATCACTGTTTTTCAAAGACAGTTCTGCGAAGTCAATCCATTCTTTTGTTACACCTGCAGTGCTCCAGATGTGTGACTCATCCCATCCTATTTCAATGATAGCAACTAGATCTTAGCTTTCTAGTTGCACAGTGACTTCAAGTTCCTCCCACTTGTTACTCATGCTACATGCACTGGTGTGTAGGGGTGCTTCAACCATGCTGTCAGCCTCGTCTCTTCTTGAGGGGAACATACTCAAATTCATTTGGGGCATTTCATAGGTGTTTCCCTGTAGGTTCCTAAACATAAGCAGTCCCTGGCTCGTTTATATTGCCCAACTATCCATCGCCTTCCCTCACTAAGTCTGTTTTAAAGTTTTCCGTGCATCTGGCCAACTTGGTAGCAATGACTCTCTTGCCCTACTTGGGCAGGTGAATCCCATCAGCTCCCACGAGACTCAGTTTCTCAGATAGATTTCTGATAATGGAAGCCAGAATCTTCAGTAGGGCCATCAGCACACATTCGTTTTTGTCAGCTCTTTTCTCTTACTGGGAGGATGTAGAACACTCCCTGCGGCCTGAATCTTTTTAACATTGCTCCCAGGGGTGTATAGTCTCTTTTGATGGTTTGAAGTTACCTCATTAGAGTAGCATGACACCCTATATGGAATATTAGGAGCAGGTAGCAATGCATAGGATTGCTAGGCTTACCAGCTTGGCAATTAAGCTAAAAAAACTCCATCCCTCTGAATATACATGATAGCTATGGCCTTGCTTTTAGATTTCTTTACATGTGATTTTAACTCTTATTTCCAGCCCTTTACAATATTGGAGATATGGTCCATGCAGCTCGAGGCAAATGGGGTATTAAAGCCAATTGTCCATGTATTAGCCGGCAGAACAAATCTGTGTTGAGACCAGCTGTAACTAATGGAATATCACAGGTATGTAAATTGAGGCCGAAACTACTTGTGTGACATGACATTTTTGAGATCTGTTAAAAGATGAGATATTTTATAAACAGATCTGTTTTGAAACAAAAACTTTATTTTCTCTATATGTGTTCCAAGTCTTCTGGGATGTTTTTCAGGTATGTGTGCTGCAGCTGTTATTTACCGAGTGGATATTTGGGCTAATACTCTTGCGTAGGAGTTGGGTAGGAAGCTGTTCATACTGATGCTTTATCTTAAAACAAACTGCTGTGAACAGCTTGTAGCATGTGCATTTGTTTTGTTGTGGTTCCTGAATATTTTGTTGAATCTAAAGCAGTTCTGTTAGTGTTCACACAAAAAGTCCTGAAAAAAGAAACCAGAAACAACAAAAAACCGCAAACAAACAAATACAAAGACATCGGAAAACCTGGCCTTGTCTTACAAGATGACTAAAAGATGACATGGTAAGAATTCACAACACAATGCAAGATCTGCTGCGCACAGAGAAGCGGCTCATGCACTCTGCAGCTGCATAAGCATAGAGGTCTTCTGCTGTGCGCTTAAAGCAAACAAACAGAAACAACAAGCAAACCCAAAAGCACTGAATGACTAGAAAGTCTATTAAGTTGAACTTTTCCCTTTACCTAACAATTAGCAGTTTATTATATTTTTGGTTTAGCTTCCAAGTGTAAATCCTAGTGCATCAGTCTCTGGAAATGAGAGCAACTTTTCCACTGGAGGAGGGACAGCAGGAGTGGGGCAACTTGAAGCGGACGCTGTTCCAAAATCTGAAGCAACTGATAGTAGGATAGAAGAATCTGCAAAACCAGAGACGTTATCGACCAATAACATTGGTGAAATAAAGTCTAACAGACCGCTTTGTCCAGAAACAGCTCCATCATCGGCATTACACTGGCTTGCAGATTTAGCAACACAGAAAGCAAAAGAAGAAACAAAAGGTGAGCAGAACACATGCCCTCTGGGGTTAGAATTAAAAGATAATGCTAAAGATAAACATACTGCTTGGTCGCTATTCGTTGTGAGGGTGACATGCCTACTTCTAAGTAAAGTTTTTCTTGCGTTGCCTCTTAGAACCATTGTTCTTTTCAGGCTTAGGAATACATAAAGCTGGAAAGATGATTGAGCTGAAGATGAAAAATACTGTCTTGTCAATCTCAGTTTATTTCAGTGCCAGTTCTTGTATTAATTTTCTAAATAATAAGCAACTGGTGTCCTGGCATAAAGTGATAGTAATCATAGTCATTAACTTCATAGGATGTTTTGTCACTTTATAACTATGAAGTAAATAAAACTGTTTTGTGTGCTACGGCGTGAGTGCATTTCCAAAGAACTGGGAAAGCAGTCCACTAATAGGGTTGGATGAAGTCTTAGGTCTCCTTTAATACTGAGCAGTTTGATTGTGGTGCTCAATATGAAATAACTGTTTACAGAATAGACCTCGCAGTTGCCAGAGTTGGCATGACTGACTCAGGTTTTATTCCTGTCCATATGTCTAGCAGGAACTACTTTATTTGTTCATGTGAAACGTTCATGACTGACTAGTTTTGCAGGCCTTTGCTGCTGTAATATTTTGGCTACAGTTAAAGTAGGAAATATTTCATATTGAAACATTCATTCAGAAAGCCAAGGAAATGTGTTTTAATTGAGCCTATTACAAAATTGTAGTTTCTTGTGCGTGAGAGACTTTCAGTTCAGATGTGCTGTGCTATTCAAAACCATAATGAACAGCATACTAAGTGTAAAAGCTGTCTGAAGTTCGTGATGTCTTTGATTCTCTTTGAGGTGCCTCATTCACTTTTGCAGTGATAATTTACCTTCATCACAGGTTTCTGTCAATATCGTATTTAATTCAAGAGCAAATAAATGTAGAGAACTTTGGGATCATTTGAATTTTGTGAGTTTTCTTTTTTTATTTTTTTTCTCTTTTTTTTCTAATGTTGATATTTATCTTGCAGAGTCAGGATCACTGAGATCAGTGCTTAATAAGGAATCCCATTCACCCTTTGGATTGGATTCCTTCAACTCCAGTACAAAGGTTTCCCCACTAACTCCAAAGCTGTTTAACAGCCTCTTGTTGGGCCCAGTGACATCTAGTAACAAAGCTGAAGGCTCTAGCCTCAGAGATCTTCTGCACACAGGACCAGGAAAGCTTCCTCAGGTCCCACTGGACACAGGAGTCCCCTTTCCTCCGGTCTTCTCTGCAGCTTCCACGGTAAATGATTTTTATTCCTTCAGTAATATCTATTTTAGGGAAGAATTTCATTATTATCTGTAATTTTCATCTAAATGTTCTTATAGCGTCTTATTTTTAAATCTTAAAACAAGTGTAATATCTCACCAAAGTTTAACATCCCACAAAGTTTTAGAGACTTTTGATGCTAAAGTTTAGTTTGTGGTCTGGCTTACTACTGTTGTAGAGAAACTGTTCCTTGCAAGAGACCAAGAAAGTATATAAATCTTTAAATATATACACATGTGTGTGTATAAAAAATAAATATAATCTTTAAATTGTTTAATTCATAATTGGCACCCCTATAAAAGCTCACATTTTTATAAATACTGCAAGAGCAGTACCAAAGAAAAGGACAACAACCTATGAGCGAACCAGTTCCTTAAAAAAAATTACATATACTTGAAAGGCATTTGAGATAGAAAATGAATTTAAGGGTTTAAGGTGTAGTTACTGTTTCTGGATAGTGATTCTGGGTAAGGATAGTTTGTTTCTCTTTCATCCCTTTTAGAGGAAATAACCTTAAAAAAACTTGAACAAACCAATTACATTTGGAATGGTTAAAAGCGTTCAGTTTAAGAGAAGGATGGATTCTGTGGGGTTTATCAAGGCTTAGCTCTTCTTGGAGAATACTTTCTCCAGCAGCATACACAGGTGGAATGAGGGAGATGACAAAGTTGCTCATCTAATGGCAGATTTTTTTTTTCTTCCATGTCAGTCTGCAGTATTTTTCTAGGTAGCTTGTAGCAGATTATTTTAAGTTTTTCTGTTATAAAACAGGAACACGACTGTTTCTGTTTGTTCTGGATACTGAAACTGATCTGATTTGTTTACTGTTGCATGTTTTTTTGGTAGCAAGATATCCATCACTACAATCATGAGAACAGATACGCATTAATATATTTGCTGCTGCACGACTAAACTTACCTCTGAATTTGTGTCTTTTAGGGAGCCAAAGGTAAAGCCAGCCTGCCTAACTTCTTAGACCATATCATTGCTTCTGTGGTGGAAAACAAGAAGACATCTGATACTGCAAAACGAGCTAGTAATATAACTGACACACAGAGAGAGGTGAAGGAAATGGTAATGGGTTTAAATGTGCTGGATCCACACACTTCCCACTCTTGGCTGTGTGATGGTAGACTCCTTTGCCTTCATGATCCTAGCAACAAAAACAACTGGAAGATCTTCAGGGAGTGCTGGAAACAAGGCCAGGTGGGTGATAACAAATAGCCAATCTTTACTGCTTATAAGTATACTTAAATTTTAACCTGTATTTTGGTTATTGACAAGTCTGTTCAACCATTGGCCTGTTGCTCCTAATAGTATGAATGGAAGTAGTGGATAGTATGAATGAAGATTTCGGCTATAACATTATAAACGGGGAGCGCTTTGGCCCTGTCTGCTCCATGCTGTACTGACTCAAGCCTATGTGCCCTTGCACACCGAGGTTTTCTCAGCTTACCAATATAAGGGCGTTTGCTGTGACAGTCTTTTTAGTTGTGATGTGGCTTGTGCTCAGCATGCTCTACTACAGCCTGACAGTGAATTGGCTGTCATTTCCTGCATACATCTTAGCATATACCTCATACTTGATGCTTTTAACCTCAGGGAAAGCTCCATTCCTTCCAGCCACAGCACATACAGGAGTAAAAGTGCTGCATGCAGTAATCTTTGCTGAATTTCTGCTAAAAAGTTAGGGTGTCCTTGATGCAGCATCTCATCCTGAGCCTACAGCCTGTGTGACCCCAAGTGTTGTTCTGAACTCAGCATCTCTTGTGTTGAACACCCTCCTGGATGGTCTGTGGGATCATCAGTTGGTGAGGCCTTCAATCCAGAGACAAGACCTTAGGCCTTCTGCCAGCATAGCCACTTTTTCAGTTCTCGGTCTGTATCACTACATCTTAGGCTTTTCCAGAGGGTCATAAAGATTGACCTAGACAGACGAGCTGAATCTTAAAAAATGGATGAGTAGGTGCTGCAGAGGAAGTGTGCCCATAGCTCTTACAGAATATGATGTCCACTTGGTTCTGCAGCTACGTCTGACTCCATTAACTTCACTGACGACTCAGAATCGAGACCATTGGAGCTAGACAGTCAGAGCCCTCATCATGTTTTCTGGAGAAGTCTTTGTTGTCAGCTATTCTGTTGTTATTGTGCTGGTGCTCTTGGCACTCACATTCCATACTTACTTGTGGTTGCTTACAAGACCTGTTGACCACTGAGCTGTGGCAGAGGAACAGATCAGGCTGCATGTTCCTCTTCTGGCATTCAGGGCCCATCCCTGATGGGCGTAAAGTACTTTTCAGTTACTTTTAGTGTGTCCTGTGGGACTGCACATTCTCGTGATCCCCTCAGCACAAGCATAACTAGCACGTAACCATGGGAACTACAGAGAGGATTGTGGCGCCGCCAACCAGAGTTACCACTTCCTGATTCTAACTCCCCTAGCCAGCTCCTAACAGGTGGTAGAGGCTGCTGTGCAGCATACCCTCACTTGTCTGACAAGACCCTTAATTTGTTGCTAATATTGTTTTTTTGGGGTTTTCTTTTAACCTGTTGCAGCTTTCTGATTCATAAAGGATTTCAGATCATTCTTTTTGCAGTGTTGTGGTCAGTCATCTGCCTGACTTGGTAAAGAGCTTTGTATCTAGTCAATATGCTCTGACAATTTTCTCACCCTTCTCTGTGAGCAAATAATACTGTCTCTCCTAGGAGGATCCTAAATATTTTAGCAGGTACTTATGAAAGCTGTGCTTGTCAGTGTCTCTGCAGACGAGACTGGCTAATTACTAGGTGCAAGATGCTGTACTTGGCCCTGGGGTTCTTGACTGTTAATGAATCCTGAAAGATTTCTTATGGTGTGCAGAGATGTTATTGCTGGTCTTCTCTCAGTTGCAAAGCTTGGAATGCACATCACCTTCCAAGTTGGTGGACTCTGAGGCTCTGGCCACAACTGTCATGATCGTGTACTATTTGTGACCCTCTGTTTTAGGCTTTGCCTCAAGATGTGCTTTTGGTGCTTTTGGATGGCTTTGTTATACAGAGGACTCCTCATGTACCAACAGACTAGGCAAGCCCCTTGCTCATTCAAGGATTCTCCAATGGTATTGCACTCACTTGAGCTTCCCGCTGGAGTGCGGAAAGCAATCTAACTGAAGCACTCTCATTCCTACACCAGAGAGAGCAGGTGACCCAGGCAGGCATCACTGTCTTGCGAAGGTAGTCTAAACAGAATTTCTTCAAGCAGAGATTCTTTCAAACAACTCTGCTCTGACACAGCTCTCCCTTGGCCAACGTCCTTCTGTACATCTCGGTGCACCTCTAAAAACAAAGTCAAAGAACGTTAACTCTATCACTGTCTCCCAAGTTGTCTCCCCTTTCCCATTTTGGGGACTGGAAAAGTTAGTTGGAAAAAAATGTCTAAGTTACCCTCACCATCACAACAGATGCACACTGGACACTAGATCTGAGCCACATGGAGTTCTTATCCTCCTGAATATGGTTGTTGCTCATCTGAGGATACTGTCAAGATTCTCATTCTATAGCAATCTCTTATTTTTTGTGCTAGACTTTCTTTTTTTTGAGATACTGAAGATTTGGGGTGGTTTTTATTTGTTTTCTCCTTGTAGTCTGAAAGCAGATCTGACAGGAAATGTCTACCTAGTCTGCTGTCTTTTTATCTTGCAATCCCGGCTGTGTTCTTCCATGATAAATTGTCTGCTTTAATAGCACTGGCTGAAATGCCATCCTCGGAGGTTGTGATCACTAGCACAAAGTACAGCAGGAGGCCAGTTGCTAGCGGTGTCCCCTAGGGGATCAGTTTTGCATTGAGAACTATTTAATGTCTTAATTAGTAACCTGGATGCGACAGAGTTCATACACCTTTTGCGAGTTTACAGACAATTAAAAAGCTGAGAGGAGTGGCTGATACGCCAAGTAGTCTGTGCTGCTACTCAGGGGGAGACCTGCACGGACTGAAGAGTTGGATTGAGAGGAGCCTCATGATGTTCAGCAAGGGAAAGTGTGAATTCCTGCACCTCAGAAGGAATAACACACTGCAGCAGTACATGCTGGAGGCCAATCACCTGGAAAGTAGCTCTGCAGGGGACCTTGGAGTCCCAGTGGAAAAGGCAGTGACTTCAAGCCAGGAATGCATTCTCACGACAAAGAAGGCAGGCAGTGGTGTCTTGGGCAGGATGTCTTGTCCTAATGCAGGATGAGCTTTGTCAGCAGGTCAAGGGAAGTGATCCGTTCCCTCTACTTGTCACTGGCAGAGGCCATGCTTGGGTAACAGTGTCCAGTTCTGGGCCCTCAGTACAAGATAGACTTGTGCTTACTGGAGCAAGCCCAGCAAAGGGCCACAAAGATGATTATGGACTGGACCATCTTTCATGTGAACAGAGGCTGAGAGAGTTAGGACTATTCAGCCTGGAGAGGAGGAGGCTCGGGAGAGCATAGGAAGGAAATGTGATTAATGTGTATAAATACCTGATGAGAGGAGGAGGGAGCCAGGCTCTTCTCCACAGTAGCTGTTGGTGGGACAAGAAGCAACAGGCACAAAAACCAAGCAAGTTTCACCTCAACACAAGAAAACACTTTTTTTACTGTGAGTATGGTCCCTTCCAGCTTAAACGTTTCTGTGATTCTGGGTTTTCCGTGAGGTTTTTTTTTCCCTGCAGTTAACAGGAGTAAAGTAACCCCTTCTTGTTTTCTTACTAAACCTCACTCTTCTGAAACTGAGGTTTCATTGCTGCCTTCTGGAATTTAAGGGTCATATTGCACTATATTTGAAAACCAAGGACATTTCTGTTATCACCAGGTTTTTTCCTGCATTTCCAAATGAATAGTTGTCCTCGCTTAGAAGCTGAAATGGATACTAGTCCTATTAGAGGCCATCGGATAGTCCAGGTGGAACAGTGGCTCATTGCTGGAGTGTTTCTAAGCAATTCAGCATTGGAGTTGCTGGTCTGTAACTCTGTAGGTACCTTTGAATAGCGTGCTTATACCTGGAACATCAAGGGGCATCTGTGCTCCTCAGGTTCCTCAGCAATTCATGTGAATAAACCCAAGATCCACCTTCAGATCATTGTTAATGTACAGGGCACAGCTTGGAATTGATTCAGACTTGCACAGACATGAGCTATCATTTGAATGTTAATAAACCTAGAGTTATTCAGGTGGATGGTTCCTGTGTAAGTTCGCTTCACCTGGGCAGCCTAATGTAGTGGGACGTGTCCCAGCCCATCACAGGGGATGTGGAACTAGATGATCTTTAACCCAAACTATTCTATGATTCCACAATTCAGTGATTCATACCCTCTTCCTTTTTTCTCAAGTCTTGTAACTAGAGATTGCAAGGTGAGAGGAACCGACAAGGTCTTGGCCAGTGTTGGAGGATTGCCTGGTGTACCTTTTCCTTGTATTGTTAGTTTAGCAAATGCCTTGAGCATTTATGGGGAGAAGCTACTCAAATCTTGGTGCGGAGTGTGTTAGCCTAAACATCCTAAAACGCCTTTTGTAAGTGAACAGCCACTTTTCTACTGCTTGGTTTTATACTGGGGAGCTAACGATGATCCATGATTATATATAAAGAATGAGTGAGATAGTTAAAGAAGTCATATCAGAATATGAAAATTTCCAATGAGAAGGCTCTACTACAAACGCTGTTTCTAGTGGTAGTTGCGTTTTGTGCTTAAAAAAAAAAGAGAGGTGATGGGACTCAGCACCCACTTTGATTCCACAGGTGGATTGACCTTGGCTGCCTGCCAGACCCATACCCAGCCATGCTCTCTCCCCCTTCTCAACAGGACAGGGCGAGAAAAGGTGGAAAAGTTTGTGGGTCAAAGTAGTGACAGAGATCGCTTAGCAAATGCTGTAAGGGGCAAAACAGATTCAACTTGTGAAAAAGTAATTTATTTTCAATTACAAATAGAGTGGAATAATGGGGAACAAAGACAAAGCTAAAAATGCCTTAACCTCTCCACACCTCCTTCTCCCTAAAGGCTTAACTTTTTTCCTTCCTCCCTGAGTCTTCTACCTCCTCACCTCCTGAAGCAGCACAGGGTGGTGGGGAATAACAAGGGTTGTTGTCAATTCGTAACAATCTCTGCTGCTCCTTCCTCTTCATATTTTTCCGTGCTCCACTGTGGCGTCCTTCACACAGGATACCATCCTTCCTGAACTGCACCAGCACGAGTCCCCAGCAGACAACAGTTTCTCCAAGAGAACTTGCTCCTGCTGGAGAGCCTGCTCTCCAAGGGCCATGGCTTCTGCCAGGAGCCTGCTCCAGCATGGCTGTCCGTGGGCTGCAGTGTGGATATCTGCTCACTGTGATCCTCCACAGGCTGCAGGGGAGCAACCTGCTCCCGCCATGGTCTCTTCCACCAGCTGCAGGGGAATCTCTGGAGCATCTTCTTCCCCTCCTTCACTGACCTCGGTGTCTGCAGAACTGTTTCTCTCTCTTCCTTCTCCCTGTCCTCCCTTCCCCCAACTTGTCAGCGGCAGAAGAACACATTTTACCCTTTCTTATTATCACAGAGGCACCACCAGCATCTTTTATGGGCTCAGCGTTGGGCAGTGATGTGTCTTTTGGAGCCAGGTGGCCTGTGTCCAGGGCAGCTCTCAGCCTTCTCTCACATAGCCCATGGCTGCTGCGCACCCCTCACTGTATAGACCTAATATACTTGCCTTAGTAAGTCTAATACCATACCATTTCTAAGGCAACTGCACGTCCCTGGAACTGAAGTTTGCCTTGATTCTGGTTATTTGTTTGATGCACAAAAACCAGACACAGATGAAAATAGCACTGTGGTGTCTGTTGTGTGATGGTAGCCAGGAGTCTCAGCTTTTAAGGAAGTTTGGCTGCATGTGTAAGAAATTTGGTTACGGTGGAGTAAGCATTCATCTTTGTATTCTCAGCCCGTGCTGGTATCTGGTGTCCATAAGAAGTTGAAGTCAGAGCTTTGGAAACCAGAAGCTTTCAGCCTGGAATTTGGAGATCAAGATGTAGATTTGGTGAACTGCAGGAACTGTGCCATAATTTCAGACGTGAAAGTGCGTGACTTCTGGGATGGCTTTGAGATAATATCTAGTAAGTAATATATATGGCTGACTAGTTTAATTGAGCAGTCTTTCTTGCTACCTTCAACTTCTCCTTTTCTACCTATTTTCTCAAAAAAAAAAAAAAAAAAATAGCCACCAGCCTCACCCGAAGAAGCCATTGCTCCTTAGATGTACCACACCCTAGAAAATACATTATTGATGAAGATTAGGGCAGGGCCACCCAAGGAAACTTCATCTGTACTACAACCTGTTGATGTGTGTTACTTTCATGTGTCAAAAGATGTTCTGTTTCATGGGAAACTACCTTTTATTGAACTTTCCTCAGTGAAATTAATCATTCGTTAGCCTTACTGAAACAGTAAGTGATTTGACCACACTTACTCTTTCCAGCCTCAATGTTTAGTGTAAAAGTGAAGGGAACCTGCAGAACTAAACCAGGCTGAGGCTTTTGATCCTAAAACTCGGTGGAAAATTTGGTGGAATATATGAACTAATTAAACTTGACATTGCAAATTATTTTTATAGTTGATCATCTGCAAGTATGAATATGTGTTTATGTGTATTATGAGTAGCAGTGCTGTATGCATACCTCACATGATCGCACATAGCTTAGTGCTTGAGTTTTATTTTGAGAAAATCTGCCAAGTGTGGAAGCTACACAGTTAAAATACCTGGAGATAAAGCTGGTCAGGTTAAAGAGCTTCTGCAAATCAAGGTGCTCTTTTGTTAGGTTGTACATACCTCGATCAGAGGGGTCTTATATGTAGAGATGTTAGAGTTGTAATGGTTCATTGCAATGTTGCTGATTTTAGTGTGGTGTGTAAAAAGACTTCTGTATTGCTGTGTGCATATAGCAGAAATGGTGAAGGACTGGATGACTTGACGGAATATTTGTTCTGCAGTGAACAAAGTGATAGATTTGTAGGCCAGGAATATTCTCTTCCCTAGTCATCTTCCAGAGTTCCAAACTTTTGACCTTTTTTTTTTTTTTTTTTTTTCTGGTTCTAAGTACAGAGCCTTGTGTTTTGTTCAACTTTGTACCATATCTGCTATTACTCAGAAATAAATGACCCAGAAGGCTAAAACAGTGTGGTCTTTCTGTGTCTTAACAGTGACTAACAGTAACTCTGAACTTTTGTGCTAGGGTGATTTATGAAATTAGTAAATTTGTATGGGTCAAGTTATCTTTGAGAAATGTTATTTGCAGTTGTCTTCAGACAGATATGCTCCTTTCAGCAAAATCAGCTGCTACCTTTCTTTTAGAGAATGCCGTTACCATGCCTTACATCACTAACATTTTCTCATGTAGGTTGGGAAACCTGATCATTTTTCTAGTTTCTTTTAAATACGTTTTATTTAATGTTTTTTCAGTCATGTGCAATCTCAAAATTAGAAGAGTATTATTCGCTACTATTGCAGAGGTGTCACACGCTAACTCATATGGAAACTATTTGCAAATTATATGACAACTTTGACTTCTTTGCATTACACAAATTTTAGATTACTCAAATATATGGCTGGTTCTCTTCCCTCCTCCCCCCCCGCCACATTAAGTTATTGAAGAGATGTGGAAAAGGCACTGAATTTGGAGGTGGTATTTAATCCCTTAATTATTCTATGTGATACTTTATTTTAGTTAATTTTAAACTTATACTGTTTACTTTTGGGACGTCTAACTTTCTGGTTTGATCCTTCTTAGCCCTGCTTTTCTTTGCCAATTAGATATTTTCTGCATTTTGTCCAGTTTTGTGTAATCTGTCAGATCCATATGTTTTCTCCCAGATAGCTCTTCCACTGTTCTTTCTGACTAGCCTTCCCACAAGTTTCTTGTCCTTGTACGGAACGATGATCAATGAGTTCAAAATATTGAATATGGGAAGTTCTAAAGCATCTTTATGTTCAAGTCCTTGAGCTTTTCAGTTCACTTGCCTCTCTAAAATCCATAGCGTATCAAAATTCGTTTTCTTCAAATCAGTCGCTTTGACTTACATACTTGCAGTTCTTAATTCCTTTTAATTTCAGTGAAATCATTTTTTATATTGTAAACTAAGGCTGCTTTCTGTAGCCTGTTGATACGTAACGCAGATGTGATTCACAGGTCTCCAAGCCCTAGTTTCTTAGATATGCTTTCTCTTTTGATGCTGCCAGCTCTGCTCTTGGTACGATCAGTTGCTTTTTGTTTGGCTGACAATCCTTGGTAAGGTAGGACATGGTGAAGGATGTTACTTTCTGGGGAAGAGAGGATGTGAAGGTGTCAAACTGCAGCACGTCCTGCTTTCCAGCCGATGGCTTCATGTGGGACTGTGAAGAATAGAGTAGAAGAGTGAACTTTGTTTCTCTCTAAATGTATACAGTGAGTCTTCTAAGCTGCTGTGTGTGCCACTTAACCATTGTCACATCCAAGGCAAAACAGCACAAGGTGTGGTCAGTGCTCTTATATTGTACATCCACTGTCACGTACGTAGTGTCATCTTTTTGTGTTACCAGCTTTCTCTGTTGCCAGTCAGGACTCACATACAGCACTTGAAGTAAAGGACAGATGTTTCAATTTGGTACCCTGCTAATTTGAAAGGAAAAGGAAAGGAAAATTTAAAAAACTCTAGGAAAGGAAAATTTAAAAAACTAAAGGCTGTTTTCCTCAGTTACCACCTGCCATTTAGCTTTTTTGAGTGTGGTGTACCATGTTTCTTTCTGTAAACTGAGAGTTGATTTCAGGGCATGAGCTGATACCTTTAATTTTATAGAAGCACCACTCCTTGAAATGAAAGATAAAGAGAAGTCCTTCAGAATTTTTTAAAAATAAGTAAGGCTTTGGAGAGCTTGTTTTCAGAGTTGGAAAAAAACTATTCTAAAACTCAGCAGCTGTGCCAGATCTGCCGGAGTTCTGCTGTAGGTAATGAAAGATATATCTTAGATATATGTGTATATAATTGGTCAAATGCTGCTTGCTCATATCATGATAACACTTGGAAGCCCAATGAAAAAACAAGTTCCATTCTGCTGTGCAACGTAACAGGTCTTGATACAAAACACTCACAACTTAAACACAGTAACGGGCTTTGGTAAAAAGATATTACATGAAGAGTCTTAATTTGTTTCTTGCAGAACGGCTCAGGTCAGAGGATGGTCAGCCAATGGTACTAAAGTTAAAGGACTGGCCTCCAGGGGAGGACTTCAGAGACATGATGCCTACGAGGTAAGTAAAACTTAGTATCTGTGCCTACAGGACTGTATCATAGGCACTACAGGAGGAAAATATGCCTTTGTTCTCTTTTTGATCTCTAGATTTGAGGACTTGATGGAAAATCTTCCTCTTCCTGAATATACCAAGAGGGATGGCAGACTGAATTTGGCTTCGAGGCTGCCAAGCTACTTTGTCCGTCCTGACTTGGGTCCTAAAATGTACAATGCCTATGGTATGTGAGAATAGCTTTTCTGAGACTCTTTATTATACTCTTTATTATACTTGGAGCATATGCAAGTCTCTGGTATTAATCAAAACTCAGTGCTTAGCCAAGAGCACGCTGTCATGTTTTGAAATTGGCCCTGCAGTCTGTTCTTGTGCTGATCCTTCTAGTCGTGTGGTTCCCAAGAGATGTACATATAATAAGCTTGCCATCGTTATTTAATACATATTAATAAGCATAGTACTGATACAGGGCTCAAGGAGAAGTTAGTATCTTTTTGAGACCAGTTGATACGTTTGAGAGGAAAATACCTGTAAAATAAAATTCCTGTAAAATAAAAATTTCACTTATCAGTAAACTTTTTAGTTATGCCACATGTGACAGGCAAATAAATACTTCAGCTGCCCTTTGACGTTGATATCTGCTCTCATTGCTGAGTAAAGTTAGCATTCTAGAAAGAACTTTTAGGCAGGTTATTTCTATATGAGCTTAAATAGAATTTTATTTTATTTTCCTATCTATTATAGGCTTAATTACCGCAGAAGACAGACGAGTTGGTACCACAAACCTGCACTTGGATGTGTCTGATGCTGTTAATGTCATGGTGTACGTTGGGATTCCTATTGGAGAAGGGACCCATGATGATGGTAATGTTTGAGGAAAGCTGTTTTCTGTCCATTAAAAATAAATTGTGTATGTGAGAAAGAAGACTATACCTTTTAGTGTTTTAAGCTTTTCATATCTATGACATACAACTCAAATACACGTGGAAGTTTGCTATGTCTGCAGCACACAGTTAAAAGCACAGTAAAGCTTCATTGGTTCCCATCTGCTGAAGCAGCCAAGTTTTGCTAGAACTTAGATCCATCTCCCTGGAGAAGGACTATAAGTTACTCTTTCTTCTTGTATTTGAATAATTATAGTTAGTTCAGTTTGAATTCATGACTGAGCTTTGTGATTAGCTGTCAATTGACACATTTCCTGAATTTTGTTAAGATGAAGCCTGATGTGCTTAGAAGGGGCACTGTGTGACGCAGCGCTTGCAGTAGCAGTGCAACTGGCTTTAGTGGCTCAAAGGGCGCTTTCCTTTTCTCTATGCCAAAACCCACAAGCTTTGTGATCACACCACTTTTATGTGGGTTCCTGTTTCAGAGGTTCTGAAAACAATTGATGAGGGAGATGCTGATGATGTAACAAAGCAGCGAATCCACGAAGGACGAGAGAAACCCGGAGCACTGTGGCACATCTATGCTGCCAAGGATGCTGAAAAGATACGGGAACTTCTCCGGAAGGTATGTTGGTCACAAAGGAGGCTTGAGCCTAGAGGATTCCTGGGCTGCACAATACGAATTGCTATCAACATCAAGTGCATATGTGTTCTTATGCTGCCTTTGAGGACATTAATAGGCATTACGTTCCCAGGTTTTCATCCTGGTCTAGAATCTTCATAGTAATGCACATCACTGCTTAAGACCTAAATGACCGTAATGAAAGTAATGTCCTACCTTGAAATGATTGGTTTGTTACGGTCTTTTTGATTCAGAGCTTTTTGTGAGCCAACAACATCAAGGTGCTGTGTAATGGTTTCCTCCTCACCCGCACTCCGTATCTTGACCCTAGGTTGGAGAAGAACAAGGCCAAGAAAATCCTCCAGATCATGACCCTATTCATGACCAAAGCTGGTACTTGGACCAGACCTTACGTAAGCGCCTCTATGATGAGTATGGTGTACAAGGCTGGGCAATAGTGCAGTTCCTTGGAGATGCTGTGTTTATTCCTGCAGGTGCTCCCCATCAGGTAAGTGCCAGCTCTAGGCCCTACTGACACAACTGAATTTGGGACATAAGAGAACTGTAATTCAAAGTAACTGTTAGTTAATATTGCTGCCTTAGATTTCTTTTTCTATGTATGCAGTTCTTACAGGAACCAGTTGACTTAGATCTTAGTTGTTATATTAGTAAAAATTACATGAATACCTGAACATTCTGTGCAGTACTGTGATTGAATTAAGAAAAAAAAATTATGGTGAATGGTGGGAAAACATTTCTGTGTAGTGAAACTTCAGCCAAGGAAATAGAATTCCAAAGAAGCGTGGAGAACAACAGAGAACTTGCTTTAGCAAGGACACTGCTGTACGTGGGAGAGTAGGGAGCATGTGAGATGTCATGTATTTTGTTCTGATTTAAGCATTAAACAGAATTGTGTGTGAGATCTAATAGGCTTCAGTTCCTGTATCTGATAAGTAAATGGGGAAGGTGGCTTCTAGGGTTTGGGATTTTGTAGGGTTCACTCCATCCTGATGTATCTATCCTTCCACATGGATTTTTAGGTCCATAATCTGTACAGCTGCATTAAAGTGGCAGAAGATTTTGTATCTCCAGAACACGTGAAGCACTGCTTCCGTCTGACCCAGGAGTTCAGGCATCTATCTAATACTCACACAAACCATGAGGACAAACTGCAGGTAACCATTGCATGACCATTGTCACTAAATATATCCTGTGTTTTGCCAGCTTTGTTCAGTACTAGAATAATTAATGCACCTATGCCTGCAGTGTTATGTAAACAAAAACTAGTAATAAAGTTTTGGATTCCCAGAGAACTTTCCCAGTGCTGGACTAGTGCATGTGTCAGTGTTGCCAAGTTATTAAATGGCTGAATCCTGAATAACAGTGAAGTATAGCAGAGGAAAAAAAACTATTAAAAAGGAAAAAGCAGAGCTTTGTTTCGAAGAGAGATGCTTCTTTGACTAAGGATGGTTGTATTTGTTTGTTCATTGCCTAAAGGAAAATTCCTCTGAAAGTGAAGGCTTGCTTAATTTAAATTGGCATCATGGTTCAGTGGCAGGCTTGGCAGGGTTAGGTTTATGGTTGGACTCTGTGATTTTAAGGGTCTTTTCCAACCTAAATGATTTTGTGATTCTATAATTCTAAATTAGTCCCAAACAGGAAAATTAAATGTGTTTTGGTTTGAAGAATTGTTACTGTGTTAACTAATAATTACTTTGTACACTGAAGTAGTACATTGTATATGACAGCAGGTTCAGCAGAGAAGATTGCAGCAGGTGAAACTCTTCCATTTAATACCTAGAAACTGCAAACTTAGGTCAGAAAAAGCAGAAAAAAGGTAGAGCTTTGATTGTTGAAAGGCAAAGAGTGGCACAGATTGCTGTGAGTACGAGAGGATTTTTCTGCTCTGATCTTGCTTGCCTTTCAGGAAGGTGCACAAATTAAAAGAATCTCTAGCCTCCATATAAAGACAGTAGGATGGGGGTTTGCATCATCTTAATTTACATAGGGTTAAACCATACTATTTTCTTGCTCCTTTTGTGATCACATAAACTCATACGCGTGACTTTTACAGAGTACTTCCTTCTAGCTCTCATGAAAGAGAGACTATCTTAAAATAACGTAATAAATATATGTTGCTGAGTGACCAGAAAATGAGTTAATAAATCAGTGCAGGTCTACAGTATTTGTTTTCTAACAGTGTTAAAATTCGTGCTGCTGATATCCCAGAGCAGTGATGGAAAAGACTTTGTGGATGCTTGCCAGCTATTTAGAAGTTCAGCTGTCAGTCAGTTGCACAGATATGCAAGACTCCTCTTCTTAGTCTGTAGAAGTTGATTCTTTTTTTCTTCTGTTACAGGTGAAGAACATTATCTACCACGCAGTCAAAGATGCTGTCGGCACACTGAAAGCTCATGAATCCAAACTAGCTAGATCGTAGGAACTGCTAATTCCAAACGCCCTGTGAAGTAAGCCTTTTGCTCACAGCATATACAGGGACTGCACGACTGCCTCTGCAGGAGCAGAGGTTTCTCACTAAGAGCTGGTGTGGTCAGTATTACACACACTCTTCAGCCACTGTTTTCTACGCTGCCTCAACTCTGAAGGTCTATTGGAAGGTCGCACTGTTACATGCAGAATCCCAGATTCTATCAAAAGGTGCCATGTCCCTTTCCTGTGGCCTTTTGCAATTTGGA
This sequence comes from Coccyzus lansbergi, assembly GCA_033558105.1. NCBI lineage: Eukaryota > Metazoa > Chordata > Aves > Cuculiformes > Coccyzidae > Coccyzus > Coccyzus lansbergi. The sequence continues at coordinate 292,081 of JAUMJK010000868.1, forward strand.
AGAACATGGAAACCACTTGGTGTTCCTGCATATTATGATTAGAAATGGTATAAAGAGTGTGGATGGTTTTTTTTTCCTCACGCCTAGTTAAGTCTCCACAAAGGTCGAAGGAATGTGCTGGAGGTGGGTTGTCCTGCTGCAGACTCGGTTGGTGACTGCTGAAGGAGCAGGACGAACAGTAGGCCAACTGCTGAAATTTAAGCAAACTTCTCATGTGAGATACAGGCCAAGGAAAATAATAAAGCTATTCTCTGCACTCCCCTTCTCGTAGCCATTTCTCTATACACTGTAGAGTTGCAGAAAAAGGGAGAACCCACTTTTTTTCCCTGGGAGACTCCAGAAATAGGAGAGTTGTGTATTTAGTGAAAAACTAGGTTTGTAGTGAAACAGTTAATATTTCATGAAAGTAGATATTTTTAGTATTTTTGAAGTACCACAACTGTTCCTGGATTTTCAAGGAAAGGCGCATTACATTTAGTCTTCCTTTCAATAAAATCAAGAAGTGATTTTTAGAAAGCAGCCCAAAATAGCACAAAAACAGCCAAAGGAGAGTGAATAGAAATCGACACCCCACCTCCCTTGCCCATATTCTTCACCCGTCTCCCTCCCGCTCCCTACACCACCCTGCTTCCTCAGAAAGAGAAGTAAAAAAGAGTGTAAACTCTGTTCTCATGTGGAGATGTTGTACATCTCTCCCTGCACTGGTAACTGCAGGCAATAGTTCACCCAATGCCAGTGCTAGCTGAAAACTTCTATCCTTTCCGAAGTGAAGGAAAAGTTAACTTTCAGTGTCAACTTTGTCCAGAACTATTTTAAGTAAAATGTTCCTGCTTGATAGAACTGTATTCAGAATTTACTAATGTCAGCATTGATGCAATGGATTTCATTGTCCGGGTACATGGGGAAATGTATCTACCTTATATCCAGCTGTACTGTAGTGCCGCCTGCAGGCCTGTTAATATGTTCACGGTTATTTCATTTTTTAAAAAATAAAAGTCATTTACTGTAACAACCTGGGCAGTTTCTTTGACCTGCATGCTGGTCTTCCTGCTTTGAGCGTGTCTCGGCCCTTGCCTCTGGCAGTGCAGGCTACCTGTTAACATTTTGCCCAGAGCCAGACCAGCAGGCTGGGGTGGTTTCTGCCTGGTGTTCCGAGTGCATGCTGGGAGCACACCAAGCTACCTGCAGAGTCTTGGTTCTCAGAGGCAGTTTGGGTAGAGGATCAGTCTTGTCATAAACAAGTGCTCCCTCTTCCTAATGGGCTGGGGTTCAGCACTGCCCCTCTCCACTGGACATGTGGATGGGGTGGTGAAGCCTCCCTGGTTTCTGACCTTGGAGACTGTGAGGGCAGCATCAGTTCTGTTCACCAGTGCGCTGTGTGCTGGTCACCTTTTGGGTTGGTCACTGGAAGCATGTAGTTCCTTCCTGGGCTTTTGCTGCCGTTCTGCCCTTGCAGCTGTCCTGCGGGTATGGCCTAGTGCAGTGCACTGTGGATGAAAAGGATTATCCCAGACACATTCAACTCCACCGTATTCCTGTTGTGCAGAATTTCTTGTGCGTTTCTGTTGCAGTCTGTGCAAACAAGCTGTTTTAAATGATAAATTATAGATGTCTCCCTTGTTTGTATGTGTTTATATCAGCAATTCGAGGTCAAAAAGACATTGGCTATGGGTAATGCAACAGCTCTGGTAATTTCTAATGCAGAAATTGCACTAAGAGTTCTGCATCTCCTGTAGAGTCTATGGAAGTCAGTCTGACCTCAGTACCGGGGAAAGTCATGGAACAGGTGATCTTGAGTGCTATTATGAGGCACATGCAAGAGAACTGGGTGATCGGGCCCACTCAACACAAGTTCACGAAAGGCAGGTCTTGCCAAACTAACCTGATCTCCTATGAAAAAGCAACTCACCTACTGGATGAGGGAAAGGCCGTGGATGTTTCTTCTTGGATTTCAGTAAAGCCTTTGACGCAGTTTCTCACAACATTCTGCTTCAGAAACTGTCACCTCTGGCCTGGACAAGCGCACACTCTCCTGGGTGGAAAACTGGTTGGATGGAGGACCCAGAGTGGTGGGAAATGGAGTTAATTCCAGCTGGAGGACAGTTACAGGTGGGGTTCCCCAAGGCTCAGTGCTGGGTCCAGCCCTGTTCAATGTCTTTATTGATGACCTGGATGAAGGCATTGAGAGCACCCTTAGCAAGTTTGAGGATGACACTAAACTGGGTGGAAGTGTGGATCTGCTGGAGGGTCGGGAGGCTCCAAAGGGACCTGAACAGGCTGGACTGCTGGGCTGAGACCAATGGCTTGAGGTTTAACAAGACAAAAGGCCGGGTCCTGCACTTGGGGCACAACAACCCTATGCAGAGCTACAGACTGGGAGAAGTCTGGCTGGAAAGCTGCCTGGAGGAGAAAGACCTGAGGGGGTTGGTTGATAGTGACTGAATTTGAGCCAGCAGTGTGCCCAGGTGGCCAAGAAGGCCAATGGCATCTTGGCTTGGATCAGAAACAGCGTGGCCAGCAGGTCCAGGGAGTTATTTTCCCTCTGTACTCGGCACTGGTGAGACCGCGTCTTGAATACTCTGTTCAGTTCTGGGCCCCTCAACACAAGAAGGATGTGGAGGCTCTGGAGCAAGTCCAGGGAAGAGTGACGAAGCTGGGGAAGGGGCTGGAGAACAAGAGGAGCGGCTGAGAGAGCTGGGTGTGTTTAGCCTGGAGAAGAGGAGGCTGAGGGGAGACCTCATTGCTCTCTACAACTACCTGAGAGGAGGTTGTAGAGAGGAGGGAGCTGGGCTCTTCTCCCAAGGGACAGGGGACAGGACAAGAGGGAATGGCCTCACACTCTGCCAGGGGAAGTTCAGGCTTGACATGAGGAAAAAAATTTTCACGAAAAGGATCACTGGACAGTGGAACAGGCTGCCCCGGGAGGTGGTTGATTCACCTTCCCTGGAGGTGTTTAAAAGATGGGTGGATGAGGTCCTGAGGGGCATGGTTTAGTGATTGATAGAAATGATTAGACTTGATGATCCAGTGGGTTCTTTACAACCTAGTGATTTTATGATTCTGTGACTAATAAGTATGCAGGCGGGGCCGGGGGTGGCGCGGGGTGGGCTGTGGGCGCTGAGCGGTGTCGTCTCCCTGCAGGCTGCTCTTCGGCACCCTGTTACCCCGTGTACTCCTCATACAAGGCCGTGAAGACGAAGAACGTGAAGGAATACAGCAAATATGTATGCAGTAATCCCATTTTGGAGCGGATGAGGACAGGAAAAAATTGTAAACTCATCTGGTGAATCAGTTCCAGTAATTCATACATGAAAGTAGGTAATTTTTTTTATATGGGGCATGACTTTGCATTTATGTAGATTCGGAATCCACTTACCAGTTCTGGCTTGTTTTCCACCAACAGCCTGCAGGGGTTAATTTTGCAACACTTGTTCTTTTTTCTGTTTATAAACTGTAGTCTAAGGCAACTGAGCCAGGCAATATAAATACAGGAAAAATTAAGAACTGAATACACCACAGGTTGTGGTTCATTGCTGTTCCTCTGAGACAGCCTTCTGTGGAACCTGAGGATGTGGAATCAGAGTAGAGGAGTTAATGTCAAACAGTAACTTGAATTTACCTGCAATACAAATACGAGGCATGGATATTCTTTAAAAACCATTGCTCCTCTGTAACTGTGACTTCCATCTCCTTCCTCCAGTCTCACAGCCCTTTGATAGCTGTCAGAGTTTCTGCAGCTCAGGTTTACATTGAGCACTATGATACATGCTACAGACTTATTCATGCATCCAGCATATATTTTAAGTATTGCCTCAGGGGAAAGGGAGTGTGAAACTATGCAAAACGTGAGTGAAGCATAGCAGAAAAGCACCTCTGGACAATGCATCTTGCAGGCCCTGGTTTCTGGTGAAACATCTTCTCATTGTCAACTTCCTTGTCTCCCCAAACTTATCCCCTGTCTATCTCGGATGCACAAACCTGCTTGTGGCCACTCTCTCCCAGTGCATCTCGGGATGTGATATCAGCCCACAGTTTCCTTTCCTCTTAATTGGCAGTGTATTTAAAAGCCCTGTTCCCATCTTTTTCGAAAGAGCTGCATGCTCCCACCAGGCATTTGAAAAATAACCGGGCAGAACTCATCTCATTTCTCTCTTATTGCCATCATTCCCCTGCCTTACAAGAGATTTTTATTTTCTTTCTGCCTTTATATAGGCTAATATGAAAGTGGTTCAGTGATTTTTTTCAAGAGCTAGATATAAAAAAATACAGCTGCTTCTGGTAGGAGGGTCACTTCTGACTTAGCAGCATTCAGTCACAAATCAAAACAGGTGAAGGAGGGAGACAGCCCTTCAGTACCAGTAGTTTATCCTTGTGGGAAGGTAAGTTAATTATTTTCTTGTTCTTCTTTATGATATGGAAAGAAATAGAGCTACTTATCATTAACCGTACATTGTTAACTTAAAATACCTTTCCTGATGTTGGTCTGAACAATGTTGAACAATGCCGCAGCAGTTTTTGTTGAACGACGAGCTGCCACTTAAGACATTCACAAGGCCACCTGCTCCACAGATGCTGGTATTTCGTTGTTCTTACTGACATTTAGTTCTAATGTGCTCTACATCTTCATACTGCTGCTTGGTACATTAAACAGTTTTAAACACCAAGGCACATTTCATTTAAGTGCCACTTACCCGTCCTGCAGTCACTTAGAGCTCCCACACTCTTTGTACATTGCACTCACCAGGTCTCTGGATTTTCTCTTTTCTCTTAGCACTTTCCACTCTCTTTATTGTATAAACACATTATTCAAGTACCAGAGTCGTTGCCGTGCTGCTTCCTGATATAAAACTGGTTTCTAAAACAGAACTATTTCGGTGGAGGTTTCACGTGGTTACATGACTCGGATGCGTGAGCCCGGATTCCTTTGGCCTGTCTGTCGGTCGGTTCTGCCATCGATGCTGTGAACTGTGCAGTCCCTTATGTAATCGCTTCGCGGTTATTCCTATCCAAAGGCAGACAGACCATCACAAAACGTTCTTTGTCATCGTCTGTAGAGGCACTTGCGTTTCCAGCTCTCGCAGGTAATGCCAAGTTGGCAACGTCCGGGGGTTTTCGCCGCCGCTCATTCCGGTTCGGTTCACGCATTCAGGAGAGGATTCCTCCCCAGCGGCTCTCCGTGTTTTCCTCGGCCGCCCTCTTCTTCACGACGGCTGCTCGGCGAGTAACGGGGCCGCCACGGCGCCTTCCTTCGGGGTTTCCGCTTGGTTCAAGAACCGCAGCCGCTCTCTGGCGAATCCGCTTTCCTGGCTTTCCTAATTTGAAGAGGTCGCGTCGCAGGGCCCCCACGGGGCCGTGGGCTGCAGCGGCCCCGCCCTCGGCGCTCGGGCCCCCGCCCCGCGCGGCGGCCTCGCCTCTGGCCGCGCCTCTGCCGGGCGGGGCGCGCGCTGCGGGTCGGCGCGGCGGCTCCTCCCCCCGGGCGGGGCCGCGGCCGCCGCAGGAGCCGCCGAGTCGCCGCCATGGTCTCCTGGATCATCTCGCGGCTCGTGGTGTGAGTGCGGGGCGCGGCGGGGCCGGGGGCGGCGCGGGCCGGGCTGCGGGCGCTGAGCGGTGTCGTCTCCCCGCAGGCTGCTCTTCGGCACCCTGTACCCCGCGTACTCCTCCTACAAGGCCGTGAAGACGAAGAACGTGAAGGAATACGTGAGTGGGGGTCGCCTCGCGCGGCCGGCGCTGCTCGGGAGGTGCTGAGCGGGGCGGGGAGCGAGGGGGGCGCTGCGGTCTGGAAGCCTCTGAAAGTTCGGGACGAGTTCTTTGCTCTGATTTTGTCCTTGCTTCCTGACCTTTACTGCTTTTCAGGACTATTTTGTTCTTTTCCAAAAGGCTGAGTAATTCTCCTTGGTTTGTGTCTTCCTATCGACCTCGTTCGCGGTCAGCGTTTCCTGTTGGTCAGCTTCATCCTCTTTCCCTTCTGGAATCATTTTATCTTCCTCGTCTCTGTTGACACCATCGTTACAGATGCTGTATTCAAAACGCAAAATGCTTCTTAGTGATGCCGTGCGTCGTCATCTTACGGAGGGGCCGAGCGGTGGAGCTCTTTGGCTTATGGGTGGGATGGGTTTGGGTTTATCTAGAGCGAGGAATGACCTGATGGAGAAGAGGGGTAACCTGGGTGAATAGGATATATAGTTTGCGACTGCTGCTTTGTGGTGCAGTCAAGAGACTCTTCACCCAGCTGGATCTGTTTGCGCTCTACAAAATGACACATCAACCGTAAATGTTGCAGGATGTAGTCCTTTATTTCTCTCATGCTGCTTCCTTCTCTAGAGCTGCCTAGTCTTTTCTTATATGTTGACTTAAAATCCAGGCTGCAGGTTTTTGGATGTGCCAGTTGAGGTGACAGTCTCACTCACAGCGGGCAGCTCTACAGACCTCAACATCTGGCTGAGAGTCTCGGTTGGGTTTTGGTTTTTTTTAATAGTCTGGTCTCAGCACTGAAGTCAAAACGGGAACAATCAGGAGGTATTCATAACTGACGCAGGGCTTTGCACCCTAAGATGTACTCAGGTTTCATAGTAATAAATTGTTTTGTTTAGAACTTGAGGGGGAGAGAAAAAAACAGACTACTGTCTCATTCGCTTATCTTTGAATGCTTCTTCCTTCTCACCATAAGTGGAAAGATGAGGAAAATCCAATTTTGTTAAATGTAGGAAAGGAGGCCCCCAATGTCTGTTCAAACCGTTCTTCGTGCAAAAAGTCATGGAAAACTTGAATGCTGTGCTGCACATTTTCAAAGTCAGTGGTGTCTGTGCTACTGCACTCAGTGCTTAAAGAAGCAACATTGGTGGGGCAGATAGGCCATGCAGTAGTGTCTGTGCTGGAGAACGTGGTGTATTGAAGACTGAGTTGACACAGACCAAGCTACCACGGTGATCCATCAGCAGCATGAGAGTACAGTGCAAGCTTATTCTTCTCCACCGCTATGATACAAATTTACAGTAAGTCCTTGAGCAGCTGCGAAAAAAAAAAAAAAACTTCCAGTAACTCAGACTGTTTTAAAAGTAATTTTCTTTCCTTCTATGTGTCTTCTCTACCTACATTCCAATTATGCTTTTGCATTTAATGAATTTACTTAGGTTCTTGGTGCAAGCTGGAGAGACTACATATGTGCAGCTAGCTGATATTAGTGATCATCAGCTTGAGCTGCAAAGGCTTAGACTTCTTTTTAATGGACTGGAAAAAAACCCAAAAAACAAACCACAAAATAGCCCGTTTTTGAAGGCATTTGTAATCTATGGATTACAAACATCATAAGGAAAAAAAATAGTGATTCTTCCCCTCCACTTTCTGCTTTTCTAGATTACAGTCATTTGTACTTTAGGGACTTCCAGAAGTTGCATCCCTCTAGTTTACTTAAGAGCTGAATTTCTTTTTATCTTTGGCTGTAGAGCATAGGGTGAAGGGCAGCAAGAGGAGAACGAGGTGAAGAGCCCTGTGTCCAATGTGAAAGGTGTGAACACACAGTTTCTTTAAACAGTAAGAACGCAATACTTTCTGTTCTTCTCAGCTCCTCTTCTAATACTCCTGAGCATTCTGTTAGCAGAATGAAAATGTCTAGCTAGCTCAAAGTTTATGGTTTCTTCATCAGTCTGTGTTGACCACTACCGAGTGGCATCAGCTAATTTATGTAACCAGAATTTTTTTGCTAGGAAAAAGCAGGTCGTGCAAGTTCATCACTTTGTATTTAATGACATATAGTGACAAAATGTGAAGCAGAAACCAGTCAGTATAGATCATTTTGTGGATTCTTTAATTGAGTCATTCTTAATCCCCTGGATAGAAAAGTATCTTCTGCACATTTTGTCATCCTACTATTCACAACCTTTTCCAGATCTTCCATGAAGATGAGCAGCACAGATCTCAACACCGATTCCTGTGGGATACTACTGGTAACTTTCCTCATTGTGAAAAATGGCCATTTATTTTTGTCCTTTGTTTCTTCTCTTTTAACCAATTGTTAATCCTCAAGAGTCCCTTCCTTTTTATCCTTGAAAATTTAGTTTCTTTGAGTGTTTGTTTAGGCCCTGTAGTAACTCCATATACCCTAAGGAAAGCACTGTCGCAGGAGCTGATGGAAGCCTTCTGAGAATTCTGCTGCATTTGTGAGATTATTTTTTTTTTCTACAGAGAGCATATTCCTCATTATGTTATATATATGTATATCTCCATGTGTCTGCCAGCTGCTTGTATTACTATAATCTTCATTTTGCCTAACACCAAAGGAAGATTTACTGGTATATAGCTTCTCCGAAATCTCTTGCTCACTGGAATCCCTATTTGCCATCTTTGATTTGTCATTACTCTCACACTTTTTCATGCAAGAGGTGATTTATGTTGCTGCGTTGAAGACTTAACCAGTTGCTTCATAGAGTAGCTTTAAAAGTCGGGAGAATGATACCTGGTCCTGTCCAAACTGATGATAGAAGGGCAGGAGAGGAGGGAAAGGCAGGAGAGAGACATAAAATACAAGTTTTACTACTTTCTGCTGTGAAAAAAATTGCACAATAAAGTGGAAATAGTTTAGGCTACTAACCACTGTCTTCAGAACCATCTGGTATGTTAGAGGGGTTGGAGACAGCATAAATTCATTGAGATTTTTTAGAAAGTTTTGGAGGACCTTACAAGAACAGGTCACCAAATTTTCTGACATGTGCAAGTCTGGGGAGGCATCTGCTTTTGTAACTCCATTTGCTGTAACAAAGACTGTTACTAATCTGTTAATGCAATTTGAAAATATGGATTAAAGTGTGCATTTTAAATGTGGAGTTTTCTTAATTCAATTTAGTTCTGCTTTCCCATTCTTGATGATGCTAGGAGTGTTAAGTTTCTTTTAGCAATCATTTACATGCTACTTATACTTATTTTTACTTCTTGACAGCACAGAAAACTGGCAATTTCCCTCCTATCAACTCTTATACTATTGGGAATTTTTGGGCAGCAGTTTTTATAATTCAGCTCATTCCTCTGTAAGAGTAATTGACTGTAGCTGGGAGAATTGTTCCAAAAACAGCAAAGTGTGAGTGTGTGTGCATTAGGGGTGTTATTTTATGTTTGCTTTGGAACAAATTTTCAGAGAAAGGCGCAAGGCAGAAGGTAGATAGACAATAGGTGTACAGATGTGCCATAATGGCACAAAGTACCATTTATAAACTGTACTCAGGACCTTAAGCAAGAATATAAAGTGGGTCTTTGCTTTCTTAGCTCTTCTACTGAGCCTTTGTTTTAAAAGAAAAGGGAAACGCTCGTGTAATTTCTGGGAGTAATGGTTAAAGCAAAGAATGTTTATCAATGAGTTAGACCAAAATTATATATCTATTGGATTTGGATTTTTTACTCCTAAGAAAAAATTTCAAATCAAGAAAATACAGGGTTACAGTCGAAACTAAACTTATGTCTGTGTGCATATATATTTTATTACAGTAATCACGATGTGTGAAAGACTATTAACTTGTAAGATGTGAAAGACTAAGACTAATAAAGTGAACTGCATTCTCTTTCTGGATAGCTTATTTTGGACTTTATGCTGTCGTGTCATGTATTGCTACAGTGCAATGTAGCAGTGCATCTGTATGCATTTCTCTATTTAGAGCATGGTAATCCTGTATGTTTTCATAAACTGTAATGCACCATTTGGTATATGATCCTCTCCATTACTGTTTATAATTCCCTTCCTGTTGTTGGAGTCATCTTAATGTGTGGAGGTGATGAGTCATTTTTACTGACTAGACATGTCACTTTTTTCTGGGTTCTCATGGATGTCTACTGAGTGACTGCTCTTTTTCAGGTGAAGTGGATGATGTATTGGATAGTGTTTGCCTTTTTCACCACTGCAGAAACACTCACAGATATTATTCTTTCTTGGTGAGTTCCTTTTCTTTGTTTTTTTTTTTATTTATTTATTTTTTTTTATTTAGAGAAGAGAGGAGTAGTACTAGGACACCAAGACACCATAAGCTGTCTCTTCTTTAGGAGTTTTCAATCCCAATGAAGAGTCTGCAGGTTTGTGGATATTGTGGGTAGTAGCTGCTGTAGTAGCTGTTTCTTATCCTGTACTTGCAGGCAGTTAGGATAAATGCACCGTATCGGCATGAGGATCTTCATCTATTTGTAACATAACATTTTTGAGAGGCAACCATTAATGTTGGGGGGGTAAAGTTTGAGAAATGGTGATCTAGAAGGTACAAAGGAAACCCTATGGTAGCAGCAAGGGGCTTGTTTTGCTTTGCAAGCCTCTTGTGTGGAGAAGCAGATTGGATGTATGTTGTGCTCTGAGTGGTGGTTTGCCAGTTGAAATTGTCTACTACTTGGGGGGCTGCGGTGGAGCGGATTCAGGGAAAATGGGTTTTTAATCCTTACTGTGCTGTGTCATGCTTGGCAATATGGAGGCCTCCAAAAATGATAAATCATCGTAATGATGTTACACTGAGCCGTTGGAGCAGGATATCTTTGGTTTCCTTACTGCTTTAGTGCTGGACCTTTGTATAGTTTTCTGAAGGAATGATAGTCAAGAGTTGCATCTTTCAAAGAAATGTGAAAGGACTACACAGGCCTTTCAAAAGCACTCGACAGTTTTACCTTTTCCTCTGCAAACTTTAAAAGGGAGACAAAGATCTAAAAATTATGAAAGCTTTGGCTTGTTCATATACTTAAAACAAACACGAGAAACAGAAGTGTCTTGCTACTGATAGAGACAGAAAAGTTTTCATTCGTTTTGATCTCTGCTTCTGTATCTTCCCAGAGACTTTATTGAGTAAGGCTTGGGGAATGAAGACTTGACATGCTGCCTCCTCTTTGTCATTTGCACTGATCCTCCTTTTGTGTCTCATCTGAGAAGTCCTTACTGGAAATATCAGAAAGTGAGCCATCAGCCTTTGCAGGAACTTGAGGCTTATTGAGATACAGAGTTGAAAATTTCAGAAAAGGAGAGGGAAACTAATGTAATATTAACACCTAGTGGATACTCTGAGAAAACTTCTGAGCGATGAGAGTAGCTATTAGATTGTAACTTGGTGTGTTTGCAGGGCTGAGAGATGCCCTGTTTATGGAGTTTTCATGAATATGGATGAAAGACTAAATGAGACTCAAAAAAAGGTATGTCATAGGATTCCAAAGAGGGGTTTGCTATTCTGACCTGATACATTAGTTCTTTTGTTTCTGAGCCTTTGTCTTGCCTTTGCTCTTTCTGCCTATGCTGCTCTTTACCGTATATCTCCATCTGTCTCTGTGCTGATCTTGATTCCAGTTTTCCCTCTTTCTCTTTCTGTCTTTTTTTTTTCTTCCCTCTTTCTCTCAGGTTTCCCTTTTATTTCGAGCTGAAAATCGCATTTGTGATTTGGCTGCTATCCCCTTACACCAAGGGCTCCAGTGTCCTCTACAGGAAGTTTGTGCACCCAACGCTCTCCAATAAGGAGAAGGTACTTGCTTGTTGTTAGCAGATACTGACCTCTCTGGGAACTGACTGACTTCTGGTTTGGTTACGCCACAATAAAAGCTGAAAAGTGTGAATCGTGCTTATGCTGACGTTAGTGGATGTAGAATGGATCAGTCTCTGACAACGTCATACTGCGGCTTACTGGAGATTGTAATGTAGCCAGTAGTTTGCCTAATGCATAGCGTGTTTGGCTAACCCATTGTCCTGAGCCCCTGTTGTCACTGCCAGTAGTTACGCTTTTGGAATCGTGATAGGAGCAGCATGTTCTATAGCAGTGTTGTGTTTTTCACATTGTCAATATAAGTGACTGCTTTGTTTCGATTGTTACAATTCAGAGATAGTGTAATTTAGGTAAAAGTGGCATTTATAGACTTTCTGTAAGTAACAGAGAAACTGCAGTTCTGTGATCAATGACAGCTGATGCAGGTAGTGTGGAAAAAAGCATCCAGATGAGCTTTGGGTTTTTAAGGGAGGAGACTTTGATTATGTTTGTAAGGAGATAAATGACGTGTTCCACATTGTCTTCCTAGGAAATTGATGAGTACATTACTCAGGCTCGTGACAAGAGCTATGAAACCATGATGCGAGTTGGCAAAAGAGGGTTAAACCTTGCTGCCAATGCAGCAGTTACTGCAGCTGCAAAGGTAGGCAACACTGTAACATGCAGGAAATTCCCACCAATTTAGTTTTGTGTGCCAGCAATTACTGCTATGGGTCTGCTAGGGGTGCTGAGGCTTGTTGGCAACAGTCTGTTTCCTTTATTCCTCTTTGCCTTGCAGTTAATCCCATCCATTGATTCATGAAAAATGTAGGGAGAATGGAATGGATTTCACTGTAACCTCCTCCCTACTGGCTTTGGGAGCATGCTTTTCTTTTGCCCTTCTCTGACTTTTTCAGAGTAGCTTAGTGGGGAATAGGGCACCTTTCCTCTTCTTCTGAGCAATCCCACCTTAGATGACCTTGGTGAAGGTGAAGTGCACTTGACCCTAATTTTTATGTCTTCTTAGGGCCAAGGAGTTTTGTCTGAGAAGCTGCGAAGTTTCAGCATGCAGGATCTCACTCTGATCCGGGATGAAGATGCTGTTCATATGCGAAGCCATGAGCCACAGCTGCACCCATCTGGTGGGGGTCTTCTTGAAACCATTGAGGATTCAGGTACAGAACACCCTTGCTGGCTATTGTGTGAGGCTTCATGTGATGATCCAGGAGTGGGGGAGGAGTTCCCTGGGCTTCTTATGCATTGGGTCTCAGGAGATCTACAAGATTCCAGATTATCTGGCAGAAGTTGCCTTCTCTTCCCTGGTCCTTTCCTGTCTGCCAACACATCTGTGTACTTGTTGGATTATCTTTCTTGAGCATTGTTGACATCTCCCTTTCATGTGGTCCTTCAGGATGGGCCATTTTAGACTTCATGTGTTTTTTTCAAAAGTGTTTGCCAAAACTTCCTGTCTTATTCCTCAGCTTCCTGTTACTCTTCAGGAGAGGAGAGCAGTGTGGCACAGAGATCTAATGGAACTCCATCAGAGACTAGAACAGACCCATCAGACGAAGATGCAGGAGATAAACTTCCTAAACGTAGCCAGAGTCTTAAAACCCCTAAGAAGATAACAAAAGCTGAGGTGAGCTGGTGTGTAAGTTATTTCAAGCACAGACATGGGTTTGTGAGCTTTGTTGCAAGGCTCTGGCTTCATTGTCTCAGTGCATTTAGAAGCTGTTTGTATAAACCTTGTTTTGGACTAAGTCTTTCCTAGTTGAGCATCAGAGATCTTGTCATCTACTTGCTATGCTAGTCCCAGGCTTCTGTATTTTTATCATGCCTGTAAACCTCCGTCATAAAGCAAGTCCCTGCTTTGCATTCATTTGGGTTTTGTGTTGAAGGGTGGGGCATTAGATACTTCTAACATGTGTTGTTGACTAAGTCCTCTCTTGTCCATTTACAATTTGAATATATAATACTACTGTGACACTTTTGCCTAGGACGGCCACTTTCTCCTTATCTGAATTCCAGTGGTTCTGTGCTCTCTTAAAAGCCTTCCTGGACTTCTACATATTAGATATGGGGAAATGTAGTTTCCCCTCCACACCACTCCACATCCCTCTCGCAGCCCCCTCACCTTAGGGTTTTGCCTTCAGATTTGGGTCACTAGTCATTTTTGGGCTGTCCCCTCTGTATAAGCGATGATCCAGGATATTTACAGCCACTCAGATGGAACATTAATTGCATGTATTCCCATTATAAAAACAAAAACCATGTGCAAAATTAAATGCAGTTGTGTCCAAGAGCCATTTTAGCTTAGCAGTCTCTTTTTCAGCAGTTGATGTGTTTTATAGATTTCGCTTTTTTCAGGTGCTGCATTCCAGGTTTTGACTCTTATTGAATGTTTCCTGTGGTTTGTATTGTATGTGATAAAATGCTTCTGCCTTTTTGTGAAGTTGGGGTCCTGTTTGTGTGCTTCCACTTGGTGTCTGAGTTTTATTTTTTATTTTTATTTAAGATAAAGAGTGCTGTATGAGTGGCCTGTGTTGTCAAGCTTCGTAGGCTAAATATTAAATAATTTGGAGAAAAGCAATTGTTTAGAGCATCGTTTGAAGTCTTGCTCTTAACCTGATTTTACAGTGTACAGGACACATTTACGTGGAATTATAAGTACTCCTTGTAACAGAATCATAGAATAGTTGAGGTCAGAGGGGACTTCTGGAGATCATCTGGTCCAGCTACGCTGCTCAAACAAGGCCATTTCGAGCCAGTTTCCCAGCACCACTTTCAGATGACTTTTAAGTATCTCCAAGAATGGACATGTATACCCAGAGATGCATTTTCAATCAGCCTAGATCTTTTTTAAATTTCTGTTTGAGTTGACCCCTCCGCTTTCTTCTGTGGGAGGAAACAAGAAGAACAACAAGAAGTTTGATTCCAGGCTTCCTAGCAAGGAGTTTTTAAAGCAAAATTGTGAAAAGACAGTAACAATTCCTCTACACTGTTTACCTTGAATACAGAAATTCTGATAAAGCCCTTTGTAGGCATGTTGGGTTTTGTGCTCAGTCTGTTTGGATCTTTGGTTCTGATACAGGAGGCCTTTGAGATCTTTGAGGTTGCCCAGAAGAGCTGAATACATCATAGATCATAAATGCAGCATTCTTTCCAGTGTCTAGACACTGGAGTAAAGTGTGCAAACTATTTCAAGATGTTTCTCTGTCTTTCAAAGAACACCATTTGGGATGGCAATCAAGAAGCAGAACAGTTACAGCAGTGAAGTATTGTGTGATTGTTGCCAGCTAGAGATATCGCGGCCTCTAATCTTTTGTTGAGACAGTCAACTTCTTTTATAATCATACTTGTTCTGTGTTAGAATGTCTTCCTTTCTTGGTTGCCGTTTGATGGATATGCACAGAGTGATTTGTTTACTGACCAAAACCAAATGAAATAGTCAAATAACCTTTTTGAAACAACAGGTGATGCGAATGGGGTTACTGTATTGAAGTTGTTTTGTCTTATTTTCATTCTGCATTCTTGTCTGTCTTTGTGCTAAACTAACCTAAGATGCCTCCTCTTCTTTCTCCCCAGCTTCCAGTAAGAAGTGTGAAAACCCGCCCTAAGAAGAAAGCTGTAGGCTCTCTTGCTTCTGGCGAGTCATCCTAAGGAGACCTCCCCCTCCCCAGCACCTGTCTCTGTCCTGGGATTTGCCTGTCACTTTTGAGGGGAAGTTCCCCAAGGGAAGGGAGCTGAGATTCATGTACATAACAGATACTGCTTTGTAGAGCTCATTCCAAGGCAAGGGGGAGGCTGGGATTCAGAAAATGGAGTAGAGGATATGTATCCTCAGGAATTTTCTCCTTTTCTTCGCTCTTTTGGAGGGAATGCTGATATGTCTGTACATAGCCTGTTGCTTTGGAATTCCCACTGTATAGCCCTAGTTGTGGAGAATCTTTGAACTGACTAGGGTTAGAGACATCCATTGCACAGAAGCTGGAAAACTGTTAGACACTGGGGTACCTTAGGGGTGGGTGGCACCCTAAAATGTCATACCTTGCTCTGGGTATTCTTTTGCAGCTGTGTGTTGTTAAGAAGTACCCACCACGATTCATCCTCCTTAAGAATGGACCATACCTGTTACGTCCATCCCCTTTGAGAAGGTGACTGAAGTGATGTATGCTGAGTGCTTTTGAACATGGAGGACCAGCTTGTGGGAGGAGTGTGCTAGATTCACGCTACTGGTACTAGAAGATGAAGATTGGGTTTTATTTTATTTTTTATTTGTGGAAGGTGAAGGGAGGTAATTGATAAACTGAGTATTGAAGAAAATATGTATATGCACGTGTTGTGGAGTAGGTACAGATCTGTAGGAGTTATTGAGAGGGAAAGTTGGGCATCTGTAAGACTTCTGCTCTTTTTCAAGCTGCTTGAACTTTATTTCAGGTTTCTGTTGTTCACTTTGATTCCAGTGGGAGCATCGGAGTGAGGCAAGTCCCATGCAGTGGGAGAAGTTGGCAGGGAGACCGTTGCTTTTCCATTTAGTGATTGGACTCCACGTCATCCTGATGCTTGTTACTACAGACAAATTCTTTCATTCTAGCAGATGACTGGTGAGAACCTGGCTCAGTATAGTCTGTGAGCATACTTGAAAATTTCAGAAGCTCTTACCTTTCAGCTTTAGGAGATCCAGTCCTCAGAGTGTGAGAACTGATAAATAGGTGATGTGTGAATTTCAGAAATACCGGGGTTCCATTTATATGGGATAAAAAGCAGGGGAGTGGGGCACGATACTGTGGTTAATCAGTCCTCTTGCTTTATCCTGCTGCAGTCCTTGCACAAATTGTCTGTCTGACCACGTGCCATGTTTATCAATGTCCTGAAACTTGAGCAATATGGAATACTTGGGGCAAAACTACACTGAAAGTAGAATGTGTTGTGGGAATGAAATTGCAACTCTGAAGAGAAAATTTGCACTGTGCCAAGCCATAGTGGATTCTAATCCTTTGAACATTGTTAAGGGGAGAATCCCTGTACACATGCCAACAGAGTCAGCGGGAATCTGAGATGAGGTTTACTGCTGTTGAGATTTGTAATGGGGGAGCACGTGCTTGTCTGAACGAATGAATACTTGATAGTCTTACTCTTCACTGAATCTAGTCATCAAAGGGACCTGGCTCCTCATTCCCTGCTTAAGACCATTCTTAGCGCTAGGTGCAGACATTTGTGTTTGCTCATTTCTATTATTATTATATTTTGGAAATTACAGTGAATCCATCAGAGAGCCCAGTATTTGCTGTTAGCAGTGTATAGAAGCACTTCTGCAAGTAACATTCCGCAAGTATTTCTGTCCTAAAGAATAGTCCTTCAGAAGCTTGTAAAGCTGAAGATCAGGACTGAAGTTTTTCTTGTTTCCCTTTTGCCTTGATGGCAAATTGTTATGAATTAACTAGTTACTTTAGAAAACTAATTAAGTTGGGTTTAAATTTATTTGTAGCTTTTAAAAATTGAAGTTTTGATAGACCACGTCAGAAACTTACATCTTGTCAGAAATACTTGCCCTAAATTATCCAAAAGTCCTTCTCCAGAAGCCAGTAGAAATTTTGTTATTGGGCTTTTGAGTTTTGAGGTTCACAAAAGAAAAACCCAAAGTGTTCTAGTATTCTGTTCTTTTTAGTTTGATAGCAGACGTTGTATATGTGTCTTGAGAGTATGTGCGAAGGCGTGTCCTGGAGCAGGAATTCTTTCTGTTTCCAAAGGAAGTTCCTCTCCCCATACAAGGGATAAAAATCTGTGCTTCTATGAGGAATTGCTTTCCCAGTTTTTACTGCACTGAACAAGATACAAGTATTATCCTCAATACATCAAGTATCTCATCTCTGTGACCACATTTCTTGAACTTTTTTTTTTTTCCTAAAAATTTCCATAGCAAATTATTTATGTAAATCATTGTGAGGCACTTGGTTTGGAAGCCAAGGTTTAGTTAGTTTCCTCTTATGATAATTTTCATGCTGTTTCCTTGTGCATGCATTTTGACAATCTCAGATTACTTGGGTTTTCATACAGTGGCTTTCCAGAATGTTTTCTAGAATTGATTAATTTGTTGTAACTCTTCCTGTTTTGAGGCACAAGAAGGATTTCTGAAGACTCAGTTTTGGTGTTTGGATTTAACTTTGTCTTCCTGAGCTAGGTCCTTTGCTGAGTGTCTTTTACTTAGCATCGATGCTCCATGTCATTAGCCTGTGGGTAAGTATGGATCAGTCTTACTCCAACTTATGTTGTACAGGGGGATCAAGTGACTTCTAGTTCAAAGAGATTCTGGACTACAGTTAGGGGCTCTAATCCAGTGTGTGATTTGAAGCTGATGACTTTATGCAGCTGACCTTAGCCAGAGCAAGAACAATGTCTTAGCATGGACACTATTTCCTTCCCCCAGTACAAATGTGGCTGCTAGATTTGTGCTTTGCTTGATCAAAGCCTCTGCAGATTTACCACAACCCACCTGACCTTTTACGGAGTTTCTAGATGGAGCTCTGCATTCGGTGGTGTGGTCTTGCATAGAAATTCTCTTGTTAATGAGAAAGCTGATTGTGCTGTTTTGATAAAATGCTTTTATCAGCTGTTGTTCAGTGTTTTTGGCAGGAAATGCTGGGATGTAGTTTCTTCTCAGTATCATCTGTGGGCTTCATTGTGCAATTAAGCAAATGGTTAAATCTTCACCTAGCAGTATAACCCATTGTGTTTGGTATGTGTTTATACTGCTTTCCAAATATGCCTGAGCACAAAGAGGAACACTCTAAGAGAAAATGGTACCTGAAGTTGATGGGGTGGAATGGTATGTGTATGTTGAACGGTGCTTAAAAATTATCCTAAAATACCAATACCATGAGATACCAACCGAAGCCATGACTGCCTTTTGGAAAGAAATATTGTACCTTTATGCTTTAAAACACTGAGAGTCATTGTTCTCCTGTGGAAAAGGAAAATAGTGCAATGAGGTTTCCCTTCTGAGAAACTCGATTTGCTGCATAGAAGAGAGAAATTTTTTTTTTGTTTGACGGAATGCCCCACAGAGCATAAGAAATAGGAAAATATGGAATACATACTGTTAGGTTTTAAACACCACACTTCAACTAAATATCTTAATTTCTCACTATTCTTTATTGAGTTTGTGATTCTCCAGCCCTACGTTTCAGAGTCTGCAGGACCGATTTCTATTAGACTATGTTAACTTCCTTGGTAGGTAGAGGTTGCATTAAAAGAGAGGGATACTGGTGTTAAAATTGCTGTGACTTCTCCAGTTTGATGAGTCGAGTTCAATTCATTGTCCTTTTGCAGTGATGGGTTTTCTTTTTTACATCCCTCTTGGAAGTAAAACTCCCTCACAATATACAGTCAGGTCATTTCTGCCTTGAAAAGCAGATTTCTAGAGAACCTCAACATTCCAGAAATTGTTGTTTATTCTTTGCCATCTTAATCAGCAGGAAATATAGTGCCTTAGGAGTAAGGTGGAGTAACTGTGGAATACTCTGCTGGTTCTCTGATCTGCACATAGAATTGCAATCAGGAGGCTTGTGTATGAGCTATGAAGTGGCACTGTTTGCTTGAGGGCAGCTGTGGGATTGAGCAGAGTTTTCCTATGAGTCTTCCAAACTTGCATGTAATGCTGGAAAGTGTGGTTTATTGCCTAAGAGAGAAATCCAGGGGTGGTCATATCTGACCCTGTAAAGTAAGATATGTGGAAAACCAGCAAAGTGTTCCAAAGCTTCGTGAGCTCACAGGGTTTTAGTTATTGGAGTTGGAAGAGACTTCTGGAGGTGATATGGTTCAAACTCCCTGCTCAAGCAGGGCCACCTACAGCCGCTTGCCCAGGAGTTCCTCTGTGTACTGTGTGATCTGGGACCTGCTGAATTTGATGTTTTTTTTTTTCTTGCGGCACCTCTGTGTGTCTTTTCTTTCTAAGGCTGGCTTGAGCTACATGCATTGAGATTCTTGAACCTTTCATCACTTCAGAACAATAAAGTTTGAATTTTACCTCAGCTGGCAGCTGATCTGCAGGAAAGACTTTATGAATATCAAGTGTCTTTTAGTAAATGTGTTATGCTGGGGAAGCACCAGCAGGAAGTTGCAGAGGATTCATTCATCTGTGATATCTCCCGTCATCCCAAAGCCCACATCTTCGAGAGCCCACATTCGAGAGGGAATGGCCTCAAGCTCTGCCAGGGTAGATTTAGGCTGGAGATTAGGAGGAGGTTTTTCACGCAGAGGGTCATTGGGCATTGGAATAGGCTGTCCAGGTTGGTGGTTGATTCACCTTCCCTGGAGGTGTTTAAGGCACGGGTGGATGAGGTATTGAGGGACTTGGTTTAGTGTTAGGTAGGAATGGTTGGACTAGAAGATCCGATGGGTCCCTTCCAACCTGGTTGTTCTGTGATTCTGTGATCTTTGGATGAACCAAATGCTGGACTTAGCTGTGTATACAAGTGTAGCTATCTGTAGAATCCCAGAATTCAATGTCAGAATTGCCAGTACTCTATTTCTGGTGAGAACTGGAATTAAAATAATATGAAGTGACACAGTGGCAAATTGGTATTTTCTCCCTGCAGTTTTGCAGGTAAATTTAGGTCTTTGCTGCTTTTTTTTGCGTAAAACCTTTCCATGAACTCGTTGCCAAAAAAACTGTTTGCTTTAGATTCAAGGTTTTCATGACAAAGTTCCTGTTAGTACAGTGCTGATCTAAAGGCAGTAAGGCATAGGGAGGGTTGTGAATCCATTTTTGTCCACCAGAGGGTACAAGCATAACATACAGTTGATGAAAATGAGTGAGCATAGACTCCTCTGACAACAGCTGGATTATGACAGGTTGAACGTCAGTATTTCCTGCATATGAGAGGGGAAAGTCCTACTTTGAAAGGCAGGGAGGGAACAAACTGGGGCTCTAATGGAGAAATATGAAGTAATGCTGCAGTTAACCCCTGACTAAAAAGATACATAAATTTGCTGGGCTTTCTAATCAAGCCACTTTCCAGTAAGGCTTGCTGAGACAGTAATATTAGAGAATAATTGTCCTCAAATCTTTTTGTCACTCATTCAAACCATTTTCTAGCTGCAGGAAGCAGTTCTCTAAATGGCAGTGTTTGTGATTTATTCCCCCACCCCAGCCTTTTTACAATTAATCAGTTTCTGTGTGTTTGTGTACCTCGGTAGGATTGTCCTAATTTGTATTCTGAATATTGTAGTATTTCCTGGTAAGAATTAGTAGTTTCTTTCAATTGGATCTATATTCTGTGGAAATGGAAGCAATTTTAATCTAAAAATACAGATGTATCTAATGGTTACTATGGTAATTTGTGACCATGGCAACAGAGTTAGCAGTCTGAAAAACAGACAGTTTGGAGGTTTTTTTCTTTCATTTTTTTCTTAACCACACAAGATCGTATGGGGATTTTTGTATTGTCTTATGTAAAATCCTTATAGAAAAGCTGATGAAGTATGGGCTGGATATAAGCAAACAGAGAGGCACATTAAAAAGTAGTTGAATGACCAGGCCCAGAGTGTGTTTGTCAGGCACAGGAGGTCTAGTTGGAGGCCAGCAGCTAGCAGCGTATCCCAGGGCTCAGAACTGGGTCTAGTCCTATTTAACATCGTTGTTAATGATCTTGATGATGTGTTAGAGTATACCCTTAAGCAAGTTTGCTGATAACACAAAAACTAGGAGGAGTGGCTGATGTGCCAGAAGGCTGTACAGGAGGCAGGAAGAGGTATATAGAGTATCTCACCTTGCATCTCAAAATATGTGGAAATCCTAATAGTAACATAATGAGACAGTCTGAGATTCTTTCTGATGTTGAGAAAGAGGATGTCTTTTATCTGCAACATCACAGATGGAGACTTACAGAGTAAAGGAAGGTCCAGGACATACCAGGAGGTTACTGTAGGAAAGAGAAATAGAATTTAGAATAGGGTTTATTGTCAGGCTTTGTTAAAAAGAAAAAAAAAACCAGCTACGTTTCTGTTCTACTTTACCCATCATATGATTTAGAGTTAGGTGAAGAATGTGATACTTTCAGGCACATGCTGAATCTCAGCTATACATTGTGGATTGCCCTGGCATAGCTGAAACCCTAAAAGCATCTATTGTACTATAGGGAACACTTAGTAATGTTTTAAAGAGTTTTATTTGTAAGAAAATAATATATTAATAAGGGATGTAGGAATAGGCTCTCATGACTAAACCTGTATGCAGTAAATGGCCTTCTCTGCCAACATGGAGCCGATGTAAAGGCTCACTGCTAGCAACACTGGACGTCAATTTTTAAGGAAATGTACTGAATGTAAGTTTAGACAAATCACAGTTTTCAAAATTTTTTTTCCTAGGCCTTGTTGGAGAATCTGGCAACTAAATGGAAATCACAGTAGTGCACCAATTGCTTGCTAATTTGAGGCAATGGATATTTTTAATTAAACAGAATCTAAACTACACTTAAAAACCAGTTTTTCTAAAAGCCAACTGTTGTAACTCTTCTGTATTTGCCATGGGAGTACTGTAGGTGATAGTGGAACCACTGCGGTGCTTATAGGTGATGACCTCAGAAAAGGGAAATGGGAAAAAGGTCAATCCAACCAGAACTGATTCATTTGGACCAGTCTCTTGTCCCTACTGCTCGGTCTGCTTGATGAGCAGTTAGCAGTCTGGAATTAACACATGTATTGGAACAGCCTGACACTGTCACCTTTTTATCCATGCTCAGAAGCACGGTGCTGTTAAATGACTGGGTTACTGGGGGCTTTGAGGGAGATCAGTTGTTGGAATTCTTTCACTAGCCTTTTTTGTAGTCATGAAAAGTTACTTCACTTGCTTCAGCATAATGACTTAAATGTAGATACCCTAAGGCATCCTAATCTGGAGTTTTACTTGCTTTTTTTACCCAGACTTTTCCTAGATATCCTTTTACATTCTCCTTTGTGAAGACCGCTAAAGAAAACTGTGTGTTTTCTCTTTGACATATTGTTCTTTTGCCCTCATTCATTTTCTCCTATTTCAAAGAACCGTTTTTCTTCCATTTCTTTCCAGAGTGCGATACAAAAGGTTTTGTCAGTGCAGATGTACTTTCATTCCACAGAGTGGCAGCTAATCCTTATTTCCTTGCTTGGTTATTTTGACATTTCTGCTAGAAGGAGCCTTTCTGACCAAGCTTCCCTCGAGGCATAAGGGTCATGACCCTGTAAATACAGCCCTTCTGTTGGGGTTAAAGAGTATTTGGAAAAGCTTACTGTATTGTGTCTGTTCAGGCTGTGTCAACTGCTGAGATTGTAGTCATTCAAGGACTAAATTTTTAACGTTGCCTATTGCTACTCTTATATGTGGGTCTCTCTTGTAAGTGGTGCTTGAAGCATAATGCAAGTATGTGGTGGCACCTCTAGATAAAAGTTGCTTTGATAGAGGCTTATTGATGTGGGTGGGGTAGAGAGGTTTTGGATGTTAATTGTTCACTTTTTACTTCTAGTTTATTTTGACATTTAAGTGTCTCTGATTAATTGAAATCTTCATGTGTCATTAGAATAGGTTTATAGGTTTATGAGTTGCAGCTGTGTGTTTTGGTTCTTTGCTATTGAGTTTGTATAGTTTTGTCCCGCACCCCACCCCACTTTGTTATTATTGAAGCCTGTGAATATTTTTGTTTAAAAAGCTGCTGGTTTATCTTCTCAAACTGTACTCCTAAATTGTTCTAATTTATCTCCATGTCTGTTTTACATGTTTAGTCCTCTGCCTTTACCCCTTTCCATTGTTGAATAAAGATATGAAAATTGATACAGAGTCCTGCTATTTCTGCCAGGTAAAAATCAAGGCATGTTTTCAGAATCTGATTTGTCCTGGCTTTGTTTCCTCACTTAGATGTTGCCTCACAATTAGGTTGTGCTCACTTCCCGGCTGTTAACTGAGAACTTGGATTTGTATCACAAGTGTATTTGTTAAGTGGCCTTTTTGCTCCTGCAGACATCAATCACCGTAGAATCAATTACTGTTATGGCTCTAGGAGACCTACCTCACTCACAACTGCAGATTACTTATAGGAAGGATGTGGGGAAGGATAGAATTTATACATGAAAAGTTAGAGAATGGTGAATATCCGGTTTTGGGTGCATGTGCAGAGGCATGAATGCTTAGTCAATAGTGCGTAGCTTCTATATCTAGGCACAGAACACCAGATTTGTGAGGAAATCATTGTAGTCTTGTCAGGCAGGTAACAAGAACTCAGCTTGCTTACTGAGAAGCCCATGGTGTAGACAACAGATGCAGAGGGGGTGTGAAATTATGAGAAAAAAAAAAAAAAGAGCCATGAGAACGATTTTCTGTGGTTGTAATCAACATTTGGTCCTCTACAGGCTCTGCTGGTGAGTAAAGTGGGTAGTCGGAGCTAGCAGTTGCAGTGACTAGGATACATGAGGAATTAAGTTAGCAGGGTTCTACTGGCATCTTTCTATTTGGTGTTTGGTATAGTACTGTGGTCTTGAGTTGATGGACTGCGGTCTCCAGCTGGAAATTAGTAACGACAGTAATCGATTAAGTCTCTGTTTTTAATCGAGATTAAATCCTTGTCGACTTTGAAATTCAGCCTAGCTTTTTGAGGTGGTTTTGTTTATTCTCCCTGAGTGTAGTTTTCCTTTGGGACTCTCATATAGGTGAGGCCTTTCTCTTCCCCCCCCACTCCCCCTCGCCACTGTCAGGTTTCCCTGCCAATACTGTGAATGTCAAACCCACCAGCCTTCCACCTCGATGAAGGGAGGCATATTTGTTGCTGCTTGTTTCAGGCAGCTCAGAGTTGACATTGCCATCCCTGGTAGTCAGAAGCTGAAACGTTTATGTAACAAATAGAAGGTGTTTGTCTGCATTTCTGGGCGTATACAAAAAAATATTATGTGGTTAGTTTGCTTTCTGTATATCTGTGATATCTCACATTCCCATTTTTCCCAGAGGACAACGGTATATTCATGTGTTTGTTGTACACTCAAATACAGTACAATAGCACTTGACGTATACAGAATGAGTTAATGAGTTGCACAGGTTTGGACTTTGAGTTTCCTTGTTTGTTAGAACACTGGCAACTCTTGAATTTCAACCTCTTCTAGGCTAGCAGGCTTGAATGTAAAGTACCACTGAATTTGTGAGTTGTAGGTAATAAGTTAAAGATGATTGGCAAGCAGCTTAGTCTGCTACAATGACGATGGAAATAATCGTTTTGGATCCTAGAGATTATTATCTAGTCAGGAGCATTTGTTCTGTTTTATGATCTTGACTCGCTAGAGCTGTCACTATTTAATAATGTGGATAACCATGAGGTTTTGGAACCATCCTGTGCGTTCTTGTAGGAAATCTACCCAGTTCTCATCAGTACGACTTCCCATGGAATGAGTACAATTACCTGTCCTGAGCTGACAGGCTTTTTTTCTGCCAGCTGAAGGGAAAATTGTGTTCTTCCTAGTGTATAGAAACCATTAGAATTGTTTCTAAATCATAGATGCCATTTGGCTACACTACACAGGGAACAAAATGAAAACAAGGATACAAAGCAATTAAGTGTCTTGAGCATGATGTATTTGCTTCTGCCTTTGATTTGGCATGTGAAACCAGTCCTCGTGTTCTTTCCAATGGACCATGCTATAGGCATGAGCAGTGAAACACTATTTCATTTTATAGCTAGTGGCTATAAGTGGTAGTATTGGGGTACAACAGTATATCCGTGGTGATATGGTTTTAGCCTTGAAATTGTGTTTTAATTGTTATATTTCATATAATTGTGCCCAGATATTGGCTGCTTTTTGTCTAATCTGGTTTGGTTTGCGCATATGTTCTTTATGAGACGCTTTCCTTGGACGATGCTGAAAAGACCCTTTTGAAATGGGTACATGTAAAGAAAAGGATCATAGATTCTGTGAGAGAAACGAAGAGTTATTTCAGGGGATGTCTGTTTCTATACTCCAAACAGCTTTTCCACATGTTTGTGTATTAGCAAGGTACAGGTGAAAGAAACCAAAACTTCTAGTTCCTTAGGACCAAAAAATATTGTCACTCTAAATGCCAAGAAAGCTGGAATAGTGAAACTGCTAACTATGGACAAACAAACAAGTTTTTATTTGTTTACATAATCAGAATAAATTCTTCAGTACACGAACTAAATAGCTGATTATACGTAGCATACTAGTTTTCCTAATAGACAGTACAGGAGCAATGCAGTTCCGGTAGGAATGCAAACTTGCTGTTGCTATGGCGCTTCTGCCATTGTCATAGTAAAAGACACTGCAAATGCTGCCATACTTAGCTTGCAGAAAAAGCAGTCATAACCCTAATTGATTTTTGCAGAATTTAATAATTGTATGTTCTAGCAGTGGAATAGAACCCACCAAATTAATTTGGATTCTTTTCAGAAAGTGAGCCAACTCGTTGTGCCAGGATTTATGGTAAATTTCCATGCAACGAGAACGCATAAGACAGAAGCAGGGAAAGAAGACTTTATCAGTCCACAGGTAGGGACAACAAAGCCAGTGACCAAGAGGTTGAATGAAGTCACTGTACACAGGTGTTACACACCTGTGGTAGAAGAAATCACTCACCCTGAGGAACCAACTCAATGGAAGATGTTAAACACAAACAATTAAAACTATGCAGTCTGTTATATCCTGGCCTGTTTAGAACTCCTCAGGACAGAAGAAGAAAGATGTAGTTGAATACTTTGTTTAGTTTTAAGTTATTCCTTTGCTCCTAATTTGATATTGACATTCCTGTAGTGCATGCATCTCAACTGTGCATCTTGGATGGTTTTGTGGACAAGATGGTATTTTACTAAACTTTACATACCTAAACCTTTAAATGTCATCTTATAAAATGGACTCTGATTTGAATTTAGTGCATTTTCATTTTGCCTGAATCCTTTTTTATGTTCAGTAATGAACACAGACTCCTTAAAAGTAGATTGACCTCCCCACATGTGAGGTTATACAAATGAAAATCACATACATTGATCTTTTCTTGCTGCAATAATGTATATCAAATACTGATCCAGGAATTTCCTACTGTGCAGTGAAACTTCTTTAGAGTTCTTTTCAGGTGATCAAAGACATAATATCTTCTTGGAAGATACTCCTTTCAAGTTGCTTTTTTTTTTTTTTCTTCAATTCATTTGTTGCCATAATTTTCTTTTGACTAATTATATTATCCTGTATCCCTGAAATCAAAAGGAATTTAGCTGTGAGATAGTGTAGATTCTTTTAGTTTTCATATCTATATTCAGTAGCTTTACAACACATCTTATGTTGTTAGTGGATTTAATGTATGATTCACTAATGACTCTGAAGTGTACCAGGTTGTAAAGTATTCCACTTAGTTCCTTCTCAATGTTTCTGTTATCTTTGTAGGTTTTTCTCAGCATAATCGTTTACCTGGATATATAATTAAATGTGGTAGAAGTTATTAATAAAATTGTTCTGTTTGTTTCCATCTGATATTGCCTGTGAGGAAGCTTAAGGTACATAATTTCATGTCACATATAATATGTGTATGGTGCACTTACCCGCCATTCCCCAAAATAATTTTCTTTAATGTAGCGAGTTCTTACAATGTGACTTTAGAAGTTAATACCATGTCTTCCTCAGTGTCTGAATGTGCTACTGGCTTCTCTCACGCAGTAAATTCTGTCTGTTTTTTCTCTTTGTCTGTATTGAATGCAGACTCCCTCACTCTACTTACTGTCATAAATAAATGTTTAAAATAGGTTTACAAAGAAATAGCTTATGGGGAGAATGTTTGCAAGGATGTTGACTACTCCTTACCAGGATTTCACTTGTCTTTGTCCCTATGGAGGATTACTTGTAGCAGAATTGCTTGCACAGGACAGGACGCAGATGGGTGGGTACCTTGCTATCTGTAGGCCTGTGGGGAGAGTTGCTGGATTTTGAGAGGCATTCATTTTCTTGAAATGAGTCTTGTCCATTGAATATGGTGAGGCAAGTCTCTAAACTCTGCAGTGTTGTGAAAACCAAAATTAGTATGTGGTCTTACACTTGGTTTGAGACTTCCAGTTCTTTCACATGACTGTTTTGCAAGTAACTGGCTGGGTTCTAAACACAGCTTTTTCCTTGATGTTTCATGAAAGTATGACAAGCACTGAACAAATTTTATCAAATTGACCTTGCAGAGCTCTTAAATGCATACTCCTTTAGCTTCAGTGTTATTCAATGCGCACCTTAAAATTTGGCATTATTTTTTTCTAGCTGCAGAAAAGAAGAAAATTTATCATTATATATTGGGAGATATATATCATGCTGCTCCTGAAAATTCAGCTTCCTTCTCTCTAGTTATCTGTCTAATACTGTACTGTGAAATTTCCATCCTTTTCCTCACTATTGCACACAAAGCAATTATTTTTAGTTTGGTTTGACAGGCTGGTAAAAGGAAGCCATTTGAGAAGTGAGGAGGGCTGAAGTTTTGTAGAAATTCCAGGCATCTCTGCGCTGAATCATCAGTCCCAAGAGCATGGAAACATTCCATAGAAATGTCACACAGACCTTCTGGCATATTAATCGAGAAGCAGCAATGAACTTTCAATCAGGTTGACTTTATAGTCCTTGCTTAGCTTGTGATAAAAACTCTTAGCATTCGCCGACGGAACAGTTCAAGCAAGCCCAAAATCAAGATAAGAGTACAATCCAGACAGGCTGTTTCACCCATGAGTTGGAGGGGAGCCTTGCCTCTACTGACATGTTTGTATTGTGGTTTAGTTTTAGTACAATCACACTTCTTGCCTTAGCTTTTACAAGCTGGACTTAGTAAGACCTGTAAGTCTACCACTAAATAAACTACAATAAGACACTTTCTATCAGAAGGCAGTGATTTATTTAATGAACTGTATACTTAAGCGTTTGTTTACCTTCTAATATTCTAAAGTCCTTTTTGCCTTTGAATTTTCTTTGAAGCAAATTTTTGGCACAGATCCACCATGAGAAACAAACAAAAGGTAAATTATATACATTCAGAAATAATAACCTGCTGAGAGGTAGCGCAGCAGGTTACCTAGCTAAAATGTCTGTAACATTTGTTTTTCAAAATACTTAGAAATGTTTTTGAATGCAATCCTAAATCTCATGTTCATGTACCATTGAAGTAGAACAACTAAAAATAGAAGTCAGGAAACGCAAAGAGGAAGATTAACAGAGGTGAGTGCAATACAACTATATTGTATTTCCTCCTGGTTTACTACTTGAAAAGTACAAGAGGTATTGTTGAGCTCATAAATAATATGAAAATTAGTTCCTAGGGCTTACTCTGGGAATAAGAAAAAGTGAATTTGGTTTCTTTATTTGCAGCAGTCTAAGGTTTGTCTCCAAGACATGGATTTTTTTTTTAACATTATAATTGCTAACTTCTGGAATTTATTGTTGCTGCACATCTAAAATTAAGAGGCTGACATTTCAGTTAAAGTATTTTATTTGTTTTATAGCATATGTGATAATTCAAAGTTTAAAATATTATGGTGATTGATAAAGCAAAAAAACCAACCCAGCGAACAACAACTACTGCTCTCTTGTCCCTTCCCCCCAAATCAGTTAACTGATCAATTTAGAAGTCCTGTGCTATCCAAGAGTAATATGTTGCTATCAGAAGAGACAAGAAAACTTACATAGAAGCTTGTATGTTAATCTCTTAGATTTAATTTGATTCATCCATACTGAATGTAAAGTGAGACATATGTGATTAGCGAGAAACAGATTTTGGGAATATTAACTAAATTAATTTTTTATTAAATAAAATATCTGGAGAATTTAGCATGCAATGGAATCCTGCTATTATATTCTAAAAGATTATATATTTAGCCCTCTTTTTTGCATTGCAATTGTTCTTTTTGTAAATGCAAGAGCTTTGAACTTTTTAAGAATTTTTCTGTACTTCATTGAGATTTGCCTTTGGAAAACCTGACAGCTCGGATCTCCGTAACTCACCTGATTCTTGGCTGTGAGATTACAATAGTGGATGCTGGTAATATGCAGCAAACAAAGCAAGCACAGAGTGATTTTTTTTTTCTCCTGCCCCCACTGTCCCAACATATCATTAGGTGATTACTGGGCCAAAGGCTGCTTCTCAGCATTATCTTTAATAGCCACTAATAGATCTGTCCTTTGTTTGCCTATATAGTCCGTTTTGTAGTTGTTGATATTTAAGGCCTGGACAGTGTCACCCATTGCTAAGTTCCATTGTGTATTACTACAGGAAAGTACTTTTGCTTATTTGTTCTGTCCTTGCTCCCTAATTGCTTCATTGTGTTCACCCTTTCATTCTAAGCTTACATCAAATTGTATTTGCTAGCTTCATCTTTTTTAGTATTCTTTCTGAAGTCTAAGAAGCCTGAACCGAGTGAAGAAAGAAGAGGATGTATAATGAATTTGTATTATTTTCATTATGGTTTTTGTCAGTGCTTTCTTTGAGTAAAACCACTGGTATTCTTAGTGCAGCTGAACAGAAAGCAGGTGTTTCCACTGAGAAGAGAAAGAGGAAGAAATACAAGGGAATTGGTGTTTGCTATTTTTCTCCCATTGTAAAAAGCTAAATGTTCTCTGTGTTATTTGGTGGGAAGTAGGTGCTAGGTGCTGAGAGTTTGCATTTGGCTCTTATCTCTGACAGCATTTGAATCCCTTGGTGCCTAAAGAATGTGATGCTGGGAAGTTACAGCCTGAGACTGAGGAGTGGTTAATCACAGATGGGGCTCTCAGTTTTGTTGGTGAGCAGCAGTGTAATACAAAAGGCAGTTTGTAAATCCAGCTAGAAGGGCAAATTATTTCCCTTAAGAATACTGATATTTTTGTACTCCAATACAGACTTTCAGTGGCCTGTGGTATTTCTTCCTTCTAAGTATTTGTCTAACATGTCTTGAGTTGCTGCTAAGTCAATTAAAAATGTAAGTTTCACTTTCCACTGCCTGCATTTCCCAATCAGAGAAAAGTGATAATTAGCTTTGTCTGTGAATCCAAACCAGTTATTTAGCAAGTAAATACAGTGTTTCAGCACCTGGCATTACAGCTTGAGACCAGTTTCTTCTTGTAAAGTGTCAGTGTTTGAGATATGACAGAGCAACACATCATAACTTACTGGATCTAACCCAAGGACTGTATAATTGGTCTATGATAGCATCCCTGCCATCTTTCCTGTGATAATGCTCCCTGAACAGCTCACGTTTGTGGGAAGGACTGTATCTCTAAAGAACAAACTAGAGATGGAGAAGGGCAATTATCTGAAGGTTACTAGCTAACAGATAAAATATAAAGGACCTCAAACAAAACTTCACCCCTCACAGAATCACCAGGTTGGCAGAGACCTGTCGGATCATCGAGTCCAGCCATTCCTATCAAACACTAAACCACGTCCCTCAGGACCTCGTCTACCTGTGCCTTAAACACCTCCAGGGAAGGTGAATCAACCACCTCCCTGGGCAGCCTATTCCACTGCCCAATGACCCTTTCCATGAAAAACTTCCTCCTAATCTCTAGCCTAAATTTCCCCTGGCGGATCTTGAGGCCATTCCTTCTTGTCCTGTCCCCTGTCTCTTGGGAGAAGAGGCCAGCTCCCTCCTCTCCACAACCTCCTTTCAGGTAGTTGTAGAGAGCAATGAGCAGCCCCTCAATACAGGACACTAAATGTCAGCTCAAGCAGCATCCCTAGCATTTGATGCGATCCAGTTCCTCAGATAGTAGTGAAATCCTTTGCTGGCATCATGATGTCATGGTTACAAAAAAGACTAGCTACTAAATGCAAACTGTGAGAAAGTTGGAAATGGAGAAAATCAATGTTAAAGCAGGAGAGACGCAGAGTAGATACGATGATTTAGAGGTCAGGGAGAAATAAAGGAAATGGGGAGATCAACTAGGGAATTGAGCAGGAAATCAAAGCAAGTGGAAAAAAAGTTCAAAGGTAGATATCCAGAGATGGGTGAACCAGGAGCAGACCTTGTGGGAACTTGACATGCTTATGTTTGTAAGTAATTAAAAGCATTCAGAGAGAACTCTGGAAACAATCCATAACTCAAGTCCCTTTTGGCTTTTTCTCTTTGATGCTTTACACATAAAGTCCTAGGACAAAATGAAGTGGCGAAGACAAGGGTATAGTCTGATACTGAAGGGTGAACAGTGACTTTTACCCCCAAGATAATCCAGCTAGAGATGTATGTGAAATATAGAGCTGAGTTTAGGATGACTGTGGGAAAGGAGATTTGCATAAAGCCCTCCCAATTCTGCACCATCTCCCATTGTTGACATTTTGGCCAAGCTCCATTTAAAATCACTGTTTTTAAGATGTGGCCTCAATGTGCTGTGCCCTAGTTTTGAGGAGGCATAGATTAAGATGGCCCTTTTCTACCAAGTTGGTGAAAGCTAATTCAACCTTTTGTTCTGATAAAAAATAATGAAAAGCGTATCTGAGATTATAATAAAATGAGCCTGATAGTCTGATATGAATTAATGTCATAGTGATTCCCTCAGCAAGTGGGTTGGGTTCTTCAATTAATTCCAGCAGCAGGATGGGAAATCAGGTTTCCATGGATACTGAGCCAGAAGCAGCGCTGGCACTCACAGGAAATGGAGGCTTAGTTTCACTGCAGCTGGCTTCCTAAGTAGCGTCCCCATCCTCACACCTCAGCATCCTCTATTCTGTATTTTTAAACGAAAAGAGGCAAACGGACGTTTGAGGAATGGGTGAAAAAAAAATGCTGTCCCCTTACCTACTAAATTGTGCACAAGAAATACAAGGGATTTGCACCATTGAAGGTACAATTAGGAATAAAACAGAGTAAATTAAAACCAGAAGAAATAGGCTTTAGCCTATTGAGTGTCTGACCATCACTGAGGGTGACAGTAAGGCCTCTGGAAGGACAGACTTACAACCCAGGATGTAGCAAGTGCAGAGTACTTTTTCTAGTACAAGGCTGTAGGTGGTTTCAACGTAGCTGCTGTTCATCCAGCTTATTGCAGCAATGTGTGTGTTAGTGCTCCTTTAAAAAAATTGGGAAAATGTTATATCTGCCTATTAAAATAGAATATAGAAAAGCTGAAATATAGTGCTTACTTAAAAGTTAACTCCCAGACGTAGTGATAGGTGATGGACTCTCATTAAAGCATGCAAGGTAAGTGAGAGGAAAAAGAAATGACAATTATGTGCATTTTTAAGCCTTTTTTGATTTGAAGTAGTATCTAGCACTGTATTATTAGTGGCTGTTGAACAGAAATATGGGAAAACTCACCACGTTATGTACTTCATGTACTGGTCTATCAAATGCAGGATG
Source organism: Coccyzus lansbergi (assembly GCA_033558105.1). NCBI lineage: Eukaryota > Metazoa > Chordata > Aves > Cuculiformes > Coccyzidae > Coccyzus > Coccyzus lansbergi. Next base: position 324,860 of record JAUMJK010000868.1, read on the forward strand.
AACAGCAATAGCATCATTAGCATTGATAGCACTGGGGGTGCCGGTGGAAGAGAAGCTAAATGTGAGCTGGCAGTGTGGGCTTGCAGCCCAGAAAGACAACCATGTCCAGGGCTGCATCCAAAGCGGTGGGACCAGCAGGGTGAGGGAGGGGATTCTGCCCCTCTGCTCTGCTCTTGTGAAACCCCACCTGGAGCCATTAGCACAGGAAGGAGACATCTGTTGGAGTGAGTCCAGACGATGTGAGGACTGAAGCACCTTCCCATATGAGGACAGACTGAGAGATCTGGGCTTGTTAAGCCCAGAGAAGGCTCCGAGGCAGACCTTATATATCAGCCTCCCTGTACTGCTAGAGAGCTACAGGAAAGCTGGGGAAGGGCTTTTTATCAGAGTGTGCAGCGATAGGACAAGGGGGAACGGTTTCCATCTGAAATAGGGGAGACGAGAGGAGATCTTAGGAAGAAATGTTTTCCTGTGAGGAAACCCTGGCCCAGGTTGCCCCAAGCAGTGGTGGCTGCCCCATCCCTGCAGGTGTTCAAGGCCAGGTTCGATGAGGTTTGAGTACCCTGATCCAGGAGGAGGTGTCCCTGCCCAGGGCAGGTGGTTGGAACTGGATTTCTTCACCAAGAAATTTGTGAAGATTTGTTTATATCAGAATATGAAAGCCTGAGGGGAAAACCCTCAGCTGCCTTATATTTCTGAGGAAAATCACCTTTCTGCTGATCTATAAGATCTAAGATCAAGGGGAACAAAAAACAAACAAAAAAAAAAAAAAAAAAAAAACCACACCAAAAAAACCCCAGAAAAATACAGGGAAAAAAACCCAAAACAACTCATTCTTACACCTTCCTCCCCCATGCTCTAGTTCATTTCTGCAGATCACACCAACCTCCTGAAGTAATCACAGGGAAGAGTTCCCTCATGTGGTTAGATAATACTGCTATGAATGAGGAATGCATTTCAGGCCTGTTTACAGAACAGAGTCATGGACCAGAATGCAGTAAGAATTTTGCAGCAAATACAGGACAACCATCTCAGTCAGAAAAAAAGTCATGCATTCAAAAAGTGCTGATAAAAATCTGTTTCTCACTCCTCATAGGACTGAAAAGACTGCTTAAATTTAAGGTTGTGGGGTTTTTTTTCATTTTGAGTGCATTTTTACTCATTCCCTCTGTACCCCCCTCTAAAAGCAATAGACTTTTATTGTAATGCATCTAACTGCACAGAAAGCAAAATTAAAATAAGTTTAAAATATCTGTATTATGTCCTACAGCACGACACAAAAACATCACAGCTTTTTAAATCAGATGGCTTTTGGTCCTAAAGGAGAGTGAGAGGGAAGAAACAACTTTACGGCGTTTCTTTAAAAAGGTGGAATACACCCCTCTTGTTTCTAACTTTAGGCTTATACAGTAATACAACATAATAAGCAGAGAATGGCAGAATTGAAGAATAATAAAACTTTTAAAAGGGATATCTATGTAAACTTGTTTTACCGTCTACAATATTAAAAACAGTACCCAAGGGAAATAGAGGAGGGAGGAGAATGAAGTTAATTGGAGGTTCGGGATAAAGAAAATCAAAAGCATGTGTATGTGAACCACTAGTGAGAGACCTAGAGAAATTACGATTGCTGCTCTTTTTATTATGTATCCAGGCAAAGCAACATCTCTGAAAGAAAATGACTGAATTTTGCCAAAAATCAGTGGGTATTCCAGACACACGGAAACTAAGTTTGTGGGTTAAGTGAAAAGTGCATCTAATTAAAATGAAATTTATATCAGAACACTAGACAAATTACAAAGATTGGAAAGCTGGTTAACTCTTCTTGCATTCAGTGTTGAACTCAGTTATATCCAATACCAACAGGAAGAGCAACCACTTTCCTTTTAGTCACAGTACAGGCTGGAAAGACTTGGAAGTAAACTGCAGTCCTGAAAGACCAAGAAGTAAGTTGCAGTCCTGAAAGCAGCGGTTATGAAAAATAGCTGAGAGACAAACCTGTAATTGTACAGAAACATATTTTGTAAAGGCACCATGATGTTTTACTAGCACAATAACAGAACAAATCAGTTTGACCTAAAAAGAAATTTAAAAAATAAACACCAAAAGTTAAACCGGAGCTGAATATAAAATAGATTATATCAGCTTCTACTAAGAAAGCAAGCAAATCAAAACCCAGAACTAGGCTTAACTTTAACTGTCAAAAAGATTATATATGGGTGCAGAATCTTTTTGTCATCTGTGAGATGCATCTACAGAGGGATTAAGGTCACTCAGGACAGATATGTGTATAGATGTTGCCCTGCTCCATTGACATTCGTAAGAACCTCAAATACTAACTTGCTCGAGATGTCGAACTTTCTGCCAGATAAATTCAGATCATCCAGTGGCTCCATGCATTTTCTGTGGAAATGTTCTTGTATCTTAAGAATGCTAAGCTCACAAGTACCACTTGTTCAGGAAGAGCAATGTAGATGAAACAGCTGGATCCCAAAGCATTCAGAGTATCAAACAAAGTAAGTGCCACCGGTTACTTGCAGTAACACGACTGCTAACTGATGGGAGTGATCTTGAATGCTTGCGGATCAGCATAGCACACAGTGAAGACCAGGGAAAGATAACAGTATGCAAGGTCTACTACAACTATGTCAGACAAACAAAAAGGAAGTTAATCTCATGCCTATGGTGAATGGAAACGTGTGTAATCAGGTACAGCTCTGATCTGCATGTGGGGCTGTGGAGTCACGCGGGCGCTGTGCCTCATATTGCAATGGGCATTCTGCTTGAGGTAGCACTTATTGTCAGACAGGTCACAGCTCATTTGGTGTCTCTGGTAAATTTGCATCTGGTATTAAAGCTGAGCCCAGTTCAAGAGGTCTCATGCAGCTAGTATTGAGAACTGGGGCATTTTTGGGGATGCTGGGGGTTTTTTAAGATAAAAGATGATGTACTCCATAGGTGAATGGCCTTGTTGTCTCTTCAAAGGGAGCATGTAATTTCCCTGCAGAAGCTGGACTTTCGTAGTTACTTAAGGATCGTGATCCGATTACAGTTGGTATGAGCAAGCAGAAATCAGATATATTCAGCAATATGAAGTGGAGCCTCAAAAAAAACAGGAATAACTTTCTGGCACTGAAGAAAAGAGTTTGTAAAGATTACAGGGAAGGCAAAGTTTAGACAGATAAAAATGAGCAAAAATGAAGTTGTTTCAAAAAATAGTTACTAGATATGAAAAGGTCATCAATGATATAAAAGGATCACTGTGGTTGAAAAATCCCACTTAAGAAATGAACTGAACTGACAATATATTAAGAATAACAAAAGAAGTGCAGGAATAGGAAAAAAAAATCAAAGGAAAGCCTACCAAGACATTTCTTTCCCCATCTCTCCCGCAGGCTCTGCGCGGCTGAGCCCGTGGCTGCCGCCGGGATGGAGCCGCCTCAGACGCGCGGCTCCCGGCGGAACCCCCGGCCCCGCCCCCCGCGGCCCCTCGCACTGCGGGGAAGCCCCCGCGGCCGCGCACGCGCACTGCGCCCGCACTGCGTCTGTCGGTGCCGCCTGGCCCGGCGCCAGGGGAGCCCCGCGGCGGCTGCGGGGCCGCCCGGGCGGGGCGGGGAGGCGGCCGCGCCGATCGCCTATTTATAGCTCGGAGGCTCCTCTGGTCCGGAGGCGCCGCTCTGCGGCTCCCGCGCCACTGCGGGCGGCTCTGCGCGGAGCGGAATCCCGGGCGCCGTCCCTCTCGGCCGCGCGGTACCCGCGGCCTCGTTGTTCGCAGCGACCCGCTCTCCGCTGCGGGACGGAGGCCCGCGGAACGCGGCGCTGCGGGCAGGGCTCCCCCGTTTCCGCATAACCCCTCCTGCTCGAGGCTGCCGAGCGCGCCCTCCGCGGAGCCGGAGGAGACGAGTAGCGCAAACGGGGGTGTGGGGGCGGGGGGGCACGGCGCTGGCCGTGTTGCCGGCCCGGGCGCCAGCCGCGCGCTCCCGTGGCACGGCGGTTCCCCGAGCTCCCCGTGCCCACCCCCACCCCCGGCCGGAATCGCCATATAAGGAGCGGGAAGCCTCCGCCGGAACCGAGACTTATAAGGAAGTTTCCTAATATGGAAAGTGCGGCGGGGGCTTCCGGCGGGGCGGGCGGGGGCCGGGGACTCCGCGCCTCGGGGCGGGCGACGCCGCGGCAGCGCTGCCGGCGATGGGGGAAAACAGGCCCATAAGAGGCGCGGGGTACGCGGCGCGGGGCGGGAGAGCCCCTTC